>JAGFMF010011796.1:3545889-3817663 GCA_019455555.1 Galemys pyrenaicus | reverse complement strand
CCTGTTCTGCTCCCTGCTCTCTGTGGTGAATCCTCTCACCCCACACACACACCTCTGGCCTGTACCCCAGTGCTTGTATGCATAAATAAATAAATCTTTAAAAAAATAATATAGCTATTAAGTTAAGCATTTAAAGTTACCCATCTCCTTGAGGGTAAAAGTTTAGCCAAATAGGATTGGCCCAAAGCAAGGCCCAAAAGCCTTCCACAAGTCTAAAGTACCTTTCAGTAGAGACTCATAGAATAGGGTTAAAAAGAGTTAGAGAAATCCAGGAGGAAAAGAGCAAAATCAAAATCAAGATGAAAGCTGCCATTATTAAGGTCCCCACGGGTCTCTCACCCACATCTCTTCTAACACGTACAAGACCAAAAAGCAAGCGCAGTTTCTTCACATGTCCCTCTGCTCCATGTGCCTCCTTCATGCCTCCTTGCTGCTCTCCATCCTGCTTTCTTCTTCCTCCCTTCCTTCTGTCCTCTTATCTCCTTTCTCTAGCATTTTTAAATTTTTGCTCAGCTCCACCCACTTAGGGCAGTACCAGGATTCTGGAACTTTCCTGGGGACCACCCTGTTATGGTAGGAAGGGCCCTTCTTGGCAATCATGTGAAGCCTGGATTTTATTTTAATCACTTAGAAGATTTTAAGCAAGAGAGTGGGTCTGCCCCTCCTGCCCCCTTCATTGTGGTTTCAGATTCTGTCTCTCTGAGGTTTTGGGGTTTTTTGTTGTTGTTTTGTTTTTTTAAAAAAGACTTTTTTATTTTTGCATACAAGAGCTGGGGTGTAGTTCAGAGGTATGGTGGTGAGAGTAAGGATAAGAATAGGCAGACTGACTGAAATACACTGCTGAGGGGAGCAGCAGGTGAGACAGAAGAGGATCGAACTCTCACTGCAGTGGTTGCCCATAGCTTCACAGTGCTAAGACTCAACCCCTTGCACCACCAGGAAGGCCCTCTGAAGTTTTAAGAACATCCACTGGCACTAGTTTGCCTCTAGGATAACACCCAAACTCCCTATCCTGGCCTCATAGACCTTTTATGATTTGGCCCCACATTTCTATCCAATTGTTTCTCCCCTCACCTCTATCCCCTTTGCTTTTGCCACTTGAAGCAACTTCCAGGTGCCTGGATGGATTCTGCTCTTCTGCTGTGCTTGAACTGATGATTCCTCTCTCCTGAGCACAGAATTCCCTACCCCACCATCAGACAAGAGTCTACTCATCTTTCAAGACAAAGATCAGGTGTCCCCTCATCTGTGGATTCTTCCCTGCTCACTGCCCCCAAATTAAACAGACCATCTCTTCCCGCGCATCCTCAGCAGGCACTGCAGGAACCCCCAGGATCATGCCTTTTACACTTTGCAGCACTTCTCAGTTGACATACAGCCTTCCCTGTTCCTGTATGGCTTACTCAATGTTGCTTACTCATAGTTAAACCCTTCTGCTTAGCATAGATCTTGGGATAGTTTATTGTATAAAGAGAGCAAGTTTCCCCCTGTTTTGCATATTTAGATTATAGACAATAGTTCTGCCAAAGGTGCAGGAGCCCAGACGCTGGACGCTCAGTAAGAATATTAATAAAAATACCAGATGCCTCTCACAGCAAGTCTGCTTGACTTTGAACTCTTAGAGTCCCCTCCATTAGCTGCATCATCACAGTGATCCTCGTGGGAAGGAATGGATTAGGAGAGAGTTTGAGCAGGTAAAAATATCTATGGGGCGTAGGTTGTTTTGAAACCTATTTACTTGCCAGGCATCTCTCAGCCTTCTGCATCATCCAACTGTGTCTGCAGTGCCCAACCAAAAACAGATGGTATAAGGGGATCCATTAGCTGGTATTGGTACAAGACTGCTGGAGGCTGAACATGTCACTTTATAATTTCCTCCTAAACGCTCAGCATTGTGGAGCATAAAAAAGGAAATCATTTGTTTCCTATATTTGTGGGGAAGAGAGATCGTGATTATATCCATCGAGAACACTAATTGATATTTGTCAATTGACACTAATACACAAGACTTAACTCGAAAGGGACCTAGGACTATATACTCAAGTGCTGGATAGTGTATTATAGGCAGTAACAGATAGTTGTTTTAAGGGACTCTTGACCTTGATGTTGAAGGTCACTCTGTGGCTTCTACCACCTAGTTCTGTTTCTCAGTGATTGGGCCACAATAAGGATGAATGAAAAAAGAATCAGAAAATGACTCTTTTAGAAGCTCAAGTAGTTTGCTGCTTACTCAAGGTACTGACCACTTTCTGAGAAATACATTTGCAACATATGATTCTCCTGCCTTTTCAACAGCTGCCTCTCAAAACAACATGAGACAAAATTGACCTGGAGGAGCACAGAGGCAGCAAGGTTTGTGAGCTCACAAGGATCTGTGTGAGACTTATGCTGTCCAGGTTCTCACTGATAACTTCTTCAAAAATTTATTTTATTGGGCCTCCAAAGTGGTGCAGGGCGTTAAGTGCTGCACCATGAAGCATCCACGGCACAACAGTGTGAGTTGGATCCCTGGCCAGGGAGGGGACCCACATGGAGCAGCAGACCTCTCCTGCCTCATCCGCTGCTCCCCTCAGCAGTGTGTTTCAGTTCATCTGCCTGTTCTACTCCCCACTCTGTCTCTGGTGAGTCCTCTCACCCTCGTGTACCTCTGGCCTGAAACCCAGTTCTTGTGTGCATAAATAAATAAATCTTTAAATAAAAATTGATTTTATTTATTTTGCATAGGCAGGTGGTGGTGAGAAGATTCACCAGAGACAGAGTGGGGGGAGCAAAATAGGCTGACCCACTGAAATACACTACTGAGGAGAACAGCAGGCAAGCCAGGAGAGGTCTGCTGTGCCATGTGGGTCAGCTTTCTGGCCGGGGATTGAACTTGTGCTACAGTGATTGCAGATAGCTTCATAGTGCTGAGGCTAAACCCCTTGCACCACCAGCCAGGCCCATCACTGATGACTTTCTTTGTGAGTTTTACCGAAATTTTTCATAAGGGGACACCGAAGGCAAATATTCTCCTCATGGAGAAGATGGATGGCAGCAAATCCTTCTGCTTCCTGAACAGCTGCAGCTGCAGCAGTTTATCCAGAGACTCTGCCAAGAAGGCGTGATGGCCTGAGCCGGGGTCACTAGTAGCTGCACTGAGGAGAGGGCAGCTGGCAGGAGCTCAGATGAGACGTAATCCTGACCAGTTTCTGGAGAAATTTTAAAAACTTGAAATCAAGCTACAAATTAGGATGGCTCACCCTTCCATAAATCCTAATTGTGGTGACTTCATTTGGTCTTAAGCAACCATCAATGTGCAACTTCTTGGTGAAGTTTAAGTCAGTATATCTCCTCATTAAACAATAAAAACTTAAGTTGACTTTTTCTTTTTAAGTTTTCCATACATGTATTTCTGGATGTGCTCATCTCACCTAACAGGATGCCTCCAGAACAGGGGCCCTGGCAGTTCACTGTAAATTACAAGCTTGTACCAAGTAGTTAGCTGTTGCTGGGCCGTTAAGATATAGCTGGCTAGACCACAGCAAGATATTTCTTTTTTTTTTTTACAGATTTATTTATTTATGCATACAAGAGCTGGGGTACAGTCCAGAATCACGGGAGGTGAGAGGATGCACCAGAGGCAGAGTGAGAACAGAATAGGCAGATCTACTGAAATACTCTATTGAGGAGAGCAGCGGGTGAGGTCTGCTGCACCATGTGGGTTTGCTTCATAGTGCATTGCTTTACCCATTGTGCTACCAGGGAGGCCCCTCTTTAAAAAAAAAAAAAAAGATTTATTTATGCGTACAAGAGCTGGGTACAAGTAAGAGGTGGGGGGGAGTGGAGAGGAAGCTGGGGGCAGAGAGGATGAGAGGAGTTACCAGAGACAGAGTGGGGAATAGAGCAGGTGGATCTACTGAAATACACTGCTGAGGGGAACAGCTGGCAAGATAGGAGAGGTCTGCTGCACCATGTGGGTCCCCTCCCTAGCCAGGGATTGAAGTCGTGTTGCAGTGGCTGCGGATAGCTTCATAGAGCTGCTTCTTAACCCCTAGTGCCACCAGGGAGGGCCCCCAAAAATTTCATATCAGTAAAATACCCCTAATATGGAGCCCATATTCACATCGCTCCAGATGCACATAAAAAGTTCATGATGCTATTTTTAGCTAGCTTCTGACCTTTGAACCGTTTAGGACAGAGTTTCTCAGATTCCCCCATGCTTGATCAAAATCTTCTTTGTGTTTTTCTGCAGAGATAAAAGCTGTGTCTTCAAAGGCAAAAGAAGAATTTGCTTTTCTAGCTCTTCTCTGGATAAGATGGGCACAGAGTGTCAGACCCGCTGGGTGCACAACACAGCTTCCCATTCCAACACAGCTTCAAGTGAGTTGTGGAAAGGGCAAATGGTGTTCCAGATCTTTCTTTACAGCTGAACATCATCTGTAAACACAAGCTCACTCTGGAACTAAGGACCTAAACCTTAGTTCTAAAAAGCAAAATAAAGATGTTTTTAACATTTGATGCTAATAACATGTGTGGCCACATCCCAATTAGCTAATTTGTTTTCTGATTAGCTTCTTACATTAGTCATGTCACCCAAAATAACTTAGTTCTTGCCTTCTAATATAAAACTTGCAGTAAAGTGTCTTTGGGTAAATCCTCAATTTTTCACTTAAAAGGAACTGAAGGATTCAATAATAGAAGACAGAATTAGACATGCCAGGTTCAAAAATTATATACCCCCAAGTCAGCTGTTGTTGGTTGGTATCTCCCCACCCCCATTTCCCATATTTGAAATTTTGAGTGTGTGGACGCCAGATGATTCATCCAGTCTGCTCTGGAAGCCGTCTCTGCTGGTGACAGTAAAGTTGATCCACCCTCTGCCCCCCCTCCCCTCTGTCTGGTGAAAATGCAGAGTATGGGTTCTGTGGTGCCGGTCCCCAAGTTGTGGTCCTCTTTATTTGGGTACAGGGCTCTTAGGCAACTCACGCCCACACAGAGCTTATTATCGCCTGATCCCATTTCCTGATCTTTTCCATCTGCCTGGGACACGGGAAGTGTGCACACCCTAAAAGAGGACCCAAAGATCCCAAGGGGCCTGAGGACCCACAGAACAGGCCCCTCCAACAAAATGAGCCCCTTGTTCGAGTGACCTGTGCATTCAGGGAGACTGGGTGCTAGATTCTCTCTCCCTTCAATGCAGGAACCCTGCACTCTCTCCCTGCTTCTCTGAAATTCTCCACTGCAGAGGTGACCAAATTGCTTTCTCTTGTATTCTCAGTGATTCTGATGCTAACTATATCTGGTGGTACCAGCTTTTGGGTTTCTTTTTACAATGAATTTGGGTACAGATCTGTGTACTGAGGTTCGGCTAACTACCCTAACACAAGAGCACTTTTGTGGGAATTGCCCTTTTCCCCTCCCGTTCCCACTCCCTCTATAGATTTTCCTATTCTGGAGGAAAGCCAGGCTTCCCCCCCTCCCCCCCATCTGTAGGTTTTCAAGCAAGCCCTAGCAGGCTTTCAGCTCTTCCTCCCTCCCTCTTTTCTTCCACTCCTGGCTCCTATTCAATGACTAAAACTCTCCAGGGGTATTTATGGACCAGGGTATCTATTGTGACCTTGTGATTGCACTAATCCCTTGGCTTGAGGCTGCTCTGCTCTGACAGTCACAAGGGAGAAGGGGGTGGGAGTGGGGAGGAGGCCCATGCATCATCCAGGAGTGGTGCGCTTATTTTAGAACAGGCCTTTCCTCTCCTTCCTAGAGTTATCTGTCAGTGCTGCAGTTGCCATATCCTAAAAACCTCCCTTTGGGAGAAAAATGAGGAGGCCCAGTGCCCCCGGGGTAAAGGCCAAGGTTTCTGGAATCAGGGCACTGAAGGAACCTCTCCTCCCACCCAGATGGGAATAATCCAAGGAGGCCCCAGTTCCCAAGGATGTTTGATCACTGACATTACAACTGCCTCAGTAGCCCTATGTGCTCCTGCCTGAGCTAATCAACAGCCTGGAGGAGTGTGTCGCACTCCCAAAGCCTCCGGCTTCTAGTAGTATTTGGGATCTGGTTAGCCTGATAATCCCTGTGGGGGTCTTTGAAAAATAGGATGGAAACTGCTACTGGGTAAAAGAGAGAACAAGAAAAGGAGACCTGCCTTTTGTATATCTTATAGAATGAAATTGCTGCTATCTGGATTAATTTAAAAAAAAAGGAGGGGTGGATAGGGATAGGATTTGGAGAAAGGACTAAAAATGAGGACCAAATAAAGCCAAATGAGGACTCTCGACTTGCTAATTTAGTCAGTATTTTATGCTGCCTCGAGGAACTGTGACTGCTTCTTGTATTCAGGTTCTGACTCCACTCATCAGTACATGACTTGTGGACATGAACCTTACCACCCAGGGTGGTGTAAAATGGACGAGCAAACCCGGTGAGCTCCCATATGTGGGTTCCTATAAGCGACAATTATTAGCATTAAGAAAGGCTTTTTGAAGATGATGAAGGGGAAGATGGCGGAATCCTACTAGCCAGGAACTGGTGCTTTTTACATTTTTCTCCTCCCTCTGCCCAAAGTACAATGTGTATAGTAGGTTTTCAAAATCATTTGTTAGTGACTTTGGTTTTTAAGCTTCTCTCTCTTACAAAGAGATTCTTCTGAGGCTGGTACTCAGTTCTCCCACTGAGCCCTGGGAGTGTATTATTTCAAGAGCCTTATACTGAGGCCACCTGGAGAGCTGGCAGCCAGCCTGTCTGGTGCAAAAGGTTTTGGGTAGAGCACAAGAATGTGAATCCCAAAAGTTCTCATGGTTGCTGCTGCTGATATGGGGACCACACTTCGACAGCCACTGGTATGTTAGACTTACCTCAGGCTCTCTCACCTAGAACTTTGAAGATTCAATAAAACTCCAGGGAACCGGGCTTACATTCTATACAGAAGGCCCCTATAGGGCTTCTTCTCAAGGAATCATTGCTGCCCTCTGGGCCCAGGGTCCACTTTCTCTAGAGTTTACAAGTTGTCAAAGTGAGACAAACATAGCCAAGAAACTATGGGGTCAGGGGATCCCAATTTAATTTGCCTCTAGGCTTACCTCATCCCCAGTATATTTCAGTCTCTTGCTTAAAAGTCTTCAGTGGGGCCTCCCTGGTGGTGCAGTGGGTTAAGCAATGCACAATGAAGCAAACCGTAGTCACTGCAGCACCAGTTCGACACCTGCCACCGGCTGGGGAGGGGCCTCATAGGCGTAGCAGACCTCTCTTGCCTCACCCGCTGCTCCCCTCAGCAGTGTCTTTCAGTCAATCTGCCTGTTCTGCTCCTCACTCTGTCTCTGGTGAATCCTCTCACCATTCTGTACTCTGGCCTGTACCCCAGCTCTTGTATGCATAAATAAATAAATCTTTAAAAAATAAAAATAAAAGTCTTCAACGGCTCCCCCTTTCCACACAAGAAATTCTAGTTCTCAGTCTGTAGGGAGTGAATAAAACATATTCCCTCCTCAGGATTCCCAGGTATGCTGGGATCAAGGAACCTGCTCAGAAGAGGCAGAGGAGAGGAAGACATAGGAGAAGCCTCTGGGAATCCCGAGTAGGGAATATGTTCTATCCGCTCCCTACCCAGTCCTTTCATGATTTGACCCTTATCTGTCTCTGCAGTTCCCAGACCTCTTTTACCCTGCTCCCCTCACAAGCTTTCCCCTGGGCTTACAGTGTCCTTCCTTGTCCCCTCTCTCTGCATCCTACCAACCTATCATAGATCTCTAAGCAAAGCAAGCCTCCCTTGTTCTCCCTTTCCTGCGTGGGCACCTCCCCTGGGCACAGAGCCCTTGTTCCCAGAGCTATAGTCCTAAATGCTTTCCTCCTGGACTCAGCCCACCAAGCTAGGTGCACCAGGGCTGGCCCTTGGAATCCCTGAGGTTAGCACACTGCCTGGACTGTAGAAGGAGCTCAGTGAGGTTTCCTGAATGAGTAGAAGCTGCTAAAGACTGTGGTAGCAGACCACACACTGAACCAGAAATACTAGAGCTTTGGAGACCTTTGGATATCAAACAAGTGGGGGTGGGGCTTACAGGTAAAGACAATGGGAGGGAATGGAAAAGAGGGTGGATGGAATTAACCAGCATTCCCTGTAAGTCACCAGCAATAAAATGAACTCCTCCAGCCTTTGTTTTCCTAAAGCATAGATACAAAGGTGTGTTTAGAAACAAACAAATGAAGGTTTAGAAGAAGAACTTCAGACATTGATCCATGGCAGGGAGGAAGTCAGAGGTTTTGCAGAAAAGGAAGTAGAAGCCTCCTGAAATTACAGTCCTGGTAAGAGTTGCCTGCCCTGGAAACAGCTGAAGTCTCCCCAAGGCCCCTTCTCTCTTGGTGGGGGACAGCATCTTTTTTATTCCCTTTTGATTTGAAGGCTTTAAATGGTGACAAGACACTTCAAATTCTGGTGCTTGGAGACATGAGCCTTCTTGCTCTGCACTGACTTTGTCGATCAGCTTCATTTTTAAAGTGATTTTATACTTGCCAGGTTGACATACAGACTTCAGATCAAGTTTTTAATTAAAAAAAAAAAAAACCTAAACTGGGAATCGGGAAACGTGGTTCCCCTTCCTCCTCCAGTGCCCGGCTAGCTGCCTGCAGTGGTGCTGTTGTGTTTTCAAGTTCCTTCACTGCTCAGGCAGTGCTTTTAAAGAAAGACTGCCCACTTGGGTTTATTTACAACCCTTCCAAACTGACCATAGAACTGTTTTCCATTCCTAAGATTGTGCCTCAGAAAACTTGGACCCACTTTCTAAGTCTTCTCAGTGATATCACTCTCTGTGAACTCCAATGGCCAGGAAAGTATGATAAACAAAAGAGGCCCAGAGGGAGTTTCTCAAGTTCCAAATGTTTGATCTCAGAATCTGGTTGAATTTATCAGCTGAAACCACCATTGACAGGATATTTCTGACTGACCTTTGGCCCTCTGCACCAGCCACTCTCTTTCTGAACATTGAGTTTCTCAGTCCTTCTGTTAACATCTGCACAGCTCCTCCCCTGGGATAAGAGCCCATGTTCTTCCTGGAATCAATTTAAACCCAAAAGAGACTTTAAAAAAATACAGTTAATAATTGGAGAGGATGCCTCTCCGTTTTAACTTCTGAGCTCATTCCCTCTGGGAATCAAGTGACATTTGGATTCCGGTGTATAAGTTGTTTTTTCTTTAGATTAGTTTTTGTGTAAACATTCCTCTGCAGATTATTTTCACATTTTAAAGCAACTTCTCTCAAGTGTCCAGTCAGACTGATTCCTGTTCTGTTCCCTTCACTACCCCCAACTTCACTCTCTCACTCAACAACTTCCCCATTTCTCAACAATTCAGATTCAAACTGATTCTACTGTTGGTTGAAATGTTTCCCCAACATTCTGGAATTTCCATTTTTCAAGGTTGTCTGCCCTGGTCTGCAGACAAAGCTGGGTCCACCACGATGGATGTAGCTAACAGAAGTGAGGAGGACGGTTTCACCCATAGGTCCGATCAGCACAGCCAGAGTCAGTCCCAGTTGAGACTAAAGACTGAGCTGGGCTTAGCATGAGGCAGAGAACTCACTCCACAGCCAAGCAAAGAGGGGAGCAGCTTCCTAATTAGGAGAACTACTGGGGCCTGGCAGTCACAAACAGAAAGAGTCAAATGATGTCCTCTTCTTTAGCCAAGAATGTGATTGCTCTTTGTAATAAACCTACAAGAGTAAGCTCTCCTCATGCTTTTTCTTCTAACATTGCCATTGAAAGTTTGTCTAATTAGTTACCATTTTCCTTGGGCAGATGCTTTATTTCTCAGTTTTAAAACATGTCCCTTTTCTCATGAAAGCCGCATGGGCTGGCCACAAGCCCAAGAGTGCCATTCACATAGACATTATCAAAAGAACAGTCATTTTTCCTCTTTAAATCTTTAGAGGTATCTTTTATTTTTCTTTTAGGCATTAAGAAAAGTGAAATGGTTGAGGGGAAAGAATACCTAAATAACAGTCCTGTGTTGCCACAAAATTACTATTGTGGCCTCGGACAGGTCACTTTGCCATAGAAGAGACTCACTTTGCTCTCTTCTGGAAAATAAGCAGTGAGACCCACATCATCTCCAAGGGTCTTGCTTTCTGGTGATATATTCTGGTCAGCAGGAAAGGACATTTCTTTGATCAAAAAGTCACTTGATGGGGAGCTTTTGATGTGTCATTTTCTTCCACTGCCACGTGGGTGTTTTGAGCTGCCAGTTTCATTCTGACTTGAGTTCTCTCCTTGTAATGCTGCAAGTTTTGAAGTCCAGTGAATATAGCTCACTGAGCCAATTCTCTTTCTTGACTTTCTGAGCTTGGATTTTTTTCTGCACCATTAAAACCAGAGGCACTAATTTGAGGAATCAACCGAAGTGGTCACTTGAGGTCATATAGCAGCTGTGGTCTTCAGGGTCTCACTTTTGCAAAGAAAACAAAAATAGAGGCAAGAAAGTTGACCAGATATCCTCAGAAATTGAGGAAACAAAGCATTCCATTCTGAGTGTTTGACTGTGGAGACTAAATCACAGCACCTCCTGTTCCCTAGCAAATCACAATTGGCCAACTTTTTCTGGCAAAGTTCATAACCCTCTGTTGTGGGGCACCATGTAGAAACACTTCTTTACCAGTCACGAAGGTCTCTCATACCAAGCCCAGGAAGAAGTTTCAGGAGAGAAGGCTCTCTTCACTTCGCTATTTCCAGTAAGCCTTGTCAGGATATGAGAAAACAATCTCAAGTTTTAAACTGATTTGTAATCAAACACATGTATAAAATTAGACAGGTGTTTCTCAATCACTTAGGGGTATGTCACAAGTACTTTATTACTATTAATACCTACGGCACTAACATTTAAAGTGATGGTTTTGTAAGTATAAATTAGGGTGGATTCAAGCTCATCTTTCAAATTTGAAGGCTTTTTTTTTTTTTTAAGTTCTCTGCAAGAATCTTTCTGAAGGTTTTTTTTTGTTTGTTTAGGAAAATACATGGAAAGGATATTTAGGGTTTTTTTTTATATTTAGGTGTTAAAAGATGGTACTGAGAGCCTCAAAAGACAGATCAAATGGAAGAATTATTGAATTGCTCTGCATAAAGAAAAGGAAGCAACATGTTTTTTGTTATTGCTGTTTGTGGAAATAGGCAAACCAGCAAGCAAAATGGCAGTGTGACTCAGGCGATGTGACGACATGTGGGCATTCCAGAATTAACTCACCAGGGTTCACAGTTATAAAACGTGTTCAGATATACCTTGACGTAAAGCACAATGAGACCTGAGAGAACTGGTGCTTGGCTTCCAACTTCTGTCCAGTCCATATTCTTAACCAGCACTGTGTTAAGATTGTTTCCTGTTGTTGTTACTTGTAGTAAAACATGCATGACAGAAAACTATTTAACTATTTCTAAGTATACAGTTCAGTAGCATTAAATATACTCCCACTGGTGGTGCTTAGCTAAGGTTCTTATTTTCACTGGGAGACAAGAAATGGAGAAGGAGAACATGAAACAAGTTCAAAAGACAAAAAACACATTTGTAACCCCCAGGTTCCCCCAGCCCATCTCCCTTGGCACCATCTCTCTAGGAGAGCCCCCAAATTGCTGCTGCAAACCTGGAAGTCCAGCTAACCACAGGACCAGAAATTGACCCTTTTGATATCTAAACTAGAGAGGTCACCTATGGAGTCACCACCTGAGCCTGTCACCAGTAGGAGGCTGGCGCCAAGCCATAGTACCGCTCAGACAGCACAGCTGGACTTCTGGAATGCCTGGCACAAGTTGCACAAGCTCACCATAGTTGTTCACTAACCTTGTCATCATGCAATCCTGCTTTTTGCAGGCCTAAAAAATTTAGATCCCATATATTTTATTTTGGAGGGATTTACAATATATGTACATGAATATTTTGCTAGTATGTAACCCATAATTAGCATCCAATAAATACCAGATGTTACTGGACATAACTAATATTCAAATTTAAGTTGTTGTATTTTGTGATGTTACTTGTTCTGCAGCAGTTCTACATCCACAGGAGGGTGATATATTGTTGTTGTTATTACTACTTTGGTAGAGATTCAAAAATGGATGCCAAGGCACATTTTTTAGTCAACGCAAGTATAGAAATATAGAAATGCCATTAGATTTGGGGTTTGGAACAAACATTCACTGGAGGAAGGAAGCTAGTTACAAAGTTCACCATGAGAAAGTACACCTTGAATTCTCAGTAATCTGGTAGAGGTCATTAGACTTTAGTCAAAGAGTGGAGATTCAAGTTGGTCCTATTTGTATGGTTAAAAGTCAAGGAGACCCAGAAGTGTTAATTAAGCTACAAATAAAGTCAGCTCATTCAATGCTTTCTTTAGTGGAAGAGGAGAGAGTGCCCTGTGGGAATCTGCATCTCCTGGTGTCCTGTCCAAGGGATTATGTGGTGCCAATGTGCACTGTTCATGACATGAATAAACACAGGCACTCTGAGCCTGCCCACCTGTCCCTGGGCAAGTTAACTTCTTCTAGATTCCCCCTCTATAAAGTGGGACAATAATACCAGGTATTCATGAATTTGGAAACATTAAGTCAATCTAATGTCATCAAGGACCTCATCATATTCAAGCAATAAAACATATATCTTACAGACACACTGTAGTACTGACTTCTGTAAAAAAAAAATTGTTGAAAGACTTTGAAATAGGTTAAAAAAAAAACCCCAAAAGGTGTAATGAGTGCTCAGATAATTAGACTGGGTAATTTCCATCTTTCATCTTTGAGTTCCTTTCAACTCTAAATTGCACTAAACTGATATTAATGAAAATGACTCTTAGCCACAAATGAACTCTATCAGATAATGTTTAGTGGACTGTTGCCTTAAGGATAGATAGACTTATTTTGCATTCATCTATTTATAGATTTATTTCAGAATTCCTTATTTTTCTTTGTATGTGTGGACCCTGAGTTCTCTTTGAACCAGTTAAAACATTTTACTTGTTCTCTCATTCACTAACGATGTTATAAAATCTTTGACACAACATTGGAACAAACATTCACTGGAGGAAGGAAGCTAGTTACAAAGTTCTATATATTTATAGAAAGTCATGGTTATATTCTCTTCTAAAATTCTCTTAAAGGGCCTCCCTGGTGGTGCAGTGGGTTAAGCAACACACTATGAAGCAAACCACAGCCACTGCAGCAAGAGTTCGATCCCTGCTGCCAGCCAGGGAGGGGACCCACATGGCACGGCAGACCTCTCCCGCTGTGCCCACTGCCCCCCTCAGCAGTGTATTTCAGTTCATCTGCCTGTTCTGCTCCCTACTCTGTCTCTGGTGAATCTCACCCCCCTCGATTCTGGCCTGTACCCCAGCTCTTGTATGCATAAATAAATAAATCTTTAAAAAAATTCTCTTAAAACTTCATAGAGGAATATAAAATTCTTTGATTTGTAACTGGCACACAGAAAACTACTGTTAGTGTATGTTGTTATTATCTATGGTATAGCACTGTGATATCATTGTACAGAGACATTTCAGTACAGAGACATTTAGACTCCAAGCACCAAGAATATAGTTAGAGAATCAGTAAAGTGTTTGAATAATTCAACCAATAGAGGTTGATAGTTTCTTTCTAGTTAAGGACCAAATAGTAATCTTTGTAGATCAGAAGGTCTTTTGTTAACTATTCAACTCTGCCATTGTGGTGCAAAAGACATATCACAGACATGACTATTATAATCAATCCTAACCTATAGACACTGAAGTTTGAATTTAATGTAATTTTCACGTGGCAGAAACTATTTTTCCTGACCATTTAAAAATAAGAAAAACGGGCCTCTCTGGTGGCGCAGTGTGTTTCAGTCAGTCTGCCTGTTCTGCTCCCCACTCTGTCTGGTGGATCCTCTCACCTCCTGTGACTCTGGCCTGTACCCCAGCTCTTGTATGCAGAAATAAATAAATCTTTAAAAAAATAAAAATAAATATAAAAATTTGAAAAACATTATTAGTTTGAGGATCACACACAAAGTCAGTAGACCATATCTGGCCCTGGGTCCTGGTTTGCTTATCCTTTAATTTGATAATAGGTACTTCAAAGTCAAGAATTATTTATTATTCATTTAAAGTTTAATCTGGCTCTTCTCATGTAATGAATCTCAAATGAATGCTCAAATAAAAAATGGATAAAAACCAAAGGGGGACATTTTTATGAGAATAAATTTTGCTAAATCATTTCAGGAAATGTGATTTTTAGTGATGACAGGATGAAGGCGGGTTTGGTCACACCTGTCATGTGGGCAGAGTGGCAGTGTCTAGTCCTAACTGTATCCACCAAATCCTGTCATAATCACTCTCAAACAAAATCATCAGCGACACTGATGGTTTTATACCCTGCCTGCACACTGCCTTAAATTCTGTCTAGAACAAAAATTCTAGGTAAATATTAATTGTATATGCTGATCAAAAAATGTAACCAGGGCCTCCCTGATGGAGCAATGGCTTAAGCAATGCACTATGAACCACCACAGCCATTGCAGCACAAGTTCGATCCCTGCCACTGGCCAGGCGGGTGACCCACATGGTGTAGCAGATCTCTCCTGCCTCGCCCACTTCTCCCCTCATCAGTGTACTTCCGTTGATCTGCCTGTTCTGCTCCCCACTCTGTCTCTGGTGACTCCTCTCACCCCCTGCACCTCTGGCCTGTATCCCAGTTCTTATATGCATAAATCAAATAAATCTTAAAGAGAAAAAAAAAAAGAAGGGCCCTCCCTGGTGGTGCAATGGGTTAAGCAACACACTATGAAGCAAACTGCAGCCACCGCAGCATGAATTCAATCCCTGCTGCCTGCCGGGGAGGTGACCCACGTGCTGAGCCTCGCACACTGCTCCCCTTAGCAGTATATTTTGGTCAGCCTGCCTGACCCCATTCTGAATGTTCCCCATTCTGTCTCTGGTGGAGGCTTTCACCCCCTACACCTCTGGCCTGTGCCCCAATGCTTGTATTCATAAATAAATATATCTTTAAAAAAGAAAAATGTGACCAACATCACATGACAAGATACCTTTTTGAGAGGTTACATAAAAAAACCTGTCATGGTGTTTCTCCTGTCCCTATATTAAGTTGGTATTGGTCAATTTCATAGAATAGAATTTGGAATTTTCCAGAATTCAGAAACTGGCAGACTGGTGTCCAAAAGCACAGATAGACCCAGAATTTGATCCACCTACAGAATTGAAATGGACCCAGCTGGAAGCTACAAATGCTGCCTGCTTCGCCTCCTGGTATACATGCCTCCCTCCCCCTCACTTACATTGTCTCCCAGGAAGAACAAAAGCAGTCACCTGCAGCCTGGTGAACCCTCTCCTGCCTGGATTCCATGTGTCCATGACACTGAGTTACATACAAAGATACAGCTATATTTTTGCTGAGGGATTCATAATTCCATCTTTGTGTGTGTGTGTGCCTACGATTCGATTTCTATAGGACTCAGGCAAATGTAAATTTGGATGGTCGACTTTCAAATAGGAATTCCATAAAAAGTATGGAATTTCTCAATGCAGGACCATGGCCAAAGGAATTAGAACAGCTGTGTCAGGAGAACATATTTGGAATGAGAAGACAATGAATTGAAATTGGAAAAGAACTCAGGTTTTAAACACATTTAAAATGTTAGCATACCTAAATAGACATGTAGTTTATTTATTTTACTTTTTTAAGGATTTATTTATTCATGCATACAAGAGCTGGGGTACAGACAGAGGGGTGGGGGGTGAGAAGATTCACCAGAGACAGAGTGGGGAGCAGAACCAGGCAGACTGACTGAAATACACTGCTGAGAAGAGCAGCAGGCGAGGCAGGAGAGGTCTGCTGCGCCATGTGGGTCACCTCCCTGGCTGGGGATCAAACTCGTGCTACAGTGGCTGCGGATAGATAGCTTCATAGTGCTGTGACTTAACAATCCCTTGTGCCACCAGGGAGGGCCCTCTGAGGGCCCCACATATGTACTTTAAAAAAGAAAGAAAGGTCAAGCTCTTGTTGTATGATAGTTGAGGAAAGAGATCCACAGTGTGACTACTTAAAGCCCAGGAACAGGGCAAGTGCCCTGTCAGGCGCATGTCAGAGAACCTGGCTCTGTGCATCACGACCCAGGTTCTGAGTATAGAAGATGGAGGGAGGAGGGCCTTCCTGGTGGCGCAGTGGGTTATCAACATACTATGAAGCAGACTGCAGTCACTGCAGCATGAGTTCAATCCCTGCCGCTAGCCAAGGAAGTGATCCACATGGCACAGGAGACCTCTCCTGCCTTGCCCACTGCTGCCCTCGGCAGTGTATTTATGTTGATCTGCCTGTTCTGTTCCTGGCTCTGTCTCTGGTGAATCCTCTCGCCCCTCCACACCTCTGGCCTGTACCCCAGTTCTTGTATGCATAAATAAATAAATCTTTTTTAAAAAAAGACGCTGGGAGGAAAAGGAAAGGGCCTTCCTTTCATGGACAACCAATTATTACAACATCAATTTGCAGCTTTAAAAAGAGAATTAGGTAATATATAGCTCAATGGATAAGATTGCCCATTATCTGATAACTTAGCTACAACCTTGTCAGCTAGCACGGGAAGTGTGTTGATTTTGAGCATTTGTACTGCAGTCTGGGAGACCCAAGGAGCCCTTGAACCCTGTTGGTGTTTAGGGTTGCCTGGGGATGAGTAAGGACTTGTAAACACAAAGACAAGACAAGACACTTCTCTCTTAGGTCCATTATGCAAATTATGCTCCAGCCAAATTCTCCCTGGTACAATATTGCAAATTAGGTGAAGCTGAACAATGATTAGTGGAGTTTCCCTTCTGGTGGTTTGTGACCTCTGCTTTGTTTCAGCTTCCTCTGGAGATGGATGTGTGTGGACATGTCAGGGTATATCTGGAAGGTCTAGCTAGGCCCACTCTCAACAGCCTGATCACTCTGTTCTGGTTTTACCCAGACTCATATGACTCCATTTTGTTTTCTTTCTTTTTTCATATTTCTTTTCATTTCTAAGTTACAGGCAGAGAACTAGTAGCAATTCCTTGTTTCTTTATGCAATACAGTACATGAGTGCTGGAAAAAGAGAAGTGTATGTGGTAAAGAATGGACAAAGTTCTCCCTCAGAGCAACTACCCAGCATGGTTTTTATCCTGTTTTTAACATATTAAAAGCCCCTTGGAATGATATGTCAGTGGGGTAAGACATAGAAGAAGGTGGGAGAGATAGCTGACACAAAAGAAGAAGGTTTAGAGAATCTTTGCAACTTTTCTGGAAATCTAAAATTAGTCCAAAATAAGTTTCAAATGTTTAGAGAAGCTGGTGGTTATTTCAAAAATATTTTCAATCGACAAGTTATGTTCCCAGACTTCTGGAATTCTGATTTCTACCCTGTGTGACATTGTGCTAAGCCTTCTGGTTTTCTCCTAGGCTTATTTCCTTCCCTCAGAGTAGCAGATTCAAACTTAAATTTTATCATACTTCTGAAAATATGCAGTCATTGTGTGACTTGGTCCCTTGTTCATTTAATACACATGTATTAATTGTTCCAGGTTACTCAGCAGAAGAATGGCATTGGTTATAATAGAAAACCACACAAATATAGTGGATTTAAATTAGGAACTTCCTTTGCTGCCTACACAAACCTTTAAAATATGGAATTGAACTGTGCAGAGAGAGTTAAAGACTTATAATCAAAGGGCATGCTGCTTCCAATGGGAGGTTTCTCCCCCCACCCCCTTTTTTTTTTTTTTTAGTTTTTGAGTCAGTTTTTGAGTCAGTTTTTGGTTGTGCTAACAGCTTTGGGGCTTTGAAATTCAATAGTCTGCCCTCTGCTGCCACAGGGAGGAGGATGAATTTGAAATGAGGATGGGAAAAGTAGAGAAGAATTTGGTTTTTATTCCATTTTTTAAAATGGACTGTTTTTTAGGTCCACCAGCTTTTATTCTTAATAGGGTCCCTTTCCTAACTTCCATTTCTTCTTTTCCTCCCAACTGAGCATTAGGAAGGAATTTTATGTCTTGTTTTCTGAATGTAGCTTCATGTTCCTGTTTAAAATTTTGATTTCTTCAGGTTACCATAAACTGTGGTTGTTGGTTACTAAGTGGTCTAACTCTTTAACTTACTTTTAAAATGTGAGTACTGCAATAGTAAGTTATTTTTTACTTCCATAAAACCCTTGACAATATTCCCTTCCTCTTAACCTAAAGTTAGTGGCTTACAAACTTTTTCAAAGTCTATTTTAACTTTTTTGACCCACCACCACATCTACATGTAAGTTTAAAAAACTCCAAATGTTACTCTCACTATTTAATCTTAAAGTAAGCATTCTTCTAATTCATAGCCTCTCTAACGGGTTTTGACCTGCATTTTGAAAACCTACAGATAAGGCTTTGGGAGTGGAACCCCTCAAGGGACCATTCACAGGTATTTGTATTAGAAGCCCATGCAGGAAAATAATCTCATCTACCAGGCATTATATTTTTGCCAAAAATATGTGATATTATAAAAATCAAGTGAAAGGGAGAAAGAAAAATCAGGACCTCAAAAAAGACAAATTAGAGTGCCAACCTTTCAATGAAACAGAAAGCACATTTGTTATTGTACCTCATTTTGAGGGGCTGCCTGGAATCTTTACATGAAATATTATGATTATACCTGAATGCACCAAGTCAGGTAATTATGCTGTCATTTTTGATGTCTTGAACAAAAATGCCTTTTTAAGTCTATTGAATGTCTTATGGTTGAATATTTGTGATTGAATTTGTATATCTTAAGAACTTAAAACATCTTGTCAATTTATTCTCAGAAATGCAGATGACGGCATGTCCATCTACACAGGGCAAGCAACTGAACTAGTGGGCATATCGTAGGGAAAAGGTCAACTTGAATCATACCAGTGTTGGGTCCAGTGGCTGTAATGACACTCTCACTCATGGGAGAGACCTTGGAGAATGTAGCCCAACTTTTTCATTTGACATACACAGCTGAGCCCCAAAGAACTGCCATACACCAGGAGCTCAGACTGGGATGTTGGCTAGGGCATAGGCCAGCTCTCTGTGTGACGTGGGCTGGCATTCACTTCTGAATGCTGTGGCCATCATGGTGCCGCAGAACATCCTGTGGGCTCATCGTCTCATGGCAAGTTCACTGCTCTCAGTATTTGAAGACGCATTTTCAGAATGACTTTGAAAGGGAAACTGGAGAATCTTTTGCATCATAAGCTCTTCAGGGAGATTTGGTAACTCACATCACAGGATGGATTTTCCGGTGTTCTCTGCTCTTAGTCTGTGCCATCCTCAACAGTTCCATGCCGTCTTATCCTGTTTGGGGTTAGATTTAACTAATACATTATATAGTCTTCTGCCTTGCTATCCTCAAGCACACAACTTAGAATGTGGAATGAATTTCTCCTGGAAATGTAGTTTTAATTAGCATATCATCTATATTTAAATGAAATTTCTGTCCAATTTGAAAACAATTTCTCTTTAGCTAGTTTCAGAAATGTTTGCATGTATCAGTTTAGCAAATAAGTCAAATTTTAAATGAATGTAGAAAAAAGGTATTTGGTTTTGATGGTTAGAAAACAATGTAATATTACCCAAATCTGGAATAATTTGCATTAAAAAGTTCCAGAGGATTAAGTGGCAGTTAATTTTGTTGTCTATTTTGAGTGAGAGCAGCACTTGACTAATAGACTACACATCAATTCTCATCAACTTCTCTTCAATTGTAAAATGATGATTAGATCATTTTTTTTTATAATTTATCACTAGCTATTCCAAGAAACTTATGTTTGTCACACATTTATAATTGAAATAAATTTCATAGCAATACTTATCCTTAATTTGTGAAATGTACTTTATTTACTGTGGTTTTTAAAAAATACTGATTGGCACTTAATCTTTCTCTATTTGAAAAGTACAAAAACCTACAGTAGTATATTATCATCAAAATAAAATTCATTAAGTAGAAAGGTAGTTTCCATCTTCTTTTTTGCAACACTTCTTAAAAAAACAAGCTTTCTACTGTCTTTGGCATTCAGTAAATGGCAGTGCTCCCCTGCAGTCATGCTACAGTTTCCCTCCTAAAGTTCAGGGGTCACTAACGAGAAGCATTCTCTTTAAAACTTATAATGCAACTAATAGTAAGAAAATGACAGTGCTCTTATTTCTCTGAGTGCCCCCCACCACAAGTTGTAAAATGAAGCTTTAACTAGCCTCTTAACATGTTTTTTTCCTGTAATAAAACTCATGAAACTCCCTTCCCAGTCCTCTGCTCCTTTAATGGAGAGCTGGCTTGGCTAGTGCTAAAAACGGTTTTTCCTGGTATTAACCTAGAAGAAACATAAAACGTCACCTATTTTCTGTGGGTCATTCCGCATGTTTACACAGTCTGGCTTCTCCTGAGTCCTTCGACAAGTCAGACAGCTTGGAATGACTTGGGTCCTTCTGACTTGAAAAATGCCAGGGCAGTCAGGCAGTCTCTGAGCAAAACCAAGAAGTGCCCAATTAAAAACTTTGTTTGCACAGATGCAAAAGCATGGAAATTTATATCGTGAGGTCTGAATTCCAAAGTTTGTTTTGTTTTTAATTATGCACCCAACCAAATGCATAAAACCCCACTAAATAAGTGTAGCAAAAACGTCATCTTTTCTATTTTTAGACTGAAATATGGAGCTCATAAAAATGGGGCTGTCATAAATTTTCACATTCAGGGATAAAACGACTTATAAGCAAGAAAAAAAAAACACATACACATCATCTAACAGTGGTAAACAGTTTTTATTCAGGCAATGAAACATGGAAAAAATATATTAGTAATCATTATAATAATTTCATTTGTGAGTATAACTTTTACAAATATTTACCTGACATATAAAAGGGAAATTACTGTGCATATAAAATTTATGTAGATGACTATTCCATACAACACAATCCTGACAGCAGTAGTCAATGCAGCGATCATTCCTCCAGATGAGAGGCTCCTCACACACTTCGTGGCACCCGTAGGAACACAGTGAAAAATGTGCAGTCAACGTTTACTGGTTGGCACATTAGTACAAATGAATATCTACTGGCAAACACGCACTTGCTAACAGCAACACTGAAAAGTTTACTGCTACCTCTGAGACTTAAAAGAAATGCCTGCATCCTGTCCTGGTGGGTGAGATGGCCTGGGCTAAAGCTGCAGTGTGGGAACCTATGGCCTCTGGCCCTGAAGCTGGCCTGGGCGGTTTTGGAGTTCAAATTTTTGTATGTCCACTTATAAAAATTCATAAATATAGAATATTGGTTAATGTGGCAAAGGAATACTTTTTGGAAGTATATTTCAGATACCACTACAAGGCAGAAGGGGAGAAAGTGGCATCTTCATACTTCCTAATTAAGGAATCAATGCAGAGAAGGTTCAAGTCACACTGCAGCTCCAAGCCTGGCCTCCTCCAAAGGATTTAAAGCGTTATACAGACTGCCACAGGCCAGCATCACACACATCTCCATATTAGAACTATAACCAGAATATATATATATATATATACATACATTTATGTAATAGCTGTAACCATATTATAGTTAATAGTCATTCCTTAGGAATCTTGTTTGTCCAAATCTAATTGCATGCTAAGTAAGAGGCACAAGAATGGGATTGCATTTGGACGAAGAACTACGGAAAGTGCAATCTTTAGTCTCCAGAATGCTAGCTCTGGGCTAGAGAATGGGTCTTCACTGGAAATGCTGGCATTTATCTTCCAGAGGAGATCCTTAGATGTGTTTAACATATCAATTCCTTTTACCTTTACTATATGGGAGACTCAAAGTATGAATGATAAATTGCTTTTTAAAAATGACTGGAAACCAGAGGCCAGTCAAACCTTTTGCACAGAAGTCTCCTTAAGTACTTCTTTATAAAAATTGATGAAGAAGACTTCTTAGAACTTTGGTTTGACATTCTGGGATTTCCAGATTATATTTGTCCTTTAATAAGCAAATAATAATCTACTATGTTTTAAATTCTTCAGAATATATATATATATCTTTACTTTAAAATCTTTTGCCTGAATCATTTAATCTTTCAATACCTAGTTTCTCTCGTCCTATAAGAAGGATGAAGTAAGAATCCCAAGTCTGAGAGCAGGCGCAGAAGGCTATAAAATAACAAAGACAGGACAACAGTTGTGGACAATTCATGAGGTGGCTACCAATCACAGTGTGAAACCAAAAGGGAACAAGAAGGGAGATTTTGAGCTTTTTACGCCACTAAAAAAAGATATGCTGAATCACTAGAACTAGACTCAGCAAATCTTGCTCTTCAAAAACTTCATTTTGAATTTTAAATACACCAACAAGACCCTTGTTACCATTACTTAAAATAAGGGCTTTGCTCTAAGCTGCTTCTAGTAAGCCCAAGGACATCTGGGGCAATTTAGATAATACTGACTCAGGGCTGCTTATAAATACCAAAGTATTTATGTGAGAGTTGTATGAAGTGTGGGCAGGTAGAAGGGGTAACAGGCTAGAAAGAAAATTCAACTTGTGGTATCCTCCCAAAGGAAAAGTAAATCTTCCTTTAGACTCCGTATCATTCTGAAGGCTGCCAGGTCCTCAGTTTTTCACCATCATGTGCTTTTGCACTTCCCAATTTGGGCTAGGTCTGAAGAAACTAGAAACCACATGAGAAAATATGGGGCTTCTCAATATTTCCAGAGAAGTTTTACAGAACAAAAGGTTTGGGCAGGTCACTGGATTTCAGGACCTTCTCCAAATAAAGTAAATCTTGGAAGGTCTCACTGTAACTGACCAGCTAACCTAGTGAGAAACTGTTCGGTCTCAGATTAAATCCTCCAATTAAGACACCTGTATATAAAGACAGTTAAGACACACTTTGCAGTCAGAGCCTTAAGAAATATCTCTGGATCTAGAGTCTCAACAAGATCACAGATTATTCCCCAAAGCACTATCTAGGTCAGTGGCTTCCTTCCGTGGCCCCTTCATACTTTTGTAACTGAATTTACTAACCAATAACTTAGGTACTAACTAGTAGTACTGACCAATTAGTCCTCACTAATTGGTTTTAGTGAGATTAGTCTTCACGTGCTTTGAAGCCAAGTTCTAGACCGTATTCTTATGCTTCAGAGTTCTAAAAGAGCTTTCTCTAGCTTATCTTTAAAGAAAATAAACACATGTACTTTATTCTGCCCAGCACATCCTCCTGATTTGCCTTTATTCCTGATGGAGAATATCCACTTATTAAATTAGAATAAAGAGCATTTCCTTGTAATGGTCAAGGCTCAGAGGCTAGTGGCAAGTATTACTTGAGTTTCATATTCTTTGTGCAGAAACGTCATTCACTAGAGGTCTCTTCTACCAGTGTGCTAGGGAAGGATTGTCGTCACCTCTGTTTTAATACATAGCAACTCCCTCCCCCCACCCCCCACCTTAGCGGCTTAAAGGAAGCAAGAGACTTATAATGAAGATCACTATAAACCTTTCCATGCTTAAAATAGGTCAACATAAAATAAGAAAACATGAGTATCCCACAAAAACAGCAGCAAAAAGGTTTAGCAACAATTCTTAATGTAAAACTCTAATTTCCCTAGTAGTAGAGGACTGAAAAAGGAAATCAGTTACACCAACTGGAGACACTTATATTCCATCGAAACTCTGATTACAGTACAGCATTCACATTAAAACACAGTGACTGCTTTCAAAGCCCAAATGATTGTCCAGTCACTTCTCTAACCACAGATCACTTCTGTTGCTCTTTTTTGTTACAAAATGTTAAGACAAAAGGCTTTCAAATATAGCCTAAGCACCAATTATGATAAATCATACTGGTAAAATGTGACTTCTGGCTTTAAAAGACATTATTGACCTCTCTGGGGCTAAAGATTGCACCCATGTAAATACACGGCTAAAGAAAAATTCATTGTTAAAGATCTATAGAGGTTCTCCACTAGGCACAATTCATTTGCTGAAGTTGGATCATGCAATAGT
Source organism: Galemys pyrenaicus (assembly GCA_019455555.1). Classification (NCBI taxonomy): domain Eukaryota; kingdom Metazoa; phylum Chordata; class Mammalia; order Eulipotyphla; family Talpidae; genus Galemys; species Galemys pyrenaicus. Next base: position 3,793,688 of record JAGFMF010011796.1, on the reverse strand, counting down.
TTTACAAGAAAAGTACGAAAACTTACTTGTACTGAATGTAGTGCATATCACCATGAAGACTTTCAGGGTGTAAGATTAAGACAAAAGAGTGCTTTAAAACACTTGCATGGATTTGGTTTTGCCTATCAAATGGAAGGGAATTCACTGCATTATATGGGAAATTTCCATCTTGGGGTTAATGCCCCCACCATGCTGGACCAAGTCCAGTAGAACTTAAGGAATTTGGCTGAGTGAGTATGCCCCTCCTCCAGTATTCAAATGGCCTTTGTTTAAAAATATTCAAAATGCGCTGATATTTGGAGTGGTTCACATTTTTCCTGCCTTCTTTGTTAAAAAGCTTAGTATCTTAAGTTTGAAAGGACTCTTTGCCTTTAAAAAAGAAAACATCTGAGGAACAATGCATTACACTTATAAAATACTAGTTGTTCCTTCACCTTGTGACTGCTAATGGGGATACAGTGACCTTTTAATTAAATAAGATCATCTAAAATCTTTGACAAGATTTTCTCTGCATATTTCAAATAGGAAGATAATAAACAGTAAATGTTGATTTTGTAGCAACAAATGGAAGCTGAGCAGACTCGCTGGCTCCAGGATGGACTTGCCAAACCCCAGCTCTGAGGGAGTCCCGTGCTGCTTTGTGTGGAAAGCGGAAAACTTTCAATCTAGGGACCAATGCCAAAAGGGCCAGACTCATCAAGACTGAGGAGTGTCCAAGTACTAGGATAACATGACATGAGGGCAAAAAGTCTTCCCCAGATGCAAAACTTGAGTCATGAGAGACAGGAATCTGGGGTCTTCCCATCTTCTAAATTTGAAATTGGCATCATGAGCCAGGGTTCTATTTCATAACAGGGTTTTACATTTATGGAAATAGGTCCTACTGTAAAGTTCTTTTATGCCACAGGGGAAACCCAGCAGCATCTACAGATATGTGTGTCCATGTGTAAATGGGTACTCAACAGTCCTTCTTGCTTATAACTTGTTTATAACTGAAAGTAATAATAGGTCAAATTAAGTAAAACCACTAAAACTAAAAATAAAATGTAAAAGATGAAATAAATAGATACCAAAACAAAATTAGACAGGTGGTAGATAAGAGATGGCCCCAAGTAACCACAAAATCACAAACTCAATGCACTTTGAAAAGTAATGATGACCAAAAACAATCTGAAGATAGAGAAATCACAAACCCAAACTTAGCAGCCTGTCTATCCGAACTATTAACAGAGAATTGTGAAAGACTCGAGGACTGTCAGACCCTTCTCCTTCGTGGCTGTGCAACACTCCAGGGGTCCTTCCAGGGCTGTTGTGTCAGCAGCAAAGCGGACAGGCAGCAGTAGGCATGTGCTTTTTTTAGTTTTTTTTTCTTTTCTCTGCAAAGGGGCAATTATTCCTGGATAAGGCAAGATAATCGTGGTCACGAGAAGCAGCCAAATGCAGATCTGCCGAGCTAACAGGGGAACCTCAGTCAGTCTTTCCCAGCTTTGCAATCAGTTCATCACAGATTTTTGTCAGTTCTTCGATTTCTTGGTTCTGAAAAATAAGTGATATGATTATGCAGGTCACTCTGTTCTGAGACAAAGGCAATTATAGCTAAAATTGATTATCCATCTGTTGTAGTTGTTAGACCCCATGGGGAAAAAAAACCCTGGTCTAGTTGAATGGATGTCATAGTAGTCCCAAGACTGGCTACAGTCTACCTTGACATCCTAATCAGTGGTTCTTAACGTTGCTACATCAGAGACAAGTGAAAGGAAAGGTATATATCATCGCTCCTGGAAAATGTTCACGTGCTCAGTTAGGCTTACACTGAGTAGGGAGTGAGGTTAGTGGCCAGCCCTCTGCAATTTATCCACAAACCTTCTAGTTCTTAAAATTTCTTGTTACTATAGGAACTATCTAGGGTTTCTGGGCTTCCCCCAATCTATCAGCAGGCATCTCCTGGGTTTAGGGTTCTGTAGTCTTACTGCTTATCCCTCTGTTGTACTTGTTAGACCCTATGGGGGGAAAAACCCTGGTCTAGTTGAATGGATATCACAGTTATGAGTACATGAGACATAATAAGAAAAACAATATTGGCATATGGAAGAGGAAGTCCAAGAATTGCTGAACCATGGAAATAGAGGCCTTACTGCCACTGATTTTTATTTATAATGGAGTTTGTCAACCATGGTGCTGTTGACATTATCTACTAGATCAGTCTGAGGTGAGGGCTGCCCTGGGCACTGTAGGCTGTTTAGCAGCATTTCTGGCCTCTGTCCACTAGATGCCAGTATACTGCATCTCCAAGTGGTTACAACCAAATATACCTAGATGCTGCCACTGGCCCCTTGGAGGGTAAAATTGCAATAAATGGCTTCATATATCATGCTGCCTACATCTGATTCAGTCAGGCCACCAATTCCTTCTTTGTACCTTCTGCTGAAGGGCCCTTTCCAGGGACTCCACTTTCATCTGCTCTTTCCGGAGCCCAGCATGGAGAGCCGCACTCTCAGCCTTTGCTTTTGTTCGAACCTGAGCAATCTCTTCATTGGCTCTGTTTAAGGTGTTTTGTTTGCAGAATAAAGAGACAAAATAGCACACGGTTAGTCATCTATCAGGGTACTAACCACTGACGTCCATGAGATACCAACCTAGAAATGATTCCATAGTAAGAAAAAAAGTTAAAACAAAACCCTAACTAAATTTAAATAATCTATTTCATCTATTAGAACTGCAGAAAACCAAAAAGTTCCAAAGTTTGATCTGTTGGAAAAGCCATAGGGGAAAGAGGTGTTCTTGCATGTTGTCTAGAGAAGTAAATAGAAGAGGGAAAAAAAAAGCCTACTTGGGGCAGTTTGATAATATTTATTATAATAATGGATACGTTTTGGGCCTCCCTGGTGGCGCAGTGGGTTAAGCAACGCACTATGAAGCACTACAGCACGAGTTCGATCCCTGCTGCTGGCCAGAGAGGGGACCCACATGGTGCAGCAGACCTCTCCTGTTGTGCCCGCTGCTCCCCTCAGCAGTGTACTTCTGTTGATCTGCCTGTTCTGCTCCCTGCTCTGTCTGTGGTGAATCCTCTCACCCCCCACACCTCTGGCCTGTACCCCAGTGCTTGTATGCATAAATAAATAAATCTTTAAAAAAAAAATAATGGATACGTTTTTTTGGCCCAGAAACTCCTTTTATATCACAGAAAAAAACTCATATGCATGCCAAATGATCGTTATTCAAGGTTATTTATTGTCATTCAAGATTTAATAAGATATTAGCTTAATGGAACACAGCATCACAGAGCAAGAAGCAGGATTGACATTAAAAGAGTTAAATAAAACTAAGGCTGTCTCACAGTGAACCACTTCCTAAGGGCCACACTATTCAGTATTTTCAGCAAGCTTCCTCCTATTTTTCATTCAGTTCTCAGGACATTTTTCTTGGCTCCTGGCACTCTACCTTCCTCACAAGTCTGTCTGCTCTCAAGCTACCACTAGTCTCTCCCTTGCTTTTTCCACTTTCAGGGATCTCTCCAGCAACTTCACTTACTACAGCTAGAGATTTTACATAACTCAAATGTGCAATAGTGGGGCTGGCTGAAAAATGATGTAGTCCAAAACGCAATACCATTCAGTTATTAAAAAAAAAAAAGATGCTCTTTATGGATTGATATGGAAAGTTTTCCAAAATATACTGTTAAATGAAAAAAGTAAGGTATGCTTTCATCTGTATATAAAAGGAGATTCTTACCAGGTAAGAAAATGGTATTGATGTGATGGGAGGTGTTAGCCTCCCATGGTAATCATTCTAAGATATGTAAATGAATCAAATCAACATGTTGCACACCTCAAACTCTCATAATGTTGTATGTCAACTATATCCCAGTAAAACAGGGGACAAAGGGTAGGAAGTATATCTAGAGGAAAAAAGAGAGTACCTGGTATGAGGAGAGAGATGGAAACCCAACGGAAGGTAACACAGGTTGGGAGGGAAATACAGTGTATTTTCTTATTCTGTTCAATGTTTTAATCATGTGATGATTCTACCTATTCAAAAAATTAACACATGTCCACACATGCACACATACAAATATAATCTAGGATTGCAAAAGTGATTTTTCTTCCTCTGTCAATCTCTCCACATCATGAAAAATGAAACTGAATATGCATAAGCTCTTACTTGTCTAGTTTTTCTTCTGCGTGAATTTTCAGGGCTTGATATCGCTGTTCCTCTTGTTTAACTCTGGCTAAGTAATCCTGAGCACACTTTTTCAAGGCTTCTTCATTCTGTTCCAAAATGACGATTTAAAACAAAAGGTTATTTTGTTTTTCTTCTACTAGTAAAATGCCATGTGCTAGAGTTTTCATATTAAAAAAAACCGAGAAAACCTAATTAATTTGGATCTTTTAATTATGCTTCATAGTAATTTGAACTACAAATTACCTCATTGACACAAATATACCCACTGAAGAAATTCTAGATTATTTTTTCATGTATTAATTTTAAATGACATCTGTAGTTTCAGTTATACCTACTTCCGGAAAGAAGTTAATTCAAAAGTGAACGGCAATCTGATTAGTCAGTGTCATGAATAAAGACAAGCTCACGAAACACAAAAAGAAAGTTCACAGTTATAAATGTGTCTGATCAATAGTGTGTAATTAAATTAAATCAAGATGTTCACTGACATCTTAATTTGAAACAATACACTTACTTTCTTCTAGAATATGCAGCCTGAATTTTTCAGGCTAGAGTCCTTTTTACTTTTACTAATACTGACTTGATAAATTATCCAAAAGAACATTTCTAGAATAATCCTAGAGCTTGAGGCCTGTGTCTCTGGTTGTGTCTGGGGTTGACTGGCCTGATAGAATGAACAAAGACAAGTCACCCATTGGGTCAGATGTCTGAACAACCACATAAAGAAAAAGGGGTAATAAATATATATATCCAGTTTCACTGGAACAGAAAGTGTCAAAGGGTGCCTTGAGTCCCTGTTTAAAAGACTGTTTACACCTCCAGCATATATGTTTGAAGATTTATTACCAAAAAAACACACCAGTGAGGGGACAGAAGGAAAATAACACACTACCTTCTTGAACCCTTCCAGAACACCTTTCAGGTTCTCATATCTTCTGAAGAGATCAGAAAGGGACCTTTCTACAGAATTAAGGTCAGCTAGGGCCTGCTCCTTCTCCATGGTAAGCTGTTGGAAGCTCTTCTGAGAGGTCATATTTGTTCTTTGTTCATCTTCTGTAAGTCACAATCAAAAGCAACAGCATATTTATTCAACAATAAATTAATAGCTGGTAGGTGTGGTGGGGTCCCAGCAGTGGACAAAGCAAAGTTCTCACTTTCTCAAGGACCTACATTCTAGTGGAGGAAGACCTATGATATATGTTGACAATGACAGGGGAAAGAGCAAAGCAGGGCAAGGGGGATGTGCATTCCATCTTATAGAGAGGTCTCTCTCAAGTGGAAATTTGAGTCAAGACCCAAAAGAACTAAGGGCAAAAGCCATGTAGCTATCTGGGAGAATATTCCACACAGAGGTACAGCAAAGATGCTGCTAGAAAGGAATTAGGTGATGTTGATGTTAGAAAATATCATCCTAGTGTCTAAATTCCAGAAGAACTGACTTTGACTTGGAGTGTGAATCCTTAGAAGTTAGTCCTTAGGAGAGATTCTAAATTCAGTGCAGAAAGATGAGCCACTGTTGTTTTGTAAAGGCACCAATAAGTTTGATACAGGGAAATTGTCCAATTTGCAGAAGTGTAAAGGACACTTTACACTACCCAAGATCCTACCCAAGAGGGTAGTAATGATATGGCCTAACCATCAATATTCTAGGTAGTGGTTGAGCTTTTCACAGAATTCAAGGGATTTCTATCCTCTAGAATGAAACTAACTATAATCAGTCCTCATTATTTGTGGGTTCCTTATTTGTAAGTTGGCCTATTTACTGAAGTTTACCTGTAACCCCAAATCAGTAAATGTAGCCTGTTCCCATCATTCATAGACAACTGCAGAGCAGCAAAAATCATAATCACCTGATGAACACATTTTCAGCTGAGAGTGAACAAGGGACATTCTGCCTTCTTGTTTTAGACTATAAACAATCGTCCATTTCACATTCTATTTAGTGCCATGTTTTTTGCATTTTTGTTTTGTATTGGTGACTTTGCTGTTAAAATGGTCCCCAACTGTAGTGCTTACTTGCTGTCTAGTGTTCCAAAGTGCAAGGTTGAGATATGTATTGAGAGGAAAATACATGTGTTAGATTAGCTTTGTTCAATAAGCTGTTAGCTAGGAACCCAAGGTTAATGACTCAACTATATATTAAATTGGGCATCTTTACATAGAAACACACATAGAACAAGGTTATTACTGCTCAGATGATGAAAATGTGACAACAGGCTAGCAGGAACCTAACCCAGTATTTTCTCAAAGAGAATGGCTTCAGTACTCATTAAATCAGCCTTTGTGGCAGCTTTCTGGACAGAACTGCTGCAAACATGAGCACCAACTGTGTCTGAGTGATGAACATAATTAACTTAATGCTCTGTACTGAAGATCATTCATGGATCCTGTGTCTCATACCCTAGAAAAGAACTTTCCTTACCAATCATTTGGGCAATAGTCTTTTCATATTCAGCCACAATTTTCCTTAAAAAAAAAAAAATTACTATCAGAAGTGAATTTTCAGACAACAGGAATTAGAGAAATGCTGCCCCAAATAACTGAACACATTAATGTACTGTGACAAATTTATATGACCTACTGATCTGCTTTGGGACTCTCTTTTTTTAAAATTTACATAAGATTTGTCAATGTTCAAAAAGATTTTCCTTAAGATTTTATGTTTAACAAGACTTCCACTCACAGTAACAAAATTTTTTATACTGTATTTTTTAATAGAAAAAAAGAAATTAAGAAAAAGTGAAAGCATTTTTTTCTTTGTATCTCTTTGAATGCCGTTCAAGGCAATAGATTAACTCTTAGAGGAATTAATCTCTTACAAATTAAGTTAATGGCATTTTCTGGGGTTCCTCCTAAGAGATATAAGCTGAGCTCAGTCTTTCTGGCCCCATACCCCCTTTCAGGCAGTCTCTGCCAGGTTTTTCAGTTAAAAATTTTTTGTTTTACTCTCCTAATTCCAAAAGCATTCCAGTAATTCAGACTTAAACACCATCCTACTGTGTTAACCTTTCATTAGTGCAATGCAGTAATGCTTTCCCAACCCTGTCCAGTGACAGTGCTCTGTGCTCTTCCCTGTGACCCTCGGGGAGAAGGGATGACTCCCCACTCCTCCAGGGTAATCCCCAAGTTTCTACAATGGCTATTGTATGCTTTCTAAGGGCAGGGACTGCCCCTTACCCTCTAGCAATGGGCTTTATACCCAGTAAACATTAACATAAATAAATCGCAAATCACAAATTAAAGTGGACATATTTTAATTGTATCTTGATCATTCAAGGGATGGTTGCACAGTGCAGAAATTAAATTATTATGCTTTCCCCCCTTATTTAGTATCATCTTTAGTTATTTTCTAACTCCTACCTCTCTAAGGAATGAGAAGAAAAATAAAAAGACTTCAATTTAAAGTCAATCAATTTTGGTTTTGTTAACCCAACTTTTATAATTTATTTGGTGGTTATGAAACTTGAAGTTACCATGTATAATTAATTTTAGAAGGTACTGTGAATTATAATGTCTCCATAATAAAATATATCAACCACACTTATTACACTGTATTTTAAATGGACATTTTAAAACAAATTTATGTCTTCAAAAGACTAGAATTACATGGGTTCTGCTTATTTGTAATGTTATGAACAACCCAAAATAGCTACATTATTTAAATATTTTAGCTGGTCAGCAATATATATGAAATCATTTTATCAACCACAAATTAAGGTACAACTTCAAGTTCTTAAAACTTGGTTCTGTAATAAGCAAATATTTTAATCTCTTCATTTATATTAAATCTAACATTGCATAATGGTATCCAAGCCCTTCCCAAACTTCCAGTCTAACCTCATCTCTAAGACTTCTTGTCGGGTTTCTTCATATTTTTTCTTCCATTCATTTGCTTCAATTTCCTTAGTGATTATCTAGATTATGACAGAGACAAAGATTGGTTTAACCTACTTAACCGATTGGAGTTGGACTTTAAGAGTGTAGACTGTGAACAGGACATAATCAGTTTCATCCCAAGACATTCAATCTACATTAGGAAAATAAAGCCCCAAAGCCTAAATATAAAACATTGCTAATCAGCATATGGAAAAATGACAATCACATAGGATCCAGGATATGGTCATGACCAGAGGAAAGGAGGACAGAACACCCATCAGGAATATTCCAGGTGGTAATCATGATTTCTATACATTTTACCTCAGTTGATGGCCTGGCTCTCAACTCTGTAAGTTCAGAATCCTGATTGAGACAGGACACTAACAGCAGAGACATCTGTCTGACAGACTCACCTCCCAAGCAGATTCCAGAACAAAAATGTTACTTAGACAATCCAGTTAAAAAGTGGGCAGAAGAACTCAAAAAAGACACTTCTCCAAAGAGGAAACTCAAATGGCCAACAGACATATGAAGAAATATTCAACATCCCTCCCCATAATCAGGGGATGCAAATTAAAACCACAATGAGATACCACTTTACACCAGTAAGAATGGCACATATTAAAAAAACTAGCAACTGTAAGTGTTGGCTAGGATGTGGTGAAAAAGGAACCCTCCTTCATTGCTGGTGGGAATGCAAACAGGTTCAACCACTATGGAAAGCTGTGTGGAGGTTCCTCAGTCTACTAAAAATGGAATTACCATATGACCCAGCAATCCTGTTCCTAGGGATTTACCCAAAGGACACAAAAACATTAACTCAAAAGAATGCACCCCTATGTTTACTGCAGCATTATGTATAATTGGTAAGACTTGGAATCAACCCAAATGCCCAACAACAGATAACTAGATCAAGAAAATGTGGTATATAGACACAATGGAATATTATTCAGCAATCAAAAAAGATAAACTAGGACATTCATAGAAACATGGATGGAGCTTGAAGGGATTATGATCAGTGAAATAAGCCAAAAGGAAAAAGAAAAATACCAGATGGTCTCACTCATAGGAGGAATACAGGTGAACAAGAAAGGAAAAATAACAATAACATCAGCAACAACGACAAAACCACAACTAAACCAAACAAGAATGAACAGACAACTCCAATCAGAGACATTAGGGAGGGTAGAAGAAGGGATTGGGATCAGGGTGGGGACGGGAGGAACACAAGGGAGTGGGGTGATGGTGCGCGGGTGAATTGGTGATGGAAAGCCTAAGGGGACTACACCATAAAAAGCAAGCAAACATTGTAAGATAAATAGATTAATAAAAAAATCTGATATCAAATAACCTTAAAAAAAGGTTATTTAGCATGAGAAATGCAATTTGCCACAAAATCAGTGTTAGGATACACTTTTATTATACTTTCCACAATACTCCAAGTCAAGAATGTCAGCAATTTTTAGGCATGAGCAGAGCATATAAAATAGGTACTGTGGGTAAAGTTTACATAATTAGTTATTTAAAACATCAAGGCTGAGAGATCAAGTATGCAAAATTCAAAGCATCAGTCTTCTCCCTTTCCATCAGTACGTCAGACTCCAGCACCAAGGTGGCGTTTTACAGGAAGCCCTTTATATGAGCTACACAAGTCTTAGGGAAACAAGAACTTCCAGACAACAGAGATAGAATCAACCCAGTGGCACATGGGCTAGATTTACAGAGAAACACACTGGTAAGTGGACAGGACAAAAAAGCCTTTACCTCCTCTCTTATCAGGGTGAGCACAGCAGTCTTATCTGACTCACTGAGGCAGATCCCATCCAGAGGGCTCTCCCCGCCACAGGCCACAGACACAGGGGCCTTCTCAATCTGGGACTCCAACAGCCCCTGTGGGAAAAGAGGTCACACTTAATTCCTTCATTCTTCAGTTTCTTTAATAACTTCCTCATTACTGAATCGATCACATCCTTTCACAGATGGCGCAGTGGATTAAGCAACGCACTATGAAGCAGACCGCACCGCCGGCCAGGGAGGTGACCCATATGGCGTGGCAGACCTCTCCTGCCTCAGCTGCTGGTCCCCTCAGCAGCGTATTTCAGTCAAATCTGCCTGTTCTGTTCTCCATTCTCTTTGGTGAATCCTCTCACCCCCTGCACTTCTGACTTGTACCCCAGTTCTTACATGAATAAAAAATTAAATCTTAAAAAAAATAAATAGAAAAAGACAGGGGAAACTTAAAAATAAAAACCCAGTACGTTATTATCTACAGGGAAAAAAAATGTTCTAATGAATTATCAGGAGTCTAGTTTTTGCTTAATAGGATGCCTAGAGAAATTTTCTTCTATTCAAAGATGAGAAGTATAATCATAATGGTCAGTTACCAAGAATTACATGTAGAAAATAGAATACCATTCCTGGTTAATCTCTCATTTTTACTGGGGATATGTTCCATGTAAATAACATTTCCAAGAAAATGTCAGTGTTTTAACATACTGAAGTTTTCTATCTTTACCTAGCACTTAGGATGGAAATGTTTCTGAAATGCATTACTAACTTTCAGGCCTAAGGAAGCAGAAATGGCAACTATCTCTCACTCTGGATACCAACCCCCACCCCAGGGTGACATCCTAACCCAGCAGTTCTATAGGGCAGCCACATCTACATCATGCTCTACACCTACATTTGGTTTTCTTTCATTCGTGCTATTAAGCTTTCATTTTCCTCTAGTATCAAGTCAATTCCTGATGTGCCAGCTCTCAGATACTGAAGTCATATTTGGTCAGTACTTTGATTTTCATAGAGACATGGACTTGATACTGTTTTCCTTACTAAAGGGCATGGGGTGTTCAAGACTTCTTTAAAAAATTAACTGAAAAGTGCTGTAGACCCATAGCTGAAAAGCCAGATGAGACTCAATGCCCACAATTCTCTGTACTATGGCTTAGTCATTTTTCCCCAGGTACCGCCTACCTCTGGCCACAAGCCTGCAATAGGAACGTACTTCAAAGCAATACAGAGAAGCTTAAAAAAGTAAAAGCTAAATCAAATAGATATAGTTATTCAACTAAATACTGCAATTTCTTTATGAAGAATTTAGTCAATATCCTAAGGAAGTAAAAATTATGTCTGGAAATTCAACTGGGGTTACTTCTAAAAGGTCACAATGCAGGATAAATTCCTCACCTATTGGCTCTAGAGACAAGTATTCACTTTTCCTTTCATTATCATGCGAGTTTATATTATAGCCTGGCACTTACTTTATAGCTTCAATCTTCTATGTTACTTCATTTTATCCCCACACTCACTCTGATGAGGCAGACAGGTACTGCTTAATTTATGCAGAACAAGTTAGGAATTTGGAAGTTTAACTAGTATGTTGTAAAAACTGGGTAAACCACCTGAGTCTGCAGTCACACAGACCAATGCTTAGTCCTCTCAAGACTTCCTTCTTTGGTCAGCTCTTTGCTATTTTCATACACTGCAGATACTAGAAAGTGCTCCCACAGTACTTGGAAATTTTCAGAAGGAACTAGTTCCCTCAGTGCATGAGCAGGCTATTTTGGTGGTGGGGTGTGGGGTCTCATCCTCATGGGGAAAGATGGTAGGCATCCTCTCTTACTCACAGATGAGGAAATGCAGGCTGAGGCCCATGAGAGACTGCAGTGCATTAGGCAACCTATCTACCTCCCAAGAAAGCTGAGGATCAAAAGTGATTCTGCCCAGACAAATATCATGATGTGTGAAGCACAATCCTATAAAAGGATAAAACGGGAGTCCCTATGTGCACCTCCTCCTTTTCTTCATTCTTCCATAGGCTCCTCCTCCACTCTACTATCTTCACATTTGCTCATCCTGGGTTCTCAAGGGAAATACTGTGGGTCACGGCCCAAAATGGCCTAAACTGTCCTCAAAATAATCTATTAATACAAATAATCTGTATTTAAAAAGCAAAACAGAATAGAAACTACCAGAGTGAATCACACAAAGGGGTAAATAGCATTTTGTTTTATAAATACGTAAATGTTATGATGTATCTCGTATGCGTGCATATACATATGTATGAGCCAGATGTAAATTTATTATTTTTTTTGTAAAGCATGTTTTAATCATAACTTCATCTAATCCTACAGCTTCAACTATCCCAAGTCCTAGGAGTCCTCAAACCTGCAAAAGCAAACCCCGGCTTTTCTTGAGCATGCTATAGAGTTATAACTGCCTACTGGATGTATGGACTTAGACAGAAAGTGGTCCCAAGGTGTCTCAAAGTCATACAAAAAATGAACTTCTACAGTTTTGGTCTTCCTTTTGTATTCTTAATTTACTTATTTCTAATGCTTAGCAATATTTACAGTTATGATCCTTACCATAACCAAGTGTATAGTCTTGTAAGGAAGGTAAAACAGGGAAATGATTTTAAAAAGTAGATTCACAGAACTGAAAGAAGTCCTGTGTGGTTAGGGGAGTGTCAGATGTTTGAGGGAAGTAGGAATCGTCCCACTACCGAAAGCCACATTAGCCACAAGAGGCAGAATTTGTCCCAAAGACAAGGGAAACCAATAAGGAGGTTTAAACAAAAAGTAACAAAGTCAGCTTTGTATTTACAACTTTACCCTGGCTTATGTATAAGGATGAGAGAATAAGCCTGGGAGCAGAGAGATTGGTTAAGGAATTGCCACTGTATTTTTAAAAAACGGATGGTAGCTACTAGCTTGAGATAAGTAGACAGATGTATAATACACAATTTCTGGACATTGAATCTTTCCTCTGGGATTATGAGGGAGAGAGGGGTCCAAGGTGACCCCAGGTTTTGTGGCTTAGACAACCACGTGGACAGTGGTGTCATTTGCTGAAATGAGGTCCGCTGGGTTTGGTTAACATCAGCCCTGACCACACTAGATGTGGTCAGAAATCATGAGTGATCTTTATGAACTTTCATTATCACCTCCCTCCAGTCACTATGCATGTCCCCAGGTTCACCAAGTAGTGTTGGTTCTACATGTTAAATCTCTCAGTCTCCACTCCATCGTCTGAACTATCACCAGTCATGATGTTCCCCACTTACAACCCCAAAACAGTTACCTTCCGCAGCTATGACTGCTCGGATCCTGCATACGGTTCTTGACAATCTGACCCTTGCCTACCACATGCACAGTGTCCTCCGATCACGAGACAACTGATACTTGTAATTCCTCATATAAAGTTTGTGCTTTTTCTCACTCCCTGCATTTGCAAAAGCCACTTCTCCTGTCTGGAATTCCCTTCACTGCCTTATCTCTCTGGCAAACCCTATTTTTCCTTTAAAAGTTAGTTCAAATGGTGGAACCTGACACCTTAACCAAGTAATCAAAATCAACTCCACCAAGGACAGGGTACAGTGATGTCCATGTCACTTCTGTTGTATCTGTGCCAAAATTGTATAAACCGAATTTAATCATGAGGAAACACTGGGTGAACCCAAATTGAAAGACAGCCTATAAAATAACTGAGCAATACTCTTCAAATATGTCAAGGTCAGGAAAAACAAAGACAGAAAACAGTCACAGATTAAAGGAAACTAAGGACATAACAAGTAAATGCAATATGGGGTCCTGTGTCAGAAAAAAGATATTGTGGGACAACTGATAAAATGTGAATGCTATTCACAGATGATATTGTAAGGGTACTGATTGATTTTGATCATTATACTGTGTTTATATAAAATATTAACATTTGTGGGCCCTCCCTGGTGGTGCAATGGGTTAAGCAACGTACTATGAAGCAAACCACAGCCACTGCAGCACGAGTTCGATCCCTGCTGCCACCCTGGGAGGTGACCCACATGGTGTGGCAGATCTCTCCTGCTTCGCCTGCTGCTCCCCTCAGCAGTGTGTTTCAGTAGATCTGCCTGTTCTGCTCCCCACTCTGTCTGGTGGATCCTCTTACCTCCTGCGATTCTGGCCTGTACCCCAGTGACTGTATGCATAAGTAAATAAATCTTTAAAAATAAATAAATAAATAAATAAGATGTTAACATTTGACTATGAGTGAAAGATTTACCAGAATTCTTTATTATTTTTGTATGCCATAAAGTTCTGTTGTTTTTCTTAATATTGTTTTGAAATGGCAGATGCCTTCTGGATACCTGCCAGGGAGCCAGGCAGCCTCAGCTCCCACAGTCCTTACATATTCTGTTGTAACATTCACCACAGAGTATCATTGATTCATATTTTGTATCTTTTGTTTAAAAAAAAACCAACAATGTGAGTTATATGGAATTTAAAATTTTTCAATAGCTACATGAAAAAAGTAAAAATACACAGATGAAATTAGTTTTAAAACTATAGTTATTATCTGAAATATCATCATCCCAACATACAATCAATATGAAAAGTTAGAGACATTTTATATTCCTTTTTGGGGTACTACTTCTTGAAGAACTGGTTATATTTTACACATACTGGACCGCTCCATTTGGACTTGACATAGGTCAAGTTCTCAACGTCATATGCAGCTAGGGGCAGGAACATCATATAAGCTCCTCAAGTGAATATATTTCATCGCCATCACAAAATGCTGACAAGAATTTATTTAATGAATTAACATGGACTTTTTTTTTTTTTTAACATGGACTTTAAAACAAACACCGGGAAAATAAAAAACCAACCCAAAACAGTGCTTTACTACCAGTCCCACCACTCCCTTCCTATGAGTTTAAGAACTTACAGGCACGGCAGATCCATCTTTTTCCATCTTCTGGCACGATTCTTTCTCTATGCCTAAAACACAGAGAGTCATTTTTATAGTTACCCCAAGTAGTTTCCTTCTAAGTGAGACTCTTGGAACCCTCAGTGCAGGCCCAGAATTACATCAACCATTATGTGACTTTAAGATTTTCAAAGAAGCACTGGTATTCTGCTGACTGCTGTATTGTCTGTATTAAAAGTTCAAAATATTCAGAAGAAAAGAGTGTATAACTGGTTAATCAGCCATAAACATATCAAGGCTCTTCCAGTGAAAAGAACAGTAAGGCTGCCCCCCCTTGTGTCCATAAAAAGTTTTACAGGAGTTGCACTAACCACTGTAATACTTCAGAAAGAGGAAACCCTAACAGTGAATATTATTATATTTATTACCAAGTCTGAGGGAACTTAAATTCCAGCCTTGAAGAGTGCCCTCGAACCAATTTATGTAACACATAAGTTTCAAAGCCTACAAAACTAAACGCTTTATCCTCCCCATACACTTCAACTGATCTCATCTAGTCTTCTATTCTGTCACCAGAAGCAACATTTTATTTGTTCATTTTTAAAATTTTTATTTATTTTTTCTTACAATGTTTGCTTTCTTTTCTAGGTGTAGTCCCCATAGAATCTCCATCACCAATTCACCTGTGCACAACCACCAAAGTACCTTGTGCTCTTCCGGTCCCTGCCTCGATCCCAGTCCCTCCCTCTTCCCTGCAGAATGTCTCTGATTTGTAGTTGTCTGTTTATTTTTGTTTTGTTGTGATTTTTTGTTGTTGTTGATGTTTTTTTCCCTTGATACCCTGTTTTCCTCCTGTGAGACTATCCGGTATTTTTCTTTTTCCTTCTGACTTATTTCACTGCGCATAATCCCTTCAAGCTCCATCCACATTTCCATGAATGGTACTAGCTGAATACTATTCCACTGTGTATATACCACATTTTCTTGATCCAGTTGTCTATTTTTGGGCATTTGGGTTGATTCTAATCTTACCTATTATAAATAATGCTGCAATAGCATTATGAAGCTATCCACAGCCACTGCAACACAAGTATGATTCCCTAACAGAGAGTTGACCCCCATGGCACAGCTGACCTCTCCTGTCTTGCCCACTGCTCCCCTCAGCAGTGTACTTCAGTAGATCTACCTGGTCTGTTTCCTACTCTGCCTCTGGTGAATCCTCTCACCCCCTGGACCTCTGGCCTGTATCCCAGTTCTTATATGCATAAATATTTTTTTTTAATGCTGCGATAAACACAGGGATACAGGTATTCTTCTGAATGTTTTTGTGTCCTTTAGGTAAATCCCTAGGAGTGGGATTGCTGGGTCATATGGTAGCTCCATTTTTAGTAGACTGAGGTACCTCCATACAGCTTTCCATAGAAGTTGGACCAGTTTGCATTCCCACCAGCAGTGTAGGAGAGTTCCCTTTTTACCACATCCTAGCCAACATTTGTAGTTGCTAGTTTTTTTTTAATATGTGCCATTCTTACTGGTGTAAGGTGGTACCTCATTGTGGTTTTAATTTGCATTTCCCTGATTATGAGGGATGTTGAACATTTTTTCATATGCCTATTGGCCATTTGCATTTTCTCTCTGAAAAAATGTCTTTTAAGTTCTTCTGTCCATTTTTTGACTGGATTGTTTACTTTGTTTTTGTTGAGTCGTGTGAGTTTTTTATAGATCTTTGTGATTGGTTCCTTATCGTGGTATGGAGTGAAAAATTTTTTCCTAGTCTGTGGAATGTCTGCTTGCTTTGGATAATATGTCTTTTGCTGCACAGAAGCTCTTTAAATTGATATAGTCCCAGCTGTTTACCGTTCCTCCATTTTCTTTGCTTTAGGTGATGTGTCCTTAAAGATGTTACCGAGATGCATGTCATGTAGTCTTTTGCCTACATTGTCTTCTATATATTTTATGGTTTCAGGTATTATGCCTAATTCTTTTATCCATTTTGAGTTGTTTATGTGCATGGTAAAAGGTATTAGTCTAGCTTCATTCTTTTGCATGGAGCAGTCCAGTTTTCCCAGCAACATTGATTAAACAAACTGTCTCTGTTCCACTGCATATTTTTAGAAGCAACATTTTAAAATAACCATCTCTATGCTTTTTTTTTTAAATCTAAAGGAATATGTACTCACTGAAGGAATTTTTAAAATATGGAAAAGCACACACAAATTTAAAGTGCTGTCTCCACATAGTATACTAAAATATTAATTTGTTATTGCTATATGTCAACTGTGAACTATTTAAAACACAAATGTGACTCTTCCTTAAGACCTTCAATGGTTCCCCTGTAGGTATAGGAACAGCCTCAGTGTGACTTCATTATCAGTACTCACACACATAGCTACTGGGCATTTTATTAATATGGCAGGTTGCCTCCTATACCCTGTGTGAGATGCTCATGGTGCACATGTATATTTGCATCCACCAACACCTAGCTCAAAGTAACTCTTTCCAGGAAATGGTCTGATTCAGTTGACAAAGCCAGTATAACCACCTCACCTCCTCCCCCTACCCCAGCACGACCCTAGCCTCTGCCTGCTCCAGAGGCTGATATACAGCTAATCAGCTACAGCAGGCCACTAGCGATTCACAAACTCTGAGGACAGCACTGCAGAAATTTCTGTTGAAGGGATTTCTTCCCAGTGAAAGGAATATAAATCAGTAAGTATTATGCATCTGCATTAGAGAATATTCAAAGACTAAATCACTAATTGTTCATAACCTCAAAAAAGTTACCCTTCTAAAATTACTACATGGAACAGGAGTGGCGAAGGCAGTGGGAGCCAAGTGACATCTGAGATAGACCTGAAAAGATGGGCAGAATTTTTACAGGAGAGAGTAAAGAAATGCATTTCAAATAGAAGAAGTAAATGTAAGCATAAAAGCACTTGGGATTAGTCCGTGTAAATGAAATATAGGAATATACAGGGGAACGAATGACAAACGTCTTTGGGAAAGAAGTCAGAGCAGAGAGAAGCCTGAGAAGAAATGTGGAGGAGTCCTGTCACAGGTACTTTATAGATGGAAAGCAAGACCTGGGAGGCAAGAAGGAAGCTGGGGAAATAACTTTCACAAAGTCCAGATTTCCATTTGCTTCCCTGGTTTGATGATAGATCAAGATTTTAAAAATTCTAATATTCTAAATATAAAAGTCCCAAATTAACTTATGCTGCTGAAGATCTGAGCTTTTATTAACATTTAATGTTAATAAATATTAACAGGACTCTAAATATTTCACAAGTAAAGCTTCAGGCCAAAGACGTAACTGGGGACCTGGAAAAGAATCTTAGTTCTAGGAATAGCCTAAAGAATCCAAAAGCAAGAAGCGGCAGCACAGGTTACATGACATTTATGTTAGAACATTAAGAAGGATTTTATAGGGCACTGATCAATTTCAATCTATCACTACTCTGAGCAGAACAATCCATAATCCATTTATGTAACAAAAATAATTCTTACACATTTTAGCACTTTGGTTAAAAGACTTTGGGACCAGACTGCTTAGATTCAAATCCTATTTCTACCATTTGCTAGTCAAGTGACCTGACCGAGTTATCACTGTCCTTCATTGAAAATGAGAAAATCATATCTAGCAAGAAATAATGAGTGCTTTAATGGCATGTAAAGCACTTAGAACAATGCCCGCATGTGGTAAAGCACAAGTGTTAGTTTTTATTATTTCTGTAAGTTGAACGACGAGTATAATAATCACAATGAGCATAGTAATCACAACATAGTTATAAGAACCTGTACTTTAGGATGTTGCCACGTTAAAATAAATCATAAAAAAAAAAAAAGAGCAGTCTCACACACCCGTTTCTCCTGTATATCCTTTTGTCCCTGGCAT
The DNA here is from genome assembly GCA_019455555.1 of Galemys pyrenaicus. NCBI lineage: Eukaryota > Metazoa > Chordata > Mammalia > Eulipotyphla > Talpidae > Galemys > Galemys pyrenaicus. The sequence continues at coordinate 3,775,048 of JAGFMF010011796.1, read as the reverse complement.
TTCAATAGACAATAGTCTTTTGTGTCTCTTTTCCAGAAAAAGAAGTAAAGCATAGTCAACATTCTAAATCTGTCCTCCAAGTGACCCAATTCTCTGTTATCTCTAAAGCATCTCTTGCTTTAGGCTTTTAGGCTTTCTGTGCTTATGTACATTAGAAACATGAAGATATACTTTCATACCTGCTTCTGAGGATGAAAACGCATGATTTATGGCAGACACAGGAACATTGGAACATTCAAAGTACTCCAGGTCTTCCTCTGGCTCACCTTTCACCTCGGCCCCAGCTGATTTCTGACCCGAAGAAGTGGACGCCAGTTTCTCCTCATCAGTAGCATGGCCATCCCTATTAGAAATGTCTGATATCTGGGAGATCACTGCTTCTTCATCCTGGGAAATGCAACAGATACTACCTCTTAGGAAGACAAACAGCAGGGAAAGCACCATTTCAGGAACAGATCAAAGCAGCCACCACCCCATATGAACACTGGGCACAGATCATGGAAGAAATCTGGAGTCTCTTAATCATGAATTTTATGTTTTCTAGGACTAGCTTTTTTAATTCATGTCTGAAGACTGAAAATTTCAGCTTCTATAGCCTAAACTTATAAACAAGAAGTTTAAGTGATCCCAGGCAATGGTTTTAAATATTTTACTCATAGACCTCCCAAATTAAAAAAAAAAAAATCTAAGTACCCCTTGTATTTTTAAGAGGTATCTAAAAACTTCCCAGCACAAGTTTAAATAATTTCAAATAATATCTAATACACTTTAAATAGTGACCTTATTTAATTCAACCTAGTTATTCTAATGTTTTGATATGCTATATCTGTTTAATTTTGAACATATGCATGCTCTTGAATTAGTGACATTAATCTTTTAGAAATCATTCCTCTTCCTTTCTGAATTTCTATTTCGATTCTACCACCACCAAGAAATTATCCCAAGGAAATACATTTGTATGCTTGAAAATTGTTAAAAAGACTTCCTATCATATTTTTGTTTAAAAAATTAAAAAAATATTTTCTGTGACCATAAGTCTCACTTAATTAGCATTGTTCTTCTGGAGACTTATTATAATTATTTATTACAATGCTGACAGGTACTATCAAACACAAAAGTAAGGTCTTATTAAAATAGAAATCAACCACAATATTCTGATGCATCAGGTCTTAAAACTTTTACACACAGTATGAGTTATCTTTCTTGTTCCCTGTTTTAGCAGCACCTGAATGAAGGTCAATATTGTATTAATTGTGAGGCCTCCCTGGTGGTGCAAGGAATTGAGTGCTGCAATGTGTGTCTTTCGGCAGCTGCTGCAGCATGAGTTCAATCCCCGGGAAGAGAGGTGACCCACATGGCACAGCAGAGCTCTCCTGCCTTACTCACTGCTCCCCACTCTGTCTCTAGTGAATCCTCTCACCCCCCGCACCTCTGGCCTGTACCCCAGCTCTTGAAAAAAATAAATAAAAAATAAAACACTCATCTAACTTAAAAAAATTATCTTGTCACTGCAGACAACTGCCTTCCTCATCTACCAATATTTCAAATCTCACTCTGGTGACGCAGAGGTCTCACATTTGATGCTTATACACGTTAGTAAGATTTAGAATGAGTGAGAGAGGACACTTTACAAAAATCTGGGAAAAGGGCAATATGAAAGCTTTTCTTTGACCTTAGTGGCCTTTTAGATGAGTTTAGGAAGTTAACAACCTGGAAATTGGCTTCCTTAGGAGGCAACTCAAATACCCACTGAAAGTTTGCATTACCTATCCCACTCCCAAATATAATCTCCAGTTTGGAGACAAATGGATTAAAAGACATTCTGGTGACAGACAGACTTACCTGAGCACATCCATCCAAAGCAAGAGACTGAGTTTCATACTTCTTCACCTTACAGCCACTCCTGAAAAGAAAAGGAAAAAAATCAGGTTAGTAACCAAACAGACAATTTCTAGGCTATGAAATGGAGCGGAGATAGTAGCAGTGTTTGCAGATAGAAGCCAAAGCATAAAGCATCACACAAGTCATACATCTATACATAGAGATGGCAACATCTTCTACATCTGAGTCTTCTCCCAAGAAACAGAATAAAGCAGAGAACTACAGTTCAACCCATTCTCTGAAAAGACCACCTCTCGTTTTTATGGGGTGTTTAACGCCGGTACTCTGATCTCCCCAGTTTCAATTGCACACCACCAAAACCTTTCAGAGAGCAGCCTCAGTACTCACAGACATTCGGTTCATCCGATTCTTACTCACTTGGCTTTGACATTCATTAGAAAAATTACCACGCTGGGCCAGATTCTTTAGATATAAATTCTTTATTGCACTAAAAGCCACAGAAGTCTGATAAGGCAGTTCCAGACCTGTTAGCTATCAGAGAAAAACTGTGGTCAACAGAAAATATAGAAATATTTAAGTAGACTGTTACCATTCCTATTAAGTAGTAAGATGGAAAAAGAACATAGCCGGAACTGGGAAAGTTCATACCACCTGCTATTTTAAAATGGCATATAATTTGAGATCCAAAGATTTGGTTCTATTTCAATGTACTTAAAATTTCTTGAAATGTCACTCTGATATTCCCCTCCTCTCCCTTTTCCCACATAGCAGTTTTTCCTTCTGTGTGTGTGTGTGTGTCTGGGGGGTTGGTAGGAGGAGAAGAACAACACACAAGTATATAGGTTACCAGAATGTATGCTACTACTGTCCAGTCATGATTTTCTTCCTTAATACTCCTACTAAATTCCAACCCCTGCCACCAAACTCACATTGAGCTGACTTAGTAAAATTTAGCAACTGCTTTAAGCCAGTAGCCTTATTCCATCCAAAAAGTCAACTATTTCCAAGAATAAATAGCAGAGCAGTCCCCTGAATCAGTGCTGGGACAATTTCAGGGCCAAGCTAGCACTCAGTATTCAAAGCGCTCATGAGGTGTGCCAAGCCAAGGAGCACGAGTTCTCGCACCTAAGGTAGGAAGGCAGGGCTTCATCCTTTAGGTACAGACAATTGCAAGGCTAAGCTGACTCATGAAGTGACGAATGAAATGCCAAAAAATCATCAGAAGGTCAAACTTAGAAGTGGCAGCCAACATGCTATGAAAAGATGGTCTGGAGAGGGCAGGAAAGGAAAGTGCCAACATCTCAGGGACAAACAGAAACAGCAGAAGTACTTACAACAGAAAACAGAGAAATTTCACTTGTTCAGTAGTCCTGATGCACCAACAAAATTAGAGACAGAAAAAGAGACAGACAGATGGAGAAAAAAATTATGTAAAGCCTAGAATATTTATCTCTAGTCTGGCAGATGTAAAAAGGCTGCAAAGTTCTTTCTACGAGATGAGATACAAACTAAAAATGTTATATTTATGAATGTTACCACTCGTGAGTGAATGATTATCAGGAACCTCAACTCAAACAGAGTAAGAGAGTGGTAGAAATACTCAGAAATGTCACACAGTCAAACTTAAGAGATGAAAAGTAAATTTTCAAATATTTGTAAATGTATTAAGGAATACTTCACTGCTGAGTATATTTAAATGTCTAGTCATCTGGATTAAAGGATGAATGAAAATAATAGCTGTTGAACATGTTCCTGTTTTATCTACTGTAGGTGTACATCACTAAGATGCTTAAAATGACTTTACATAATTTAATTTGGTCCACAAAATCCCAAGCATAATATGCTATCTCCAGTTATAGAAAAATCTGAGAAGTCAATTTAGATACACCTTTTAAAAAGTCACACTGTAGCCTGTTAACAGAATTTCTAACCCTCTACCAGGTTTTACCACCAAAAGTATAGTTTCAGTCTTTCCTACCAATGAGGGGTTTGCTAAACAAAATCCCAGAGTTACACAAGAGGTCACACTCCATTCTCTTCTAGAAACAACACTGAGATTTGATTGCAAAGGGGTAAACAAAACAAAACCTACGAAGTATACAGATTAAGTTCACTCACCAAAAACAGAACAGGAAGAAAATGCTAGCAGGTAAGTAAGGGTGGCAGGACTTGAGAGAGGGTGCTTGCTGCTACTGAAAATAAGGTAAATTTCTCTCCTTTTGGCCTAGACTTAATATTACCTAACATGGATGCCTGGGCTACATGCCTTCAACATGCAACTAAAACAAAGGCTTCCAAATGAATCCTGATCAGCCTTGCTAGGCAAGAGCATCCCATGTTTAGGCTACCCCATGTTCAGAATCAACAAGACAACAACCTGGCCAACACATCCCCCAAACACTGTCTAGACACTGGTACCCAACCTTAACCACAGGAGAGCACTTTGAGGACACCCAATCAATATTATTTTTAGCAGCCATTTAACTGTTCATATGTAACTGAAGAACAGATCAAGAGCTACCAATGACATTTCAATCCCCTTAGATGTTCTGCAGATATTCCATGACAAACTGATTCCTACAATGCTCAAGCTTCCTGGGCCTGATATATATTTTCTGCTCTCAAAAGCTTTTTTGCTAATAAAATTCATCAAATCTTCTAGTATTTTTCTTAAAGTTGAAGTAATTATGAAACTATTGCCCCAGTTGATCTATAGTGACTAGAAATAGAGTAATTCTCATCCTCCCTTTTTATCGTCCATACTATTGATCCTTCTTTGTATTTAATTTTTAGGGAAATTGTCAGAGTCACAAAGGCCTATATTGTCATCAACACAAATTGTGTAATAAGGTGACCCTGTAACAAATTCAAACTAAAATCTGACACAGACTGTCGTCTGGGGCCATCACTCTGAGAACTTCAAGGACCTTGTAAAAGTGGCTCTAGATTTCCCACACCAAGGGGAAGGGGGGAGATGACATACAACTGAAGGCTAACCAACTAATTTATGTCAGATTAATGTGATTTATAATACTCTTTATTCTAATCGGAAATTCATTTCCTCACCATTGGAGCCAGAGGCTAAACACTGAAACACTAGGAATGTTACCAACTTTTAGTGATAGGTTTTTTTTCCAACCAAAAGCACAGCTTTCTGCTTAAGTGAGAAGACTAAGATTCACAAGTTACTGATATCACACAGGTAGTCTGTGGGTTTGGAATTTTTTCCTTTATCCATACACATCTGATGTAGTTGGCACTGACACATGAATTCAGTACGGAGTATATAATATGATTCTTGACAGCCAAGATAGGACTTCTGGAAACCATCAAATCTCATGCCATTCTTTTTTATATATTTAAAAGAAAAAGTACTCAAGGAGAGGGTGCGTGAGGAGAACTGAATAAGCTGAGAATTTAGACACTGGGCAGAAATCTGACAAGAAACCTCTGGTATTTCTGATTCCAACAAGTTAGACCAGTGAAGATAGCGAATATGGCAACAGTTATTTGATTCTCTCTGCCCCACTGCATCTCAAAGATAGCTTCAGTTCCCTAAAACCAAAAGCAGGTGGCTGCTCAACTCACAAAGAATACACAGAACACTCGTCACTCACGTTATTAAACGCGACTTTGCCTTCTTGGGTGACTCTAAGATCTCATTAACATGATTAGCAGCAGAACAAAAGTCACTGCTTGGTAAAGCTGTAGTTGGCTTAAAGGGATCCGAGGACTCATCAAAGTTGTCTGGGTCAAAGTGGTAGGAGCCTTTAGAGGAGAGGGGTGGGGAGTTCTGCAGAGTGGAGTGGCCCCCAAAGGGATTGAAGTTGGGATTATCCCATTGACTGGGATCCAGCTTAGAAGGTGCTGGGGAGAGAGGAGCATCTTCTGGAGCTGGAAGTTGTTCTGTACCTTTAGCCCCTGTTGGCTTACTGACACCATCTTTTTGTATCTTGGGGTTAAATTTGTTACCCAGCTTCCTGCCAAGTTTCCTTGGAATGGCTTTCCTGGACTCAACATTTTCCATATCTTCTGTGAAATCAAACTCAAGTTTCAAAGGTGAGCTCCTTGGCTCCTCTACCAGCTCAGCCCCTGAATCATTGGTGTCACTGCTGGGAGCTCTTGATGTTTCCTTAACATCAGATTTCTGGATCCTGGCACTTCCTACCAAAGGATTTGTGTTCCCATTCACTTCTTCAGCACTGAACTGACAGGATGCCTGCAGGAGAGGTGTGTCTTCCAGAGAAACTTCTGTTTCTGAGAACTCACAGCTACTCGTTTTTTTCCTCAGGGAGATGGGTTTGGGCTTTCTTAGTTTGCTTCTGCTGGGCACAGGTTCTAGACAGGAGTTGCTAGCCTTTAACTCAGCTTCTGTGGAAGCCTCCAGTGTAACCCCCATGGTGCCTTCTGTCATTGCCTTGTCCTGGATGGCTTCTGGTGTGCAGGAGGGCAAAGCCTTGCCTGAGACTGCAGTTACATAACCATAGGCCGCTTTTGTTCCAAGAGTTGCTGGGATGTCTGTGGAATTCTTGGTTTCTACCGAAAATGGCCTCACTATTGAAATTTTGCTCATATCATGCTCAGGTTCTTCTTTGAAATCCTTGACTGAGTAAGAACCAATAGTCTGCTGGGACACCTCATTTTCTGAGGGTCTAGAACATGTCTCAAAGGAACATTTTTCAACCACTTCTGCTACCAGTCGTTCATCAGTTTCTTGTGATTCTAAAATAAAACACAAAGTCATCTATTAAAGAATTATCTTTGGGGCATTAAAAGTAATTATATAGACAAACAACAAGTTTTCCTCTTTACTTTTGTTAAGCATCCCTTAAATTAGGCAAGGATGGATGTGCAGTCTGAATGGGAACAGCTGGCACGAAACCTAAAAATGAGTTTTCTCAAATATACAAGTAATAATTATACCAAATAGAGCTATTCAGGAAAAGGCTAAATAGATCGTGAACCTACTGTAAAACTATATTGCTATATTAAGATTCTGTAGGTTGAAGTAACTGGTCTGGAAGAAACTTTAGCATCTGATGGTTTCAGGTTCCTAATTTCATGCAGTAGACACACACACTTTAATCCTTGGATCTTAAGAAACACAAGTATTCCCTATCCAATGTCCAATTTATGTTTCATTTTAAAATACAGGATGGTGCTATGCTACTTTTCACTGTACTACTTTCTGTCATGTAGTCTCAAACTTTGCAGAAGTAAAAAAACTAAAACAAGTACATTACATACAAAATTTTAACAAGAACATTTAAAAGTGTGCCCCCTGGTTGCGCAAGGGGTTAAGTCTCAGCTCTGTTCTATTAAGGGATCACTAATCACTGTAGCATGAGTTAAATTCCCCCACCAGGGAGCTAATCCACGTGGTGCAGCAGACCTTTCCTGTCTCACCTGCTGTTCCTCTCAGCAGTATATTTCGGTCAATCCTCTGCTCCCCACTCTGTTTCTGGTGAATTCTCTCAATCCCCCCACACCTCTGGCCTAAACCCCAGCTCTTATATGCATAAGTAAATAAATCTTTAAAAGAACATTTAAAAGTATATGGACACTTTAAATCAGTAAGAGGGAGTCTCCTATTTGCTCTCATGTTAAGTGTTCTTAGGTCGTTTTAGGCTTAATTTAAGAGAGGTTAAGCCCAAGTTTATACAGCTAGTTAGAGTAAAACCAGAATAGAAACCCATGTCTGCCCAACTCCAGACCCAAGAATTTAACTATTATATTAAATTTATTTCTAGATGACCAGGATAAATAATTTCCCTATAGTCTCCCTTGATCACTTAATATCTGGGATTGTGAATTCAAATGCATTCTTAATTCAGTTCTGAAATGCTCATCTTAAAAAACCAGTGACAAAAGGCAACATCCTTAGATGAATGTAGATCAAGATAGTTATGTCTGTAAACAATTAGTCTAAGAAACATAGCTTAGAAAACTAAGAAGCAATGTATTATTGTAGCTTCAGAGAATAAAATTAGGATCACATGGACAACTGTTAGAAGGAAACAGATCCCAAGTCACTATTAAAACTAACAGAACTAACCAAAAATGGAATGGGTACAAAGAAGCCAGCTCCCTACCATCAGTAATAGTACAGAGTGTATAGTATACCAAGGTAAAGGCAGGACCCTGAGGCCTTTTTTAATTCTATGCCTCTGAACATAGAAGCATTATTTATGATAGCTAAATAATGGGCATTTAGGATATACATAAAGAGCCTTCCTTCTGGACATGGACGATGACTCAGGTACAAAGAACGTTTGCACTAGTATCTGGGGACCTGTAAAATACTACCAGTCTTGTTAACTAGTCTAGAAACTATAATCACTTTAGCATTCTGAGTCTGTTTCCTCATTGACAAAATGAAAAGTTGAGCAAAAAGATCCTTGAGGGTCTTTTGATTTCAAAGCCTCAAATATTTAGTTTTAAGAGGTTTATAATAATCAGATTCCTTAAATTATAACCTGTAAACATATTTTCTGGATGGTTCAACCACCCATTTCATTCAGACTCATTCATACAGTCATTCAACAAACACGTATATATGTATATATATATTTATTTTTATATACAGGGCTCTATACTAAGCACTGGAGATACAAGAGCAAAAAGAAGGATATGGTCTGGTTCTTGTGTAGTTTAGTTTACTAGCAAAGAGAGACCTACATTAAATAGTTATTGAATGAAGGAGGGGGAGAACAGAAGTTGGAAAAGGAGAAAGGCAGTATGTTTGCAGAGCCTTGTAATACTTGCTAAGACTTTTGGTCTTTATCCTGAGAGTAACAGGCAGCCACATATTATTTAAACAAGGCAATCACATCAGATTTATGTTTTTAATAGCTCACTCTAGATGTAATATAGAGAAGGACTGAAAGGGGAACAAATAAAACTGTTATCTTTCTTTGGGAACTGTGACTAAGGTAATTTGAGAGCGAAGATAAGGTAATACTGATAAAGGTAAAATAGATAAAGTTTAGTGATAGACTGAATACAGGACCAAAGAATAAGCAGGCATCAAAGATGATTCAGGAGTTTTTAGCTTGTGTTTTAAGATGCTGTTACTATCAACGAGATTCAGAAAATACTAACATAAGAGGTTGTTGGGCTAAATGAGGCCACGGTTGACTTGGACATGTTAAGAATTATTGTGAGATTCTGAAGTAAAGATGTTGAAGGCAGTAAGATCAAAGAGGAAGAATTGTGAAGAATATCTAACATAACTTAAGTCATGGACATAGCTGTGACTACCTTAAAGTCACAGTGAATACAAAGTAATTATAAGTGATCAGCATTCTAGACTATCTTTGAAATCCTTATTTTAAATTTAAATTTTTTACAGATAAGATGAATTTTTTTAGAATTCATCAAATTTAAAATAAAATTTTAATTTTAATCATTCTGTAAATTAAAAGTAATACTGTTAATAGAAAATACCCAAACATTATAGAGAAGCATATTTTAATATTTAATCTTGACAACTGTTTAACCTGGTAAGTGGGAATGTTGTGGTTCTGTTTTATGTGGTGCTGGAAAGCTGATCACAGTTAATTTCTTTTTTTTGTTACATAATGTAGGGTAAAGGTTGATCAGGTATTTCCACCCTCCCACCACTGATGATGGACACCTGCGGTGCTGTGAGCATTTCAGGGTGGGCATGCGCAAGTGGGCGCACCTGTGTTGGACACGGGCATAAATGGGCGGCGTCATGAGGACGCCAGAACTCTGAGAACTGCGAGCACCAACAGACAGAACTGCAAGGACTGACTGAGAGAACCAGCAGCAGCAGCAGCAGCAGCAGCAGAGAGAAGAAGCAGCTGAGAGGGTGAGATGCGCTGGGGGCTGGGAGGGCTGCCAGCCTCCCGGCCCCCCAGCACCCTAACTGCCATGTACCTGGCCACCTCTACTAAATAAAGTATGAAAAGCCACCGAGGGCTCTAAGAGACTCCTTCCTTGACCCGTCTGCCCAGAACCATCCCGAACCTGCCTCCTGTGCCACCTCCATCCTGCTGCTACACCCATACACTGTTTTGCCTAAAGCTCAGAATCTCAAACTTAAGAGAGTGTCTCTTACAGTGTTAGGGGAGAAGGAACAAAAGAGCACATATCTCAGTGTAAGACAAATTCTAATCCTGACCAGATCCAGCAACCTGCAACTCCATGGGTTAGGAGTCTTATCTGCAGCATCATAAAGCAAGCCACCTGCCATGATGGAATGGGGAAGGACGCCTCATCTGGCTTCAGTTCCCTAGCCTGAGCAGGCAGCAAAAGAAGATCCGCCTATAAGATTCCTGGCTCAGGCATGTCTATCAATAGCTCAAGCCAGGTGCCAAGTAAGTAAGCTTACCCAGCCCTGAACCTAGTCACTACTGACAACACCTGGGTTTAATATCTTCAGTCACCAGTAGAACATACTGATAGAGTGGGAGGGAGCAGACAGGTCGTAGCACTCATTAACTTAAACCAGCTTTGGGAATCTTAACAATGTAAAAATCAATCTAACCAAACGATATGTTTGAGCATGATTTCATTTGCATTTACACTCTGAATAAGCAGTGCTCCAGTTGACCCCACTTGCTAATGCCACTCTCTAAAACAGAACCTAAATTTTACCTATCACACAAGTAACTTTCAGTAAAAAGTTTGCTTACCCAAATTCTCAGTAGGCTCAGTTCTCAGTATTCTATCAATAAAGATTCCTGGCCACAGCTGCCAGTTCTTGCCTTTCATCTGAAAACACCATTATGTAACTACCTCTATTTATCCTTCCATTTTCACAAAAATCCTGTATTCCCTAAAAATTGTCCAGGTTACTGAAAAAGCTCTCTTCCTGAAATGAGTCTGATGAGTTTGGACATTTTTGACAAGCACAGCATTGCCTGGCAGCTTGATGAAAACAGACAGAAAGACTAGATTAGTAGATGAATTCAAAGCAAACACAAGGAAATCCAAAAATAGACCAACATTTCTACTTCGGCCACATATGCTGCTGTTAATGAAACTCTTCCTTTCAATAATCAGCTTCCCCTATTTTAAATCTAAAAGGTTTATGAATTGCCCATGAGAACTCTAGAACAGCAGATGCCTTTTATGTTTATTCAGGACATAGACCATCCTCACGAAAAAAGAAATTTAACCTTCTCTTCACTCATATACTTTTAAAAGAAAAAGGCATGGAATGCCAAAATTTTAAAGACTGAGGTAACAGCTTGACATTCTGGTTTGTGCTTTGGTATGCTGAAGTAATACTTGAGTTAAATACAAGTTAATGAAAAGCCTTCAAAGTCTTAGGAGAGGGGAAATGCTATTATCACTAAGTATTTCTGAAATTTAGAAGTGTTTTCAACTAACATATACTGAGAACCTACTAGTTGGTTAGCTGTTTTCACATGTATAATCTCATCTAAGAGGAGTTATAAAACAGCAACCACTTGAAAATAATGTACAGTAAGTAACACTTCAGGTGTGGGGTTTATTCTCAAATAACCTTGATTTTTTTCCCCCAGATTTTAACTTTTGGTGAAACACTGCCTGCAAGCTCCTTTTATAGCTGTTCACCAACTACTACCACTTCTATAGCTACAGAAGTCACCTTCTATGGGTTTCTAAATACCTGACATGTAAAGTGAGAAATCTGGCAAAATTTGAACAGGTCACTGTATTATTACACAGTCACATACTATCAGCCTCTTTTTAATCTCAAAACCCACAAAGCACCTCAGGCAAAAGCTTTAAAATCTTAGAACCAATACACAAAGATCAATGAGTTAGGTTATTTTCAGAAGGTTCATAAGGCAGCTGAAACTCCAGAGGAGAAAATCTAAGGCCTTCTTCACAGCCAGGCATCATAAACCACTGCTCAGAAAACTATTTTGGGACCAATTTCTGGGTCCTCTAAAGGGCTCCTTCTCTCCTTTTCATTACTCCATAGCATAACTTCAACCTGTACCTCCCAGTCCCCAAACGTAAGGGACTAAAATCTTCTAAGCGGGCCTCCCTGGTGGTGCAGGGTTGAGCGCCGCACTGTGAAGCATCTGCTGCACAGCAGCTTGAGTTCGATCACAGCAGCTTGAGTTCGATCCCCGGCCAGGGAGGGGACCCACATGGCAAGGCAGACCTCTTCTGCCTCGCCCGCTGCTCCCCTCAGCAGTGTACTTCAATCGATGTGCCTGGTCTGCTACCCACTCTGTCTCTGATGAATCCTGTCACCTCCATGTGTCTGTCCTGTACCCCAGCTCTTGTATGCATAAATAAATAAATCTTTTTTAAAAAATAAGAATGTTTAAGCTACTGCAGAAAAGAAAAACAACATGCTATCCTGAGAACACTCAAACAGAATGTGTGGTAAATTCAATTTTAAGTGTGGACTAAATCTTTAAGGCAACATTCACTAAAACACAAGTTCTGATGTTTGCTGAAACCAAATTCAGTCACCTTACTTCATACATGGTGACAATAAGACTGGACTGAATGGGAGACGAGCTGGGCAGCTGGTAACCAGTCCCTGAGGGGCACCAGTTATCACTACAAGGGAAAGTGAGGAGACAGTCTGGTCAATACCTTGCTGTGGTAGGAAGGGATACTTGGACAGGCTATCTATCCCTGGAAGAGGATCAAACTCCTAAGGAACAAACTTAAGTCAATAGTTTCCTTCCCTAGAGGATGGTTCAGTTTTGTTGAGGGGAGCTCAGCATCAGGTCAAGATAGTCAAATTTGGCTTAAGTCTACAGACTCCTTTCTAAAATTATACAGAACTCAGTTCTCTATACAAGCTATCTATAGAACATTCACTTGAATGAGAGTCAAATTTCAAGCCTGCAGGGTAGCCTCAGCCTTGGGTTGGCCCCATCATAGGCCAGGTATTGTGAAGCCCTGGGAGACAAGTTCACCTACCAGGTAAACAGGAAATAATGGGGTCATGGCTAGATGCCAGCAAAGCTGTCTCCCATAAGACTTGATACAGTGAGAGAACAATGTGAGGAAAGAAAAGGGAGGAAGTCAAGCATTGACTATGTGTTGGGCACAGTGACTGAGCATTTTACTAACAAAAATCCATGTAACCAAAAGGAGAGTTAGGACACAGAGAGAATCTCAATCTTTTTTGTTTTGGTTTGGGTTTTTATTAAATTAAATTTTTTATACATATTTGACATCAATTGTGGTCCCCATGGAGTTCCCACCACCATTTCACCAGTGCACCATCACTTCAGTCCCTTGTGCTTTCCGCCCCCATCCCAGTTCCTCCCCTGCCACCCCCTCACAGTGCCTCTGAATTGTCTTGGTATTTTTGGAGAATCTCATTCTTAAGGACTTTACAAATTGGGAATAGCGAGCCCACTCAGTTCCCCCTTCCATGTAACCTCCACTAGCCCCTCTCCTTAATACAATGCAGAAGAACAAAGGTCCTATGCTCCTTTACCATCCATCTTAGGTCAGTGCCTTGATGCACTTGACCCCTTTTCAAACTTATTTTTAAGAAATAACCAACACTCCTCTCACTCTCTTGTACCTCTGGCTTATACCACAGTTCTTGTATGCATAAATAATCTTTTTTTTTTTTTTTAAAGAACTGACAGACATACTCTGTCACACACGGGTCAGAGACAACATAAATACTGGTACAGGGTGCCATTAGATAAAACATATCTCCCTGGTGGCGCAAGGGGTTAAGCACCGCACTCTGAAGCATCCACAGCCACTGCATCATGAGTTCAATCCCTGGCCAGGGAGGTGACCTATATGGTGCAACAAACCTCTCCTGCCTCACCCACTGCTCCCCTCAGCAATGTATTTTAGTCAGTCTGCTGGTTCTGCTCCCTACTCTGTCTCTGGTGAATCCTCTCACCCCTCACACCTCTGGCCTGTACTCCAGTTCTTGTATGCATAAATAAATCTTTAAAAACAAAACAAACAAAACAAAAACAAAAACAAATCCGTGTCTCCTAGAAGAGAAATGGGAAGGCAAAGTCTGGATGCATTAATAAATGGCGCGGGCCAGCTGCTCGTGCAGCCTGACAAAAGCCGGGGTATAAGGGACACTCCTGAAAGACTGGGATGCTCCAAAGGCTACCCCTGCTGGATTCCTTTTCTTTTGGCTAAATTATAATTCTGTGAGTTTCATGATATGTGCTTACTGGAAAAATATTCACAGGGGTGGTTGTAAAATTGGCTGTTTTGCTAAACAGAGGCTTAAGGTCATCAGTACTAAGTTTTAAATAAGGTTGAACCCAATTAAAGTCTCCTAACAATTTTTGAAAATCACTTAATGTAGTCAGTTCTTAATTGTAAATGTTGAGGAGATGCTGATAGTGTGTGAAAAATGCATCCCAAATAATTTATTGGTGGGTTTGTCTGAATTTTTTCAGGCGCAATTACAAAGCCAAAATTTTGTAAGGAAATTGTTAAATCATTTAGTGTCTGTTGTAATAAACCAAACTGTGAATGACTGATTAATATATCACCCATATAATGAATACAATATATCTGAGGATAGGTTTTTCTAAAGCCTATATATCTAAAGTCTCAAATACAATATATTTGAGGATAGGTTTTTGTAAAGCCATATCTACAAACTTTTGACACAAAGTTGGGCTATTTTTCATTCCTTGGGGCAGCACTGTCCACTGAAATCTTTGATAAGGTTGTTTTAAATTGGGAGAAGGAATACTAAATGCTCAGTGAAATAAGTCAGAAGGAAAAAGAAAAATGGCGGATTGTCTCACTTATAGGAGAAATACAGGGATCAAGGAAAAGAAAAATAACAGTAACATCAACAACAACATAAACCACAACAAAACAAAAACAAACAGACAACTACAAATCAGAGACATTCCTCAGGGAACTTGCAGCACAAGTTTGATCCCTGCCACCACTAGGGAGGTGACCAGACCTCTCCTGTCTCATCCGCTGCTCCCCTCAGCAGTGCACTTTAGTCTATCTGCCTGTTCTGTTCCCCACTCTGTCTCTGGAGAATCCTTTCACCCCCACACCTCTGGTTTGTACCCTGCTTCTTGTATGCATAAGTAAATAAATCTTTAAAAAAAAAAAGAAAGCAAACATTGTAAGAAAAAAATACTAAAAAATAAAATAAAAATAGATTCTTGGGATTTATTGTCTGGCGAAGGGGCCGAAGCAAGGGAAATTCTCAAAAGGTAATATTCACATGCAGAGTAGGTTTGAAGGCTGTACTGTCCAACAGGACTTTCTACAACGATAGAAAAGTTCTATAATCTGTGCTATGCAATGAGGTGGTCATTCAGAGTATGTTATGGAGAACTTAAACGTGACCAAGAAACAGGATGTTTAATCTTACTAAATTTTAACTTGTTTAAATAGCCACATGTGGCCACCCTTATGTGGTTACCTTATTAAACAAAGCAGTATTCTAGGGGGTGCCATTAAACATCAGAATCACATAATCTGTGAAAACAAATATACACAAACCTGGCCCTCCCTGGTGGTGTAGTGAGTTAAGCAACACACTGTGAAGCAAACTTCAGACACTACAGCATGAGTTCGATCCCTGCCGCCGACTGGGGAGGTGATCCACATGGTGCAAGCACCTCTCTTGCCTCAACTGCTGCTCCCCTCAGCAGGGTATTTCAGTAGATCTGCCTGTTCTGTTCCCCACTCTGTCTGGTGGGGAACCCCCGACACCGCTGGCCTGTAGCCCAGTTCTTTTTTTTATTCTATTTTTTTCTCTTTACTTTCTATATATTTGACATCAATTGTAACCCCCATGTATTCCCCATCACCATATCACCAGTGCACCATCACCTCAGTCCCCCGTGCTCCCATCTGCCCTCAATCCTTTCCCTCCTCCCTCCACACCAAGTGTGCCCAATTTGTCCTTGTCTTTCATTTTTGGTTTTTGTGTCTTTATTGTTATTATTAGTATCATCATTGTTCTTATTCCTTTCCTTGGTCCTTATTTGGTTCCCTTATATTCCTCCTAGGGGAGGAACCATCTGGTATTTTTCTTTTGCCTCTGACTTACTTCGCTGAGCATAATCCCTTCCAGTTCCATCCATGTTCCTATGAATGCGTCTAGTTTTTCTTTTTTGATTGCTGAATAGTATCCCATCGTGTATCTATACCACAGCTTCCCAGTCCACTCATCTGTTTTTGGGCATTTAGGTTGTTTCCAGGTCTTACCTATTGTCAAGAGTGCTGCTATAAACATAGGGGTGCAGGTATTCTTTTGAATCAGTGTATTTGTATCTTTTGGGTATATTCCTAGGAGTGGGATTGCTGGATCATATGGCCCAATTCTTGTATGCATAAATAAACAAATCTTTTAAAACAACAACAACAAATATACACAAACTCTATTGGTTAGGAAGCTAGAAGAGTTTCCACATAATCAGTAGAACATGCCCTGCATCTCGGATGGGAAGTGTGTTGTTTCTCCACTCCTGGCAAAGGAAAGAGGGCCTCCAGTAGTAATGGCCCCTGTATAAGGAACACTAAATCTAAGGTGTCTTGCCATCTCACTGAACTTTTACAGGTCCCTTTTTTATTGTACCCCCCCAAAAAAATTCCATTTTGTTAAAATGAACTATCTTTTTGTTTGCTGTCTACAAATTCAATGCCATATTTACATACCTCCATTTCCTAGTGGAGGGAGTTTGAGCAACTTCAAACATCCAAGAAGTTCATCCTCTCTAACTGGCACTGGAGGGCTTTCCTCCTTCCTGGGCTTTGTTTCTTTGCACTTTATACCAACTGGTATATAATGCCACTTCCTCCCCACTCCTTTCATTCTAAAATATACATGCATTAATTAAATTAATGGTAGAAAGCAAGGAAGTCATGCTAAGATGCTATTTAAAAAAAAAAGTCATTTATATCAACCTCACCAAGATTTAATGCCTAATTTAATTGTAGTTTCTGCCTCTCCGAAAAGTAAATTTTAAACCAATCAATCTGGAATTTCCTGGTTAGCACAAGTGAGGTAAACTATATGATAAAATCCCTTTGCTTTCCCCTAAAGGATGGTGCCTTTGCCTGAAATAATCATCTTTTTCTGGCCTATCCTCTTTTCTGACTATAAAAAAGTTTTGTGCAACTCCTTGCAGCACCATTTAACTTACTAGATGGGATGCTGTGTAATCATGAGCCATTTAACAAAGCCACTGCTGTAATGAAAATTTTTCTGTATCTTTTCACATTAGACAACTGGTGGTATAACAAAAATGGTCTCTGGTACCTGGTACAGAGCTCTTAAACCTCCTGGAATTTCAAGTAATAGAATCTTTTGTAATTCACAAAAAGCCCCCCCCATTTAAAAAGATTTATTTATTTATGCATATAAAAACTGGGGTACAGGGTAGAGGTGGGGGGGAGCGGTGAGAGGATTCACCAGAGATAGAGTGGGGAACAAAGAACCCCTTCTGACAACACCAGGCATATGCTTGAGGTGTCTCTGGGTAAGCTTCAGGATAGTTTTAGGATGGATGAAGAGAGAAACCACATATCAGCCTAGAGGGTGGGAACTTTCAGCACCTGCCACAGCCCCACCTCTGAGGAGGGGAAGAGTGGGAGGTTGGGTTACAGAAATTCTTGAACAGAGAGATACAGAGAGTTTCCAGGTTGGTGAATGTGGAAGTGTGGGTGTATGGTGTGGCTGGAGTGATACTGGAATTGTCATACCCTGCCCCCATGCTTTGCCCTATTCATTCTCTTCTATTTTATAAGTCACAGCCTTATAATAAATGAATTCTCCTTAGTATTATCCTGAGTTCTGTGAGTCACTATAGTTAAGTTACAGAACCTGAGAGGGGGTTGCAGAAACTACCAAATTTATATAGCCCAGTTGCACAGAAGTGTAGGAGCCTAGGGACCTGGGACTTACAACTGGTGTCTCAAGAGTGGGCAGTCTCGTAGAACCATGCCCATAACTCTGGGCAGTTAGTATCAGGACAGAAGTAAACTGTAGGACACCAAGTTGATGTTGGCAAATCAGAGAAGTGGTAACTGAAAAGACACCAGACATCATACCCGATAGGCGGATGTGTGGTCTCTCTTCACCTATACTAAAACTATCCCAAAGCTTACCCTGAGACACCTCATTAGCATATGCCTGGTGTCATCAAAGGGGCTTCTTTGTTTCTATTTCATCATAGGACACTTATTCCAACCTCAACCAACTTCACCCCTTCTGTCCCCAAGACAGAAAGGTAGAATTAATTTTGGTATCAGGGAATTAATGTTTGTTATCAGGGAAAAACCTCTCAACAACATGTACTATTTGATCACATTTTCACATAATTGATAAGGCCACAAACATTAGAGAAATACAGTCTTATCTAGTAGCAAGAACAAAGATAAAGTCTCCATGTAATGGGAAAAGCAGCTTGTTTCATGATTACTCAAAGCTCAATGACCTTCATAAGGGAAACCAGGTGAATTCTCTGCAACCAGATGCAAGATTTCCAGCATGTGTATCTACACCTCTGCCCTCCACAAAAGGAACAAAGAAAACATTTCCCTGCAGTCATTGTTTAACTGCCTCATTACTAGCTAGCTAGCTCCAGCACAGAGATTTACATATAAAATATGTATTATCCACTATAGATTTTATATATATATCATTGTTATATATTGCATATAAATCTTATATTTTGTAGTTATGGCACAGAAAGATGTTCATTATATATTATTAGAGAAACCAATTTCTATAAAACACTGGAACCGTAACATTGTCCTCTATTCTTGAATGTTACTTACAGATCCTTTATTGTGTAACAATTCCCACACAATGAACCTTAGATAATTATATTAACCCCAATGTTATATATTTATAGTCAAATGACTCAGACCAACAGTTTTCTTCTCACCCCAAACCTAATCCCCTTTACCCAGTTCTTCTTTGTTTGTATTTCATCACAGGATGCTTACTCCAACCTCACCCCTTCTATTCCCAAGACAGAAAGGTGAAATTAATTGTTTTTGAAGTGTCTCCCTCCCAAAAAAATTATTTTTATTACTGATATGATTATACTTGGAATTCTAGATGCATTACTTTATGTAATACAACAACTCTGAGACATTTCTTAACTCCTTTTTACAGATGAAGAAAATATGGCTTGGAAACGTTAAACAAATATACAAACACAAACACACACACACACACACACACGGTGTTGGGAAGTAGAGAGTGAAGAACAGAGGGAAAGAGAAGCAGTGGAATCTAGTTTTAGATCATCACTCAACCATGCTAGGCAGGCCCCCATGAATTCCAGAGCTATCTTCATTCATGGGATGACCTGGGAAAACCAAGTGGGACCATGAACCAAGGAAGAAAAATGGTGAGTAGAAGTTAAATGCCATGGACTAATAGTCAAATACACCATGAGCTGCCTAATGACAGGTTGATCAAGGGATCATATATACAATGTGGCACCTGTATATATAGCCTAGATATGTATTAAGCTGTATAATAAGTTTGCGTAAGTATACTCCAATGACGTTCACACGATGATGCCTGTCTCAGAACATATCCCTGTTTGATACGTGATTCATGACTGTGCATCATTCTGTGTTGTTACATCCACTTAGAGGTAGGCATCTGAGTAAGGAAGGAAGCAGACGGGTGGTCAGTCTCTAAAAAGAAACATTAGCACCATACTATTGCTCAGAAGTAAGATGAGGAAGTCATATGACCAACGTGGGCTAGACATCTCAAAAATATGTAACTATTCCTATCTCACTGTTCAATTCTATCCTCATCAGTATGATTTTCATATAATCCCCCCTCACCTTATCTCAGGTTGTAATAAACCACAACTGACAACTATAGAATAGAGCCCTGGGTAGCCAGGCAATGAACTCAAGCCCAAAGTATAGGTCTCTCCTACTGAAGGGTACATAAAGAATAAACAGAATAAGACAAAAATGTCACTAAGGGAGGGCCCAACAATGACAGTAAAGTTTTATAAATGTATAATTGAAAGCAAATGTAATCCATAGTACTAAAACATTCTACATAAAGATCTAAGATAGGGCCTCCCTGGTGGTGTAGTGGGTTAAGCAACACACTATGAAGCAAACAGCAGTCACTGCAGCACGAGTTCGATTCCTGCCGCCGGCCAGGGAGGGGACACACATGGAGCAGCAGACCTCTCCTGCCTTGCCCGCTGCTCCCCTCAGCAGTGTGCTTCAGTCAGTCTACCTGTTCTGCAACCCGCTCTGCCTCTGGTGAATCCTCTCACCTACCGCGATTCTAGCCTGTATCTCAGCTCTTGTATGCATAAATAAATAAATCTTTAAAAAAAATGTTAAAAAAAAAATCTAAGCTAGATGTTCAGTGTCAGCAACCTCTAGTTATTTTAAACTGATAGCTTTATCAGGGCAGAAGTCCTAAAATAAAGTCACAAAATATTTTCTAAGATAGTTATCTGACCAACAAATTAACATCAGGTCCTAGTGACCTATATCAGACACTATGAAGGGGACCATAAAATAAGCACGTGGGTTTATAATTCAGCACACTGGGTTTGTAATCCAGATAGGGGGACAAGAGCACACTCAAACTCCCCTCAGAGGACAAACACTGAATCACGAAGAAGTAACTACCACCTTCTTCTCATGTTTGCAAATGTTTGTACACAGAAAACACTACCACTACCAGACTTTAAAAAGTCAGTGTCTTACAACATCAACTTCTTTTTCCCTTCTAAATAAGTTATCTCCTCTTCAAATTTGCTTTCCTACTCACAAGAGAATTTCGAGAAGCATTATATAAAACAATTCACTTTTGAAAGCTACGTTGTATTTTAAATGGATCTTTATTACTTATAAGCATGCTAGGAAGAGGTGGAATGAGTTAATACAGTGCATCCAAGGCATAGCTATGGGAGCGATTAGGAAACCAGGAGAGAACCTCAGCATTTCCTCTAAGAAAAGAAACAGGTGCTTTTAGAGCTAGTTGTAAGATGACCCGGTCAGAGCATGAAGTTAATTTTAATGGGGCACCAAGTCCCTGACCCTACAAGTGTAGGATCTACGTTGTTACCCCTCAGAAAATAGAAAGAGAGGCTCCCAACTCATTTTATTTCCCCTTCCAAACCAATCTTTGTTCATATTCCTTTAACAGCAGCAAGGGCAATAATCACTCTCCTGAAATGCAACTCAAAGAAAGACCGTAGTACAAATGTTAAAATACATAAAATGCAGAAAGAATCTGTGGGTTTTTTTTAGAATTAAGAACAAATAAAATAGTCACACTTTATAAAATGTTTAAAGCATTTCCAGAAACATTAGCTAACTAACTGGTTCTCAAATTGACCCTGTGAAAAAGTCATCTCAGGGCTTATTAATTCCATTTAAAAACAGGAAAAAGGTACTATGAGTAACTGTATGTTAAAAAGTTACAAAACTTAGGTAAAACAGACACATTTCCAGAAAGATAGAAACAACTGAAACTTAAGAGAAAATTGAAAATTGGAATATATCTAAACTAAGAGTTGGGTTAGTCCATTAAAAACTTCCCCCACAAAAAATAAATAAAACAACCTGCACTAGATTTGTGAGTTCTACCACACAGAGAAAAATTAATATAAATTTCTCAGAAAAATGAGGAAGAAGCACATCTCAATTCACTCTATCAGGCCAATATTATCCTGATGGAAAAACCAACAACCACCAAAGGGAAAAAACAACCAAAGACAAATATCTCTTATTGAAATGGATGCAAAAGGACCCCACAAAAATACCAGTAACTAAGAACAAGTAGAATTTATCCCAGGAATGAAAATCAATTAGCATAACATACCATGTCAATAGGAAACAAAACTCACATCATCTTAATACATAGAGACAGCATTTGACAAAATCCAATAATCTTCTCATGATTAAAAAAAAACAAACAAACTAGGTACGGAAGAGCATTCCCTCAACTTGATAAAGGGCATCAATGAAAAACCCACAGTTAACGTGTCATACTTATTGGTAAAAATTTGAATATTTCAACCTAAGAGCAAGAACAAAAGAAGAATGTCAGTTCTTGCCACTTCTATTCAAAATTGTACTACATGCTCTAGTCAGAGCTACTAGGCAAGAATAAGAAAGAAAAGATATTAACATTGGGAAAAAAAATGTTTAATTCAACAAAGTTGTGGGATACAAGATGAAAACGCAAAAAATGATTGTATTTTCATACATTTACAATGAAAAAATCCAAAAAAAAACCTTTAAAAAATTTCCATTTACAGTAGCTTCAAAGAGCAAAATATTCCTAAGTAATTTTAACAAATGTGTAAAATTTGTACTCCAAAAAACTAAAAAACACTATTTAAAAAAAAAAAATCAATGAAAAGACATCCTATGTTCATGGATTGAAAAATTTACCATTCTCAGAATACTTCCCCAAAGTAATCTACAGAATGGACACCATCCCCATCAAAATCTCTGCTTTCTTCTTTGCACAAATGAACAAGCTGTTCCTAAAATTATTTGGCAATACAATGGACCCAGAATAGCTAAAATAATCTTGAAGAAGAAAAAAAAGAGGAACAAAGTTGGCAGTTTCACACTTTGCAATTTGAAGACTTATTGCAAAGTTACCATAATCAAAACAATGTGAGACTAAACAAGGAAAGACAAATAGAAAATGAAAACAGAATTCAAAATGCAAAAAACAACCTTTAAGGTAGTTCGTACTGTTCAGTTCAGGTACCAAATAGCAAGTATAAAGTATGGTTTGTTGAGAACAATCAGCAGTTGACTTTTGGCAAGGGTGCAAAATTAATTCAATAGAGCAAAAATATAGTCTTTTTCAACAAATGATGATGGAACAAAGGGATAGCCACATAGGATGAAGGCGGACCATTTCCTCATATCATATGTAAAAATTAACATGAATCACAGAACTAAATATAAGAGCTCAAAGTATAAAACTCAGACAAAAATACAGGAGTAAATCTTTGTGATTGAGGTTAGACAAAGTATTTGTAAATATGACAAGCAAAGGCACAGGGGACAAAAGAATAGATAAGCATAACGAATAAAATTTAAATATTTTATACTTCGTTGATACCATCAAAAAAGTAATTCACAGAATAGGAGAAAACATTCACAAGCACATAGCTGATAAAAGACTTGTATCTAGAATACATAACATACTCTTACAATTGGATATGAATAAAATTTTTGTTAAAGAAATACAAAATAGGCAACAAAAAATGAAAAGATGCTCAGCATCAGGCCATCAGGGAAGTGCAGAGTAAAACCACAATGAGATCCCAGTTCACACCTACTAGAAGGCTACAATCAATAAACAGTTAACAAGTGTTGGTGAGCAGGAATAAAATTTGAAAGCTGCAGGAACGTAAAATGAAAAACAGCTTGATAGTTCCTTAAAAATGTTAGAAATAAGTTACCTCATAACCTAGCAATTCCACCTGTAGGTATACATCCAAGAAAAATGAAAACATACACCCACATACAAACTTAAACATGAATGTTCATAGTTGCATTATTCATAACAGTCCCAATGTGGAAATAACCCAAATACCCATCGCCTGATGAATAAATAAAATATGCTATGTCCACACAATGAAATATTAATCAGTAAAAAAGGGATGAAGTCGTGCTACATAGTACAGCATAGATGAAATTTGAAGACATTATGTTAAGAACAGAGTCAGTCACAAAAGATTAAATATGGTTCCACTTAAAGGAAATGTCCAGAATAAGCAAACCTATTGAGACACAAAGTAGATTACCATTTGCCTAAGACTGGGGCTTAGAATGGGAAGTCATTATAATGGATGCAAGCTTTTGATAAAACATTTTGATAAAATGTTCTAAAAGTTAGATTAAGGTGATACTTTGATAGGTACATAAACTAAAAACCACTGAATTTTACATCCTTAAAAGAGATGAATTGTGTGTCATGGGAGCTGGATCTCAATAAAACTATTTGAGGGAGGGGGGAGGAGGAGAGGGAGAGAGTAACAGGAGCAAGTTCTTTAGTTCCTAATAAAACGTTCACACCACCGACTTATATTTCAGAAAATGCTTTAAATAGTCTCTTATGTGTGTCACTTGTAGAGACACATACTTGCGAGAGGTGGTAGGTCTCACCATCACATCAATTTGGGAATTTAAATTTCTCCTGAGGAAGCCCACAATGTGCTAGATAAATGCTATTTACAGAAAGGTGGAAAAATGACATCATTCTTCCTCCTACAATAGGGATAGTCAAGTATATGAAACTATCCCAGAGATATGACAATCATCAGGCTCCAAAGATGTTTGTTTTACTTGCTGGGGGTGAGGGGGTAGTTTTCTTTTTATTCTGACTTTTAACATTTGACTTATTCTAATTCCCCCCCTCACACATTCCCTTTCCAGAACTACCTACTAGCTATTAAAACTCTGGGGAAGTCAAGGAGGCCACAAAGCCTGGGAAATAGAAGGTATCTAGTTCTCTTTTGACTGGGCTCTGCAGCAGGGGCCTCCCTGTAGAGCCCTCTTTGGATCCTCAAGGCAGAAACGCAGCATCTAAAACAGAGTTTATGTTCTGTCAGCGCCCACTGCTGAGCAAATGTCTGATACATAAAGACCCCCCTTCTCACCTGATCATCTTTTTTATACTAAAAAGAAGTACAATCAAGTAGTGATACTACTCAGCTCTACATCACCCTGTTTAGGATTCACAGTTGTTCTCCTTTTGACTTATTTCATTTGAAGCCCTCTCCTCCTTTAAAGGTACATCTCTGTCTGGTCCTCTCATTCCCAACTCTCCCAAGTTTGAATCAAGGGCTTCAGGAGGGTAACAAGTGTGATTCTGGCATTTGAGACACCCCTTTGTGCTCAAGTGGTCTGATCTGAGGAGAATGTTAATAAGGTACATATTAGCATTTAGGCAAGTGTCCAAATTTGAGGTTTTTCAGTTTTGTATCTCTAAGTACCCAGTCCCTCTTACAACACCAAAGTTAAAATGTATTTTAAATATGTATGTTCTTAAATTGGAGAAGTGGACACACGTATTGTCCAGGGAGGGGACATCAGGATAATCATACAAGAAGACATTTACCAGGAATGTTCGGTAGAACCTATGTTGTAAGCTGCACAGTTCACGTTTCCTTAACAACCACGGGGCTTCAGGTCACCCAGAAACACGAGAAAAAGAGAGAGGTTGCAAGTGGGTGAGTGCCAATCAGGAAAAGATAAAACATCCCTCTTAGATCTGGCATAATTTTAAGATGCCTCACTATGTAAAGTAGAAAAACAACATTAATACTCACAGCCCTGACAGAACTGAAACAACACACTAACTGTTCAAAACTCTCCTACCTACTTTTCAAAAACAAAAACATTACCTAGGAGTTAAGGGAATTGGGAGGGTGGGAGGAGATGCAAGATTAACTAGTTTTTATAAGAGATGGGGGTGCCACATTGTTCTCTGAATTTCTAAGAGAAGCTGACTCTAAAATATAAGACTTCAAAGGTAAAGAATAATCGAAAGCCACTTGATAAACTGAGAAAGCTTGTACTGAAGATGAAGAAAGTACTTCAAATTCCCAAACTAAGACTTACGATATTTCATTTAAAAAGAAACCCAAGGGCCTCTCTGGTAGCCGAGGGGTTAAGTGACAGCGCTATGCTATAACCTTGACCTTGATGGCCTGAGTTCAATCCCTGCTAGGGAGCTGACCCACAAAGCTCAGCAAAGCTCTCCTGTCTCACCCACTGAGACTCCTCAACAGTGAATCTCTGTAGATTCGCCTGTTCTGCTCCCCACTGTCTCTGGTGAATCCTCTCACCCTGTGCACCTCTGGCCTGCACCCCAGTTCTTACATGCAAAAAAATATTTTAAAAATAAAATCTTTAGTGGAGCTGACTTAAGGAGGTGCAAGCCCAGCAAAAAAGTAAATAAATAAAATCTTTAAAATAAATAAAAATAAAAAGAGATCCAAGCCCTAACCTCTGAAAGCCAAGACTGTCATATGGTAAGAGGGCAGAGTCCAGTAATCAGGAAGTTCTCACTGAAGAACGGCAAAGTCTTCCTCAAGAAGCTACTCTAACAATGAATATGTCTTCCCTTTTCACTCATGAGATGCCTCTGAGTTTTGGAGCTATCTGATTTGTTTGAGGCTACACCCCACCCACAACAGAAGTCACAGAAGGCCCTCCCCACAGGTCTTCTCCTTCACCCCCAAACTACTGCAGTAGAAAAGCCAGGGGAGAGACAAGTGCTGACAGATGGGATTCCTTTGCAGAAATCTGAAATTGTGTAACTTCACTCCGGTGCTGCCAAACAACCACAACATGCATCGCTTCAGAAATAATTACTGGAGAATTCAAAATACCAACTGCCTCTCTCACAAAGTAGCAACCACCCACACAGAGCTGAGAAGCTGATGCAGTGATAAAGAAAAGGAGGGAGAATGTTCAGCAACAGGAGACTCCAGACAGTGCAGCACCACCCAGTAAGATGGCATATGAGTCTCTTTCACAACAGGACAGGGACCCTGTTGAAACACATTTCATTCTGCTCCTCTACTCCCAAGAAAAGCAGCGGCAGGAAGGGGTGGAGAGGCAGTAGAAAGTCCCACAGGAAGAGTAATTTAAAAAAAAGTTGTAGTCTCTGAACTACACACTACACCTATTGGTGTAAGTTTCCCCTCTACCACAAAGCAGAAAAGGATTTTGTGGTAGTCAATCTCCAAGACGGTCCCAGTAAGTCCCACCTCCTGGTATTTGCGTCCTCGGACTGACCTCTGTAACCAAAAGGATACTGTGGAAATAATAGTGCGAGACTCCTGAGGCTTTGTCATAAAAACACTGCAGTTCCTGAATCATACTGTTCTTGGATCACTCTGTGAGCATCAGATGCCACACTCAAGCAATGCTGTGGAGAGCTGTCTGTCCACATGGTACTGAGGCCTCCTGTCTATGTTGTTAACTCGCCAGCATTAGTGAACTAACTGAGGAGAGTATCTTCTAGCCCTAGTCAAGCTGCAGTCCTGGTCAACATTACGACTACATTCTCACGAATAACCCTAAGCCAGATGACCCAGCTAAGCTGCTCCCAAACTCAGATCTATGAAAACTATGGGAGATAATGTTTATTGTTTTAAACCGCTAATAAGTTTTGATTTGTTAGGTAGCAATAGATAAATATAAAAACTTTTCTTCCTACCCCAAAATAGGTGCAGAGTCCCAGGAAGTTGCACGCATCTCCATACATCTTCCTCTCCTCACCCACATATGACTCACAGGTGAGAGAAAAAGCAATAGCTATTTCTGAATGTGTCCCTTCCCTCTTCATTTCTCATTGAGAAGCTGAAGCTTGGCATCAAGGAAGTGAAATTTTTTTCAATCTAATAGGCCTACTTACACAGGGATTTTTATTTTATTCTTATTATTTTTACATCTGACTCTGTGAAAATTGTGCTTTTTTATTTTAAAGATTTATTTATTTATGCATACAAGAACTGGAGTATAGGCCAGAGGTACAGGTGGTGAGAGCATTCGCCAGAGCCAGACTGGGGGGCAGAAAAGGCAAAAGTACTGAAATACACTGATAACAGGAGCAGGAGGCAAGACAGGAGAGGTCTGCTGTACCATGTGGGTCACCTCCCTGGCCAGGAACCAAACTCATGCTGCAGTGGCTGTGGAGAGCTCAATAGTACTGCACCTTGACCCCTTGTGCCACCATGGAGGCCCCTATGTTACAAACTTCTGATGGTCAAAAGTCCTAAAATACACTTTTAGGGCCTCCCGGATGGCTCAAGGGGTTAAATTTCAGCACTATGAAGCTATCAGCAGCCACTACAGCATAAGTTCTATCCCTGCCCACCGCCAGCCAATCGATAGGCCTGTTCTGCTCCCTACTTTGTCTCTGGTGAATTCTCTCACATTGACCCCTCCCACTGCCACCCCCCACCCCCAGCCCCCTGAACCTGTGGCCTACACCCAAGCTCTTGTTTGCATTAAAAAAAGAGTCCTAAAGTACATTTTTATACTTTCTATTTTGTATGTGTCAAGTTAAAACGCATAAGATGAAATGAAAAATTACTGACTTAACAGATACTTAAAATGCTTTCCCCCATTACACACTCTCTCCTGGCAACATTTTAAGAACTTTTATTTCCATTGCTAAGTCTCCTCTTCTTTCAGTGAAGAGAGAAATAATCACACATTCCCCGGAGAAACAAGTTGTATAATATATTCCAAAGGGGACAGTAAAAATCTCTAACTTAAAAGCAGCAAGTCCTTTCTAGGCTCTATGTTAACAGTTACTGGGTGATTTAGCAACCTTCAGTTATCAAATGCCCCCTGAGACAGCTGTTTCGGGTAGATAAAGCATGATCTTCCCACCACTAATGTGAATTCAAGAGATTATGACAAAATGGTTTATACTGCCAGGGCTTCCTATGAACAGTATTACTGGACACCTGAAAATGACACTATGGCCACTCTTTAAATGTTAAAATGGTTTTAGAACACATCTATTTTTTCAGATGAAACACTAAATACAACATAATTTTAGCAACATAATTTTAGAAGTGTTGCAAAACTCACCCTCTCCCTTTTTCTGTATCAACTATAATGCTTTACTTGATGTTCAGGCAAGGTCAAAACTGTTGAGTGCAAGTCTGAAATGAGTTTAATCTTTAAAATGCATATTTCTAAAGAATATCCTGAATTTACTATTCATCTTAAAAGAAAATACCATTTTGACAGTCACTAAAATATTCTCAGTAGGTAGACTCTGTCTCTGTCCCATTTTGTTTTTTTATTCAAGCACTGTGGTCCTGCACTCAGGTTTTTGCTGGAAAAGCTATGTGTTTATAGTTTTCATGCTTCTGTAAAAGACATCCTCTTTGGATGGAGCACCATACTGAAGTATATGTGCTCCCTACACAGTTCATTTACACTGGTATAAAGAGAGCAACAAACAAACGTGACTCTGATCCCACTTAATAACTAGGAAAATCTTCAAGTAGAGAGTTAAAAAGATACGAGAAAAAATGGAACAGTATCATGCTCTGAGGTTTTTAAGTCTTAAATATTTAATATAAAATAATAATAACAATAAAACAAAAGTAGTAGCCTGGCTCTGAAAGGAGCCTTAAGTAATATTAGTGAAATAAAATGGAATTATTAGTTCCATTATTTCTGGGAAATTCTAATAAAGCAATCTGTGTGATAGGAGCAGGGATAGGATCTTAATTTAAATCCCTAGGAGAACCAGACTTGTAGATTCAACTGGAACATTTCAGTATGTACCTAGAGAAAAAAATGTTTGCATAGTATTTGCTTATACATGTAATTCAGTGCCTTAGAATTGAAAATCTAAGATTTTAACAAGATCTCTATTCTGTTATATATGTACAGTCTAAAACATTTTTAAAAATATATCGATGACACAACATATACTAGTGATATAACATCTATAACAATATACCATATCAACAATCAAATTACAAATTCTTAAACATCCAAAGTTATATTAAATTCACATAACGAATGGGCAAAAATTAAATGCAGGTATGTCTGTACTTGTATTAAATGATACAAAAATTCTCCCCACTCTTCTCAATTTCATTTTTTCATAACTCCTTAAATCTTTTGGTCAACTGAAAAAATCAGGGAGAGTGACAAATACATCATCTCTGTTTTGCAAGTAAGACCAATAGTCTTACCTGACCATAGGAACCTACTTAAATGGCAGCCAGTGCCCACACTCATTTGTTAATCAATTATAACCTTGACTTTTTTTTTAAGATTTATTTATTTATGCATACAAGAGCTGAGATACAGGCCAGAGGTATGGGGGGGTGACAGAATTCACCAGAGACAGAGTGGGGAGCAGAACAGGCAGATGGACTGAAACACACTGCTGAGGGGAGCAGTGGACACAGCAGGAGAGGTCTGCTGTGCCATGTGGGTCCCCTCCCTGGCCGGTGGCAGGGATCGAACTTGTGCTGCAGTGGCTGCGGTTTTGCTTCATATTGGTGTGTTGCTTAACCCACTGCACCACCAGGGAGGCCCGACTTTTTTTTTTAATTCAACATCCCAAATTACTTAAACTTTGTATTTTTACCAAAACTGTCATTAAGTGTGGCTCTAGGTCAGCAAAATTTTTCTGTAGAGAGCCAGACAGTAAATATTTTAGGTTTTTGCTTCAGGCTCTGTCCCAAGTACTCAGTGTTGCCATTGAAATGTAAACACAGTCACAGACAACACCTAGATAAATGAACAGGACCACATTCCCACAAAACTTTATTCATGGACCCTAAAATCTGAATTTCATATAATTTTTACACATTACAAATAAAATTTTTTCAACCACTTAAAAATGTAAAACCAATTCTGAGCTCTGGGGCTGAACAATAAATGAAGGCAGACTGCTTTTAGTCTCTGAGCCATAGTTTGCTGACTCCTGATCTAGATACAAACAAACCAAAAAAAATAATATGAACAAACAACTCAGCATTCCCACAAGGCTTCCAGCAGTAAATATCTGTGAATGGATCCTGTTTATCTCTTTCTATTCTGGACGTCAATAACAGGTCTTTGAAATACCATAGGTATTAATTAGCATATTGGAATGGGTAGGTTTAACCAGTATTTCCAAGGGCATATGAGAGCTTCTGAGCAGAATTAGGATTCTCCTTCAAAGAGAGGAGAATGGTCTGGAAAATAAAGGGGGAGGGGTTACAGGTAAGGGGTTGAGAGTGAGGGTTGGGGAGTAGGAGATAGAAGGAAGGACCTTATAAAGGAAAGGACAGCCACTGCAGCTTTTATAGGCTAAAACTAAAACAATAGACAAAACCACAGTCTATAAGCCTGTGCAAATATACAAACAGATATACAAGAGGGAGGGATCTGTGATTTCAGCTCTTTCAAAAATCCTCTCCTAAGTGACGTCTCCTCACACATACTTCTCCCAGCAAAGAAGAACAGCCACAGCAGCAGCCTAATAAACACCCTTTGGACGGGGAAGGCAGAGAGAACTACCAACCCAAACATTACAGTCATTATTTTGATATTTTCAAGAAACCTCATTGACTATAATTTTATTTTATCAGTTAGTCAGAAATCAGTTTCTAATCTCTGGCACTGGAGGAAAAAATCCACTACTTTATCCACCATTTAGTTCCCAGAATGGTAAAAATTCTGTCATATGAAGTTATCATAAACAAACCCTTGACATCTGATTGCAAAACTGAGGCAGATGAGGAAAGTTGCAGGGTTGGAGTCGGGGAGTGAATGGGCCTAGTGGAATATGGTGGAGGATTACTGGGACTTTGGTGATGGGCATGGTATAAAAACAATAATTTGTAGAGGTTTGAACCTATAATCTCTAAATACAATGGTGTAAACCAATTTTACCTCAATAAAGGCAAAAAAGTTATTTTAGAGTTCAGATAGTCTAAGTCCCTAAAAAACTTCAAATAAAAAGAAAATTAATTTCAAAATAGACTTGGATGTTGAATTAATTAAAATAATTAGATGGAAGTTGTTATAGAGTATGGGGCATAACACACTTGAGGACCATTATCTATCAGAAAGACAAATCTTTCATTATGTAAGCTCCATCCTGATTGGATAATGATCATAAATCATCTCTCTGGAAGAAAAAATGTTATATAATCTGCAACTACTGTACCACCAAGTCCTAGAGCCACAGAACAGAAATAAGAAAGACTAACCTGATCAGGAAAAAAATAATCAACAATTTTGGGAGAAACAGATTCATACTAGCCCCAGAAAGTAAATTTCAACATAAAATGATTTTCAAAAAATTTCTAACTACTGGTATCCTCCCTGGTTAGAACTGTACTTGGTTTGTATTTTCACATTTACTATGTATACACACATATATTACTATGTATACTAAGGTCATGACTGTCCGGCTCTAGATGTCGGGGAGAAAGAGTCCAAGAAGGCATGTAATCTCAGGATGATAAGCAATCATTCCATTTCTGAGGCTCCTGAATTGAAAGATTTCATAATACATAGTGGTTGTTTCCTAGACTGTGCACCCCGACTCCCACCCCATACAAATGGTCTGTAATCATGAATGGTTTTATAGAACTGCTCTGGTCTGTGACTCTCTAAAAGGAAAACTTCTAGAGTGAAAGGGAGAATGTCCACCAGAAGCTACAAAAACTTGTAATAATGAATGCGTTGCCTAGGAAGGACCAAAGAATTGGGTCTCTATGGCTCTACAGACCTAAGTCATACAGGCCTCTAATTAGTAACAAATTTGTCAGAATGAATCATTCTAACTGCTGACAATGATAAAGAAGGGGTTGCCCAAGCTGAGGGCAATGCAAAGAGTCTTTCAAATTGCTGCTTAAAATATCTTGTGAGCTTTATTTAAATTTGATGGGTAATCTACAAAACAGTTATGTCAGACTTTCAAATCTCCCTTTTGATGTGCCAATCTTGAGAGACGAAAAGAAGCCATCTTTCGTCACTGAAAGTGTTTCAAAGCAGCATGCATGCACAAGTTCTCCAATATTTACACTGCCTGTTTCATGCCATCTCTGCCTAAAACAACGATAAAAAGCAGCCCAGGGCAGAATTCTCATCAGAGGAAGTACACAATTTAAAGCCAAGTGGCAAAAGCTGAAATCACTTTAACAATAATTCCAGCTCTGTCATGAATTCTATCACTAGATAAAGTGACTTCCTAGGCAACCTGTGAAGAAGTGACTAAGCAATAAAATATAACAATTGTTAAGAGGGAAAGAACAGGCCTCCCTGATGACGCAGTGGGTTAAGCAACGCACTATGAAGCAAACAGCAGTCACTGCAGCACAAGTTCGATTCCTGCCACCGGCCAGGGAGGGGACCCACATGGCACAGCAGACCTCTCCCCTGCTGTGCCCGCTGCTCCCCTCAGCAGTGTGTTTCAGTTGATCTGCCTGTTCTGCTCCCCACTCTGTCTCTGGTGAATCCTCTCACCTCCCATGACTCTGGCCTGTACCCCAGCTCTTGTATGCATAAATAAATAAATCTTTAAAAAAAAAAAAAAAAGAGGAGGGAAAGAACATAATGGATGCAAAAAATTAGGTGACTGGATAGCTGGAAGCTGGCATCTATAGGAAAGCTGGAGGCTGACAGTGATAAATGGTGGAATGGAAACCCATGTAAAGAGGGCATCCATCCCAAAGTACCTTCTCCATATAGCAGACAACTAAGACTTTAAAAAAGGAAATCAGAGCATGATCCCTCTCTGCTCAAAGGTCTCAGCTGTGGATTGAACTGTGTCTTTCAGAAGGATAAATTGAAATTATAACTTCCTATAACACAAATGTGGTCTTCTTGGGGAAAAGTATCTTTGCAGATGTAATCAATGTAAGATGAGGTCACACTTCATTAGGGTGGTCCCTCAAGCCAGTTACTGGTGTCATTATGCAAATGCCACATGAAGGCATGGAGACATTCAAACAGGCCATGTAAAGGAGGCAGAGACTGAAGTTATGCTGCCACAAGCCAAGAACACCAAGAATTAATGACAACCATGAGAAGGTAGAAGAAAAAGAAAGGACTCTTCCCTATTGGCCTTGTCAGAAAGTCATGATGCATTGAAAGGAGCATGGTCCTGCCAGCACCTTAATTTCAGATTTCTAGCCTCCAAAACTGTGAGAGAATAAATTTCTGTTATTCAAGTCACCCAGCACTTTCTTAAGTTAGCTCTAGAAAGCTTCCTATGTTACCAAGGGGAAAAAAAAAAAAATCAAAGCATCGTCACAATAAATTCCAGACCTCTCCTTATCTGGCTGACTTCAATCACATTGCTCCCTACCTAGTCACTCCACTCCAGCTATGTGGTCTCTATCAGGCCACCACTCTCCCACTATAGGGCCTCACCCTGTCATAGGTTGGTTCTGTCTAAGACCTTTGCAGATGCTATTTCCTCTGCTGGAAGGGTTCCCTCCTGGGAATGTGCAAGGTTTAGTTCCTCAATTTGCTCAAGATTCCTTTTCAGTAAGGTTTCCCCTAATTGCCCTTCAGCATCTACTAGTTTCCTGTCCTTACCCCAAACACCCTAGTCCTTCTGCTCCTATTTTATAATTCTCCATAAAACCTAACACAGGTTGACATCTCTATTTTGCTTAACTCCTAAAAAACAGATTTATAATGTTAGCTCAGTGAGAGTAGGACTTCACTGCTGAATCACAGTGCATTCTATTTATTGACTGAATAAATGTATTCTATCAGGACAGGTGAAAGTTTACTCAAAACTGGCCATGTGACAAAAAAGGTTTCTACTAATTAAGTGGAAAAGCAGATGTTCCTGTAAATGAAGGGCAGACTCAAGGTTGGGCACTGAGGAGCTAAGGAGAGTCTGAGGGCCTCACCACTATCTATGCCTGGAAGAGGGAGAGGTAAATAACTTTGAAACAGCCTTTTAAGATTCCTCCTTATCTAAAAAAAAAAAAGTAAAGCTTTACATATAATTTTGTCTCCAGCCACACCCACCAAAAGCAATTTAGCTTGAGAAATCTGTGAAGCCAAATCTAAACATAACCTCACCTCTGCATTACTGCAAGAATTTTTTGGGGAGGGGGGGCAGGGAAGCACTCAGGGAGAGCAGGGCCCAGCAGGAATATCTGGTAATGATAATCTTATACTGCAAAGCCACAAACTACTTAAGGAAGAAAGACTCTGACAGTCACATCCCAAAACAAACGAACATTTTAAATAGGCCAGGACCTGTAAAACTGCCCCTGTTTTACCCAAAAGTTAAACCCTTTTAAATGGCCCTAAATTATAACTACTTCCCCCTCATTTACATTTCCAAATCATTAAAACAACAGAGACAGAAAATGAAAGTCTTACTTTACCTTGGGTTTTGGCACCGGGTGGTGTCAATCCTAGTGTTGTATTACAGGATTCCTTGAGAGATCTGATGGGAGTTTCAGCTTCAGGGGTCTCAAAATTACCTTCAGAATCCGAGCTGCCAAGGGGGAAAAATGAGGAATTACCACTTTCAACGGTATTTTCGACACCCTTTATAACCTATGTATCCTCCACAAAGGCTAAAATCCAGCATTTGTCACTAACTTTACAACCCAGGAGTCTCAGCATGGATTGGCCTGCTGGAGCTGCAGCAGATTTTCTAGCAGTGTCCTCCTCAGCCTTCTGTCTGCCAAACTGTCTCCCAGAAATCTCCATCCTGCAGTCTTTCTTCAGCACCATTTTTGAGGTCATCCTTCCCTCTGACACCCAGAAAAAAACGCTTTCCAACAGACTCATTTTCTCACCAGAGACCTTTTGTAAAAGCCCTTTCCCAGGTTTAAAAATATTAATCCCCGCCCCCAAATGTAAGACAAATATCGTCTCGATGCCTTTTTCTTCATAAGAAGACTTCTCTACCTGTATGCATGCACTGACTCGGCCGGAGGCTGAGAATGCTGTCACCTGCCTTTCGCAATCATACGGGTGACAGCTCAGCAGAGACCACCATTTCTCACCAGCTGCCAGGGGCCTGTCATCACACGACCTTCTTTACCAAGGCTACATTTTTCGAGACACAGTCGGGGCTCCGGGGGTGGGGGGGCAAAGCCCCAAGAGGGACTTCTTCCCTACAGGGAGAGCCCTAAGTTCCACCGGGTATGATCCATGACATTGAGTGAGTGCGTGTGTGTTTCAGGGGACCGGAGGAGCAAAGCTTAGCGAAAACGACCAAGGTGGATGGGGATGCGGAGAGACTGCAGATTCTGGGGTAGGTTCCGAAAGCTCCTACTGAAACTGGGGGATAGAAAACACACGGAAAGACAGAACATTCTGAACTTTCGAATGCACAGCGGGGACCTGGTTAAGGGCAGGCACGCAACATTGCCATGAAAATGGTTACGCGGGTGGGCGAGCACACACACGCACACAGAATGAGCCGCAGATGGATGGATGGCAGCACGTCTGCATCTCGACTGGGATGCGTGTACTTGCCTGAAACTCAAGGATTTGGTCTCGGCTTGCGAGTCCTCCTCCTCGGGGTCGCCCTCGGGCCCTCCGGCCTCGTCCTCTCCGGCGCCCCCGCCACGCACCGCGGACCACGTCCATTTCGCCCACTGCACTGGGGACAGGATCTGCCAGGGGCTGAACGCCATTCCTCCGGCTCCAGCGCCTAAGAGTAGGGGAAGGGGGAGAGCCTTTTTTCCCTTTCAAAATGGAGGGAACCGGTGACAGGCGCCTGTGAGCGTTTTCAGCTGAGGCGCGGATGTGGTTAAACGAGCGCCGTCGGGGGCCCGGGTGGAGCGTTTCCTCTCCGCCGGCCGGCAGCGCCGCTTCCTCCGCGTCCTCCTTCCGAAACGGCGCGGCCTCGGCGTCCCTGGCGCCGGGAGACTCCCGCAGGGCAGATGTCTCTCCCGGGGCCTCCACAGGGGCCCTGCCCGCAGCGCCCAGCAGTTCGGCCTCGGCGGCTCGGGTCCCGGTCTCCCGCCTCCCGGCCGGCGGGCGCGCATCAGCTGCGGCGGGAGCCGCGCCCCAGGAGCCGCCCCCTCGGACCGTACTATTGGCGCGCGCGGGTGGGGGCGGCGGCGGCGCAGGGCCTTTGAAGTCTGCGTCGCGCCCGCCGGATCCCCCCGCCGCGGCGCCACGCTGGTCGCGCCTGCACTGCGGGAAGGGGGCTTCCCGACTGCGACTCCGGCCACCGGCCGAAGACCCGGGCGCCCCCAACCGCCGCGCGGGCGTCGGGAGCGGCGAACAGCCGTGTTCCGAGTCCGTGCACGTTTCACTTTTCCTCTTGTAATTTTTATTTCTTCATCCTGCCACTGTGGCTCAATGGCGTGGGAGATATTGGATCGCCCTGAAGTTAAGCCTCTTACTTAAAAAAAACAAAAAAACTTTGAGGCTGCTGCAGACTGGCATTTCCCCCCTCCCTGATACTGACAGCGTGGAAGATTTCAGTCTGTTCACCTTCAATCTTATCTAGCACTCCCAGGATTTGGAAACCTCTCAGCAACGCGGCAAGAGGGCCAAGGACTGGAATTTTAGATGCCTCGCCCTTCGCCCTTCCCTAAACAGCCCTCGTGGAAGCTCTGTGGCCAGGTCCCGGGTAAAGGGTGCTAAGTTACCCGGTGAAATTGAAGCCTGATCGGTTTCCCACTTCTTTTTGAGGCTTTCTTTTCATAACTTCTAAGTCTTTGATTTCAGACTTCGTTTGCTGCATCAGAGGTATGCCAGCAGGCCTGATGACGGCAGTCTTCAGAATAAAAACCGTCTCTGTTAGAAGGCAGGGGGAAATAGCAGAGCTCGCCTCGGACTGTCTTCATTCTCCATTTAGGGACTCAGTTTAGGAGCTGCTCCTCACAGAATGCTTTTCTTCCAGGTGACTCGACCGCCTCAAACACGGGTGTACCGAGGTCCTTGCCGGGACAAGGTGTTTCTTGTACTAGTGTGATTTCCCAGATGGTGGTGAATCTGTGATGTTCCCATAGAGAAAGCAGCTCCAGAATTTGGGAATAAAATTATGCTGAGACAGACTTTTTCCCTTGAGGGGGGCTGGTACATATTTTGTGGATGAATCATGACCATGACGTCTTACAGATTCAATAACAAAAACAAGAGCAGAGATAATGTGAGATAAGGCCTGGTGGATAGTCATATCACAACAGAAGGGCAGGGGTTAATAGAGGGTTGGGGTGTCAGGATGCTTTAGAATTCATCCAGCTCCTTCCCAAAGATTAGAAACAACCGTCACAGGTGTTGTGGAGACTACAAAGGTGTAAAATAGCAGGAGCCATTTTGGGAGATCCACATGAAATATGCCACAATACCACCAAACTGTTCCTTATTTTTGGTTCATGGCTCCACATGTAAAACTTAAGATGATATGGTCCTGGAGGTTCCTGAACTTGACCACAAGTGTTTTGTTGCCTGGAAATATTACCCTATGTAAATCAGAAACTAGCATATACTGTCATTCTTCCTCCTAAGTAGTTCTCGAATCTTTTCATTCCTCTGCATGCTGATTGCTTTCCGGGTCCTTAATGGAGCTACTGTAACACTTAACCTCTGAAGGTTTCTGAAACCTCTGAGGGTTTCTGACCTGGGGTACCCTACCTGGCTGACCTCTGATTTGTGCTCTCATCTAGCTGTACCTGTTCCCCTCTGCTCCTGGCCCTTTGTATTCCTAGCCATAATCAGTACCAGTTGGGAACTTTTAATATGTCCAAGAACTATCTGGGACACTTCTTAAAAGACAAATCCAAACTGCCAGCAGAATCCAGAAATCTGTATTTTTAACCAAGGAATTTTTCTCCCCACAGGATAAATTTGGGAAACTGACTAGCTTTAACTAATTAATTGCTGCTTCCAGGATCTCCCTTTTGCAGCTTTTCACATTCTTCCCCCACGCCCCACCTTAAATCTCTCAAATTTTGACTGCCCCAACCTTCATCAACCAGCTCATGTCTATTCTGGAAAAACAGGTTGATTTTTCTCTCCTTTCTAACTCTATACCCGGATAGTCATAGAGACTTTCATTTATGGCCTTTAGTTTTCACAGGGAACAACATTAATAGTTACAGCAGGACAACAGGCTTGGGCAGGATGTCCCAGGAGGTTAAGTGAAGCTATACTGAGCACAGTCCATTTCTGGACCACAAGCTTCTAAACAACAAGGACACACTGTATTTACAATTGATATTATTGCCCTGGAGATTAGGACAGGGCTAAACACTCAGTAGGTGTTCAATAAATATGCCAAAAGAGGATATTCCAGTTCACAAAGAGATCTGATGAGTTTGGTTAAGGTGAAAGAAATTTCCCAAACTTAAATCCTCCTAGGGAAATCAGGTTTCTGAATCAGGACAGTGATAACATCGGTAAGATCAAACCTGACCTAAACAACAATTTCTTGAAACTAGAGAAGCAAATGCCCAGGTTTCTGAAAACCACTCCTCTGCAAATTTCTGAACTTAGCATGATAGCAATGAAGTAACTACTCGATAGCTCAAATTGATTTTGTTGTCTAGAAGTACAAGTAATGAGGCTAACTGATGTATCAATTTTCCTGTAATTCTGGGAAAGAATGGGCAAAGAATGGGCAACAGATATCCTAAATGATGTGAACCATCGTCTTGCTGCTAAGCCCTAGACCTCAATGGAGCACAATGTCTGTAAATACATAACCAAATAATAAAATGAAACGTATTTGTTTTGGAAATGACCGTAAGCACAGAAAAGGCCCCATCTGTTCTCTTCCCTGTTTTTGCTCTTCATAGAAGCTTTGGATCAATGCACCATGAAAATCTAAAACACAACTCTCTTAAGACACTCTGCAATGGTGTCTCAAGGTCAGGTATATACCTTGCTGTTAATAGATGCTTCACAGAGGTCTGCAAAACGGGTCTCTTTAATGAAAATAAAATCAATTAAAATAGTAAGCAATTCAAGCAGGCAAGCAACTAACCATTTCAAAGCATAGCAATGATAGGAATGTGGCCAGTTATGAAGGACATCATGGGGCCTAGTTAGGAGGGATCCTGCACCCATTAAAGTTTTAGAACTTGATGGCTTCCCTGGTGGTGCAAGGCGTTAAGGCACAGCACTATGAAACTATCTGCAGTCACTGCAGCACAAGTTCTGATCCTGGCCAGGGAGGGGACCCACATGGTGCAGCAGACCTGGCTTGCAGGCTGCTTCCCTTAGCAGTGTATGTCAGTCCATCTGACTGTTCTACTCCCCACTCTGTCACTGGTGAATCCTCTCACCCCCACACCTTGTATATATTTATGCATACAAGAACTAGTATGCATAAATATATAAATCTTAAAAAAAAAAGTTTAGAACTTGATTCTGTAGTGAGGGAGCAAAGACAAGTACCTACCTACCTGGATAATGAAAGCAGGTGACGAGGAATGAATGGTAGCTGTGCTCTGAAGAACTCATACCATGCCCGTGGGGCAGCCCTACGTAGTTCCTGTTACCTAGTGTTGTCTAACAGTCTTCCAGGAGAAACCCAAACCCTGGATTTCATAAGAAATCATCCAATCTTTAATGTTCTAACTTAGATCGTTTAAAACTTTGTGGAGGACCTTCCTGGTGGCGCAAGGGGTTGAGTGCTGCACTGTGGGGCTTCCACGTCCACTGCAGCACAAGTTCAATCCCTGGCCAAGGAGGAAACCCACATGGCTCAGCAGACCTCTCCTGTCTCCCCTCAGCATTGTATTTCAGTAGATCTGCCTGTTCTGCTCCCCACTCTGTCTTTGGTGAATCCTCTCAAACACACACACACCCCGCCCCCGTGCCTCTGGCCTGTATCTCAGCTCTTGTTTGCATAAATAAATAAAATCTTAAAAAAAAAAAAAAAAAAAAAAAAAAACCTNAAAAAAAAACTTAAAAAAAAAAAAAAAAAAAAAAAAAAACCTTGTGGGGCCCAACACTGTGCAGGACAAACAAGCCATCTGTGCTCCAGCTCAGCCCCAGGACCCAGGACCCTAGTGGGCAATGGGGAACAGACTAAGGAGCCAGTAAGTAACATCTCCATTTAGAAAGATCAGACTGGCAACAGTTTGAGGGTTGGAATGGGAAAAGTCAAGATTAGGAGAGCTGTCAAGTTAATTTCTCAGCTGGGAGCTGCTTAGAAAGGGAGACAGTTTCACTTCCAGGTGGCAGAGAAGCAGAACTGGAATTAGTGTCCTAGGCTTTCACCCTACTTGTTGAATCAATATCAGAGCTGGAAGTAAGCCAAGCACAACTGGACCTTTGATAATGGAAGGACAACTGCTACAGTGTAGAAAACCGAGTTTCTAACAGCCAAGGACAAGACAAAGTAGGTGGCCCTGAGATGATGTGAGGATGGAAGAGGCACAGAGGAGGGTAGAACCAGGGTGACAGTAGGAATCACAGAAATAAAGAAACCACTGTGAAAATGGAAAGATCAGATGGCAGGCAAGCCCATCAACTTATTTATATTTTCTAAGAACTTAAGAATTTGATGAGCAAAAAATCCCACATATAATTCCACTTAAGCTTAAATGCCAGGTTCATGATGTAACCAGAATGGCTGGGCAGCTCTGAAGGGCTCAGCAAAAGCATTAACAGAGACATAATTGAAATGGCAGTAGCAACTAGGTTTTAGGAGCCTCAGTGGACCCTCCCACCTCCCCAACCTCCCACCCCCACTGCTTTGAGAGCCAGTCTGCACTGGATGAGGTCTCCGCCACACAGTGGGGTATCCCTGAGTAGAGATACTCTGTCACCCTCACCCCTCCCCTGCTACTTCCCACTCACCAGGCTTTATACCCTCAACTCTTATGCCCCCACCAAGGATGTTTAAAATGTAGAAGTCCAAACGGAATGACAGCAGCACCTTATAGCAGTAGCTTCAGTTGATCCTTAGCATCTTCCCTCTCAGAGTTTCTCATTCTCAGTTTACTGGTAACTGAAGCAAAAAATGGAACCACCTGCCACTATCACACAGATAACCAGGGCCAGAACTGAATCTAGAACCCTAGTTTCCTGACTTTCAGTTCCCTTTGTGCTTATCAATCGGGGGAAAAGCAGCATGCCTCCAGGCCCTCCTGTAGTTTAGGAGCTGGACATTCCTTTTAACTTGCTGCTTTGCTACAGCTCCAGTGGCCTGCTTACTTGTCAAGGCTGCAAAATCACAGCTAGGAATACACACTGTTACAGGGCAACTTTAATATAAAATGGGTTTTTTTGACTGGGTCTTCACCTGCGCACTCAGAAGACTTTTATAATAAGCTTTAACTTTAGGCACATGCGACAAAAGTTATTAAAGAGTTTTATTTTACAAAAGAAGGGAAATAAAGTAGAAATAACACAAAAAGAAGAGAGGATACAAATCTGTAAATATTCTACCAGATCTTCTGAGCTGGAATGCAATGGCGCGTTGAGAGCTGGCTCTGAGTCAAGGGAGATGGCTCCAAAGGAAGAGAGAGCCCAAGGTTCACCTCTCTGGTTTTATAGCCAGCCTGGCTGCTTAACTCCACTCTCAGGTCCCAGTGATCCAGTCTTTGATAATTATTTCATTGGACTTGTGGTTCTGGAGCACTGGTGGTCTGGAGTGGCGGCTGAGTCCACAAACCGATCTGTGTAATTTATTCAGGACTACCCTTCCCCCTAACACTACCTCCAGATCAGTGAAGAGCTACCATTGCCAACGAGACGCCTGCTTTTTTGATCTACCTCAGTCTACCCAGGCAAGAACATGCTCATGTCTGCATAAGACAATGTTGCCAATGACCCCATCTGACAATATTCAAATATTGTTACATTACAGGCTTAACCTTGCCAGGTCAGATGTTACCTTTTACCTGCAAGTTATAATCACCTATAATATTATAATCTCTTCACCAGCCAAACAGATCCAGATCAGGGAAATCGCACTAGATATTTATATCAAAATGTTATCATAAAGAGAACTCGCTTTCTAATTTTTTTAAAGAGAAAAGTTGAATTACATACATAGCTAATTCTACTTCAGGACTCCAAGGAGATTGCTGGGGATCCACACTGTGTCCACTGAGGATTTAGCAGAGCTGGCCATCCAGGAGCTGTCCAAAGATGCTTGCGTAGGCTTTGCTCTGACGAACACTTCCTGTCACATCCATCCTTTCACCTAAGTTTTTTTGGTACTATGTGGGATTAGTCTCCCAAAAAGTGGATAGGCTTTCTCCACAACATCCAGAGTAGGCCTTTTCTAATACAGGTCACCCTGGTATGTGGAGTGGAGGTCAATAGAGGACCTAGAGGCTAAGGAGAAGCTCCTGCTCCTCCTCTAAACCTCTGCCTTACTCCTAATCAAAGTAGTCACACCTCCTTTTAATCTAGAAGAATGTAGCTTGAAGGGTATCATCCTGGTGTAAGCTTACCAGTGAACATGTACTCTCTATCTGGGAAACATACCTTTGTAGCATTAAAAAAGAAGTCATCACCCCCCAGTCATGAGAAACTTTGTCCTTTCTCCTTGATGCCCTGGGTCCTCTAGCACAGTCTATCCCTGGTTTGCCCACTTTACTTTGGAATTTACAATGTAAATTCTCCACACATGCTATTACATTTTGCCTTCTTTTCCTCCACTAGTCTTTCTGATGGTAATGTGTTCACTCACAGCCCTAGAAGAATTCAGAGGGGTGGAGGACCTTTCCCCTGTGCCCCAACAGTCACAAAAGGAATAGTCTGACTTCCCCAGAAAGTATACTATTTAACCCACAGCAGACCTGCCATGGCAGTGTTATATTGTGTTCCCTTTCAGAGAAGTGGGGGGAAAAACAACTATATTTTATGAAGCTTACATTAAACTAGTTTCATTTAAGAGCCATCTCTATGGGGTTATCTCTCATCACCATCAGATGTCAAAGCTTTATGCTTAATAACTTTATTTCTAAAAGTCCACTACAGTTCTCCATACTGGAATGGAAGAGTATTTAAAAAAACAGTTATTGAGTAAAAAAGGTATAACAAAGAAACGGTTATTGAGTAAAAGAGGTATAACAGATCAGTTTGTTCTTTGTAAGAGAGGAAAATAATGCCAAGATTATCCCTAATTCTTCCTATCAACTACCATAAATCTGAAGTTGAAACAAGCAAACCAAAATCAAACACAAATGATCCCTTTAAAAGAGTGAACTATCTTTAAATTTAGAAATATCATTTATTCCAGTTGACATAAGTTTAGTTTTTCCTGCTAACCAGCATTATTGAACTGACAGAGCCTGTTAAACAGGAATACTATCTTGTAAAATCACTGTTACTGATTTAGCACATTTTGTTTTCTTCCTTTGAATTTACATTCCTTTTTAGCTGATAAGGCATTAAAAACATAGGTCCTCCAAGTTACAGAGATTATACATAAAACCTCAGATAAGGGAACCATCTGAAACCCTCTCTAAGTTGTTTATGAATTTTAGTTTCTAATAATGAACTTTACTCCAAATTTGAGAGAGCTGCTTTACTTCACTGACCTGCTTAAGGTAGCATGGAATCTAATGCTTAAATAAAAGAGGTTGAAGGAATTTAAGAAGTTGAAATAGAATAATAGCCTTTTTCCCACAGATATTTTATTCCCTGTCTTCTACCCTATCTCTGAAATTAAATAAATTTCTAAATAATCCATTTGAAAGACTAGAGGAGCATTGATCATGTTACAATTCAGATTTTCTGAGATCATCCTGCTTTCAAGTAGTCTACCCACTAGCCTTGTAAATTAGTGAGACTTCAGGAGACCACATGTACCATTTTTGATTTATGAGACACTATCACTAAAAAGTCAGAAGGTAACAGATTAGGAGGCACTTGGAAAGGACAGCAGAGACACACTGGTGAGAGAGTTCAGGGAGAAGTATCCACCCAGAAGAAAGAATAAAATCATAAAAAG
The DNA here is from genome assembly GCA_019455555.1 of Galemys pyrenaicus. NCBI lineage: Eukaryota > Metazoa > Chordata > Mammalia > Eulipotyphla > Talpidae > Galemys > Galemys pyrenaicus. The sequence continues at coordinate 3,730,875 of JAGFMF010011796.1, read as the reverse complement.
CTTTCCGAAAAAATCGGGATCCTATCTAAATGCTCTCTTTGGGGATCTGGAAGGATTTTACTAAGTAATTCATGTGTTTGTGACCAGAGTATTCCTGTGTTCCTAAGACAGAAAAAGGTGGGACACCAAGAAGCCAACTCCATGACATTATATGAAGTTCCTTGATACTTCTAGCTTTGATATTTTTAAAGTAAAGGTTTAATTAAACTACCTTATTGGTTCTTAAATACATGTGTAGGGAAATATGTCCCTTTACTTTCTATAATATTATAAAGTAGAGAGGGGAAGCCTATTCTTTTTGTGTGTATGCAATTTTTTAAGAAAAATAAATATTAATATACTGCTTCTTTCTTCACACATAAATACAAGCAAAATGATTAGCTGAATAAATAGGAAGACATCACAATGTTGGTAAAACTAAATATTGTAGAGATGGCAATAATGTCCAATTAATATATAGGACTGAAGCAATTTCAGTCAATTCTTAGGGAACTTTTCTTAGAATTTGTCAATTTTTTAAAAAGATTTATTTATTTATGCATATAAGAGCTGGGGTACAGGCCAGAGATGTGGAGGGTGAGAGGACTCACCAGAGACAGAGTGGGGAGCAAAACAGGTAGATCAACTGAAATCCACTGTTGAGGGGAGCAGCGGGTAAGGCAGGAGAGGTCTGCTGTGCCCTGTGGATCAGCTCCCTAGCTGGCGGCAAGGATTGAACTCCTGCTGCAGTGGTTGCAGTTTGCTTCATAGTGCGTTGCTTAAACCACTGCGCTACCAAGCAGGCCCGAATTTGTCAATATTTTACAAAGTTTATCTGGAAAGATTAACTAGTGAGCATTGTTTTAGATTGAAAAAAAAAAAAAAGTAAAAATCAAGGAGATTTGTTCTGTAAGGTATTAAGTCACAGTTATGCAAAACTGTAAAAGTACAGAAAAAGATATAGGAATTTATTATATAAAGATGTTGCAATATAGTAGAAAAGGGGAAGTTGTTTAAGAAGCAGTCAGAGAATAACTGGTTGGCAATGGGGTGGAGAGATTAAGTTAAACCCTTACCTCAGAGCATATACTAAAATAAATTCCAGATGGATTAGATGGCTAAACAACAAAACTCAAACCAGGGGGAGAAAACAATCTAGAAGCAACAGAATCTGTCAAAGCTCTGTCGGAAGGATGACTATCCAAACTTAGAAGTAATTAATGAATTCACACACAAAATAAAGATTGTAGACTTGGCTACATGAGAAAAGTAAAGCTTCTAAATATTTTTCTTCAAATTAAAGACAAAATGGCACACTGGGAAAATACTAGTAATCAAAAACTAACATTGTTATTACTAAGGGAACTCATGAAAATCAGTAAGATCTAAATTCTAACAGAGAAGGATTTTAACTGTTTACTGTGTCCACAAGTTATTTCATTTAATTCCCAACCCTTTGCCCCAGTCTCATAAGAAAGGTATTGTTACTGCTTTTTAAAAATTTTTATTTATTTATGTTTTAAAGATTTATTTATTTATGCATACAAGAGCTGGGGTACAGGTTGGAATCGCGGGAGGTGAGAGGATTCACCAGAAACAGAGTGCGGAACAGAACAGGCGGATCAATTGAAACACACTGCTGAGGAGAGCAGCGGGTGAGGCAGGAGAGGTCTGCTGCACCATGTGGGTTTCCTCCCTGCCTGGGGATCGAACTAGCGCTGCTGTGCCATGGACGCTTTGCAGTGCAGCGCTCAACCCGCAGCGATCAACCCGCTGCACCACCAGGGAGCCCCTACTACCTTTTTTTAAATAAACAAGTCAAGTTGGTTACATTTTTAACCTCTCAGTCAGAGTCTCCTGATCTGGTCTTATTAAGGAAAGGTTTCAAAAGATGCTGATCTGCTGGAATTTATATGCAAAATTAAGTGTGTGTGCTTTTTTGCATTCATCTCTCCCCCTCTTCTCCCCTATATCCAGCAACAATACTTTAGGCTGATGAAAGATTAATTTTCTACTCTGAAAGAGGAATTAATAGGAGATTCCCCTCCTCTAATAGTCGCAAGGAAGTTCAATCCAAAGGGACCCTTGCACAGAGAACCCAGACCTGCCAGAAATTAATACAGGAAGCCAGCTGGGATAACATGCAGTGGGTACAATGGGAAGAAACACCTGGAAGGCAGCCTGTGGGTCTAATCTAGGTGACCCTCAGTGAGTAGAGACATCCTCGAGACAAGGAGGCATTTGCCTGGGTAGTCAAGGTGTCATAAAATAGATTTCCCACCAGGACTCCTAATGATACAGATGCCCATCCTCAAGGACACATATTGTTCAGGATTCACAAGGTGTGCTTTACATGGAAGATGCAAGGAATCAATTTTAACACTTCTCTTGCTTTGGTGCATTTCCCTTTTGTGTGATTTCTTCCAAGAAACTATGAGGCAAATGAGACTGCAAAGGAGCCTCTTCCCATCTGGGAAAAGGCAGAATCTTGTGGATTTCCGTGGGGAAAGGAGGCATGGAGTCAGCTGGGACACAGGGAGCTTAAGAATTTGAGGAGCTCTTTTTAAGAAAAATACAAAAGGACCCCTGGAACACAGTGTTAGGACTACTACGCTAGGGCAGTAGTTCAAAAGCTTCCCTTAGCTTCTGGGTAAGTTCAATTCTGCTTAAAGAGCAAAAAAGAGGTATTTTTGGCTCAGAAGTGGTCCAGTGGCTTCTGCTGGATGAGTGGAAACACTGACTTAGCAAGAGTCAAGGCTGACCTCTATCTTCTTACAGGAAATGAAAAAAATTAACTTTGAAATTTGATAAAACTGCCCAAAAAATCTACATAAATTGTGAAATATAACTCAGGGCTCTATTCCTTCTGTAACAATACAAACTCTCTCTCTGTCTCTCTCTCTCTTTCTCCTCTATTCCTTCTGTACCAGTATAAACTAACTCTTCCTTCTCCCTCTCCCTCCTCCTCCCTCTCAATCCATCCCAATTTTAATTAAGATAAAAAAGAAAAACTGCAATGCTTCTCTAGCTTGTGTCCCTTATGCACCCCTATCCTTTGAGTTTCCACAAGATCACCATGGTAACAATAAATCTGTCCCCCCACACCCTTGCCCCCTTATTTCTTCTGCTAAAAGAACCCTTTAAGTTTAGAGGCCTCCCTGGTGGTGCAAGGGGTTAAGCACTGCACTGTGAAGCATCCGCAGCCACTGCAGCATGAGTTTGATCCCTCACTGGCGAGGTGACCCATATGGCACAGCAGACCTCTCCTGCCTGGCCTGCTGTTCCCCTCAGCAGTGTGCTTCAGTCTGTCTGCCTGTTCTGCTCCCCATTCTGTCTCTGGTGAATCCTCTCACCGCCCCCACACACCTCTGGCCTGTACCCCAATTCTTGGATGCATAAATAAATAAATCTTAAAAAATAAAAACCAAAAAAAACCTTTAAGTTTAAGCTGAGCACTTGGTCGCCTAGCTAGAGGCCACATCCCCTGCCTTCTCTGCAGCTCGGTGTGGCCTTGTGACTCAGTTCTAACTCGTGGGATGTGATGTGGATGCAACTTTGGGGCAATGTCTTTAAAAAGAAAACTGTCTGTCCCATACTGTCCGTCCCCCAGCTTGTGGGTTGCTAGTGAGTCAGTTCTATTGTGTGCATAAGGAAAACACTCGGGAGATGCTAGAGCAACAGGACAGATGGGGCCAAGCAGAGCAGCCTGCCGCCCTAGTCTCACTGCCGTCTGACTCAGCGTCAGAGAGAAATACAAGCCCCTCTTTGCACTACAGTGCTACTGGGTCTCCAGCCTATAGGAGTCTTCTGTAAGCAATAAAACCTCACTGGGGGCATTTTAGCATTTGAGTTCATGTAGATGGAGCTATGTGAAGAACCTGTCTTGGAATTCATTCCACTTCATCATTAGCAAAATTGTATTTAGGCTCCTTTAAACTTCATCTTTCATCTCAGTAGTGTCCTTTTCCCAGAATTATACTTGGACTCCTTAAAACGTTCATCTTATACTCCAGGAGTGTCAGGCAGCCAAGTGGAGGAGGTGATCTACCAGTCCTGAAATCAAGGCTGAGGCCACCCTTTCTCTTACTGTGAAAGGCTGGGTTGTTATACTGCCTTTCTGGAAATTCAGCCGTTTTCAGAAGACAGTATGGACAAAACACCGAAGTGGTAAGGCATCAATGCTAAGATTCCCACAAAGTCCAGATAGGCTAAGCAGAATGGATTTGATATTGTAAAAGGATATTATCTTCTTCAGAGGGATTTCTTAGACAATAATATATGACTTTATAAGTCTACAAATGCTGTAGATCCACATTCTATGAATGAGTTATTCTTCCTCTTTCGTTTTAGCACTAACTGGGGTTAGTGAAGATTTCCAGAACCCACCTACAAAATCATTTTTGTAACTATTATTGATTTATAATCAGTGAAGTTATTTTATTATCTTACACAACCGCCATTACTTCTGGGTTCCCTGCATCTCATATATGATACAGTAACATCATAGGTTTAATGACGTCATATATAACAATAGCAAATGTATATTTTGTTATCCTTTGGCAGAAAGAAAGATAGCTGTAAGAAAAACTGTTTGAAACTGTTTTCTGAACAAATGGTAAGTCACTGACTCGAAACCTAAGCATCAACCCTGGATCTCACATAACCACGGGAATTTTTATTTGGAAAGGACTTTTTTAGTTAGAAAGATGCTTGGGGGCCTCCTTGGTGGTGAATGGGTTAAGTAACGCATCATGAAGCAAACTGCAGCCACTGCAGAACAAGTTCGAGTTCAATCCCTGCCACTGGCCTGGAGGTGACCCACATGGCGCAGCAGACTTCTGCCTTGCTCACTGCTCCCCTCAACAGTGTATTTCAGTCAATCTGCCTGTTCTGCTCTCTACTTTGTATTTGGTGAATCCTCTCACCCACCCCCCAAATCTGACCTGTACCCCAGTGCTTGTATACATAAGTAAATAAATATTTAAAAAAAAAAAAATAAGGGCCTCCCTGGTGGCGCAGCGGATTGAGTGCCACACAGCAGTACCAGTTCAATTCCCGGCCAGGGAGGGGACCCACATGGCGCAGCAGACCTCTCCTGTCGTGCCAGCTGCTCCCCTCAGCGTGTGTTTCAGTCGATCTGCCTGTTCTGCTCCCCACTCTGTCTCTGGTGAATCCTCTCACCCCACACACTTCTGGCCTGTACCCCAGTGCTTGTATGCATAAATAAATAAATCTTTAAAATAAATAAATAAAATAGAAAGATCCTTGGGTCAATTATTCTCATGTTCAGATGGGCAAATGAGTCCTTGAGACATTAAGAATTGCTTGGGGACTATGTCAAAGATCCATGCTTCCTGGGTGGGATGTCTAAGGCGACTGAGACTTCCTCCCCACCCCTAGAACATGCACACCCCTACAACATACACATTTGATATTTGTGATACAGCTACAACTCCCCTACACCCTTCATCTCATTTTTAAAAGGCAACATGAACAATTTCTTTTGTAGTCAAATAACACTGTGCTTTGTTTTAAAAGTATTTTAAATATCTTTATTGTTTAAGGCAAAATGATACATATATTCATTCTTTCATTCAATCATTCCACAAATTTTACAAATGACCATGTTTTCAACCAAACAGAGCCAGTTCATTTCCTCATGGGGCTTACTAGTGAGCCTAGTAAGGAAAAAAGCCACTTACATACTGTTATGCAGGGTATATTAAAAAAACAGGGCCTCCCTGGTGGCGCAGTGGGTTAAGCAACGCACTATGAAGCAAACCACAACCACTCCAGCACGAGTTCGACCCCTGCTGCCGGCCAGAGAGGGGACCCACATGGTGCAGCAGACCTCTCCTACTGTGCCCGCTGCTCCCCTCAGCAGTGTACTTCAGTTGATCTGCCTATTCTGCTCCCCGCTCTGTCTGTGGTGAATCCTCTCACCCCCCACACCTCTGGCCTGTACCCCAGTGCTTGTATGCATAAATAAATAAATCTTTAAAAAAATAAATAAATAAAAAAACACAGGTGAGGGCCTCCCTGGTGGCGCAATGGGTTGGGCAATGCACTATGAAGCAAACCTCAGCCACTGCAGCACGAGTTCGATCCCTGCTGCCTGCCAGAGAGGGGACCCACATGGCGCGGCAGACCTCTCCTGCTGTGCTCGCTGCTCCCCTCAGCAGTGTGTTTCAGTTGATCTGCCTGTTCTGCTCCCTGCTCTGTCTGTGGTGAATCCTCTCACCCCCCACACTTCTGGCTTGTACCCCAGTGCTTGTATGCATAAATAAATAAATCTTTAAAAAAAAAAAACACAGGTGCCCATCAGAAAGGCCAAGGTATGGGGGGTGAAGAGAAGCAAGTCAGGGGTGAGGGATGAGCAGAAGTATGGGGATACATATCCAGAAGGGTAACCATCTGAGCAAGACTCGAAGGACAGAGTCTCTGCTTTGGACTAGCACGACTAAAGCCAAGTGAGGAGAGGGAGTACAACTGTGGTGCTTCGGTTAGTGACGCAGGGAAAGCACAGGTTATACAGGGCTTTCCAGGTTGTGTAAAGATTGCTGGTCAGAAAAGTTTATATTAGTGGGGCCATTTTCAAATGGTGCTGAAGCAAGCATTTCAGAGAAACTGTGTTGTTCATCGCGTTCCTTCAATCTTGGGACCAGGCCAGACCTTGGATGGGGTCAAACCACAACTGACTGAGAAGTCATCCTGAGCTCAAGGACTGACACTGTGGATCTTGTTTGCCTGACGACAGAATCAGCAACTAATTATGGAGAGCCAAGGGTAGCCTACACAGTCAGCACCCAAAATCTCTTTTTAAGACACTTACCTAGTGTTACTCTTTTTCCTTCCATAAATACCCCTAAGTTTTGCTCCTCTGTGGGACACTGTTTGGGATCAGAGCTGAATCTGAATTACAATCCTTTGTTTCCAAATAAGGTTCCTTTTAGAGATGGTCCTGATTTAGAGATGAACACTTGTCTTTGAAAAAGTAAATTTTTGATGATACAAAGAAGTACAAAGAAAGGAAAACTTGCCCATAGTATTGACTTCAACAAATAACCACTGTTTTAAAATGTTGGTGGACCATTTACCCTATTTTTATCTTTTTCAAAGCACTTTTAATGTATGAGATCCAATTATTTCTACTTACTACCTATTTTCACACTCACACTCCATGAGCAAGCACCTGGTTCATCTTGTTCTGTTCATTTATTTAAAGATTTATTTATTTATGCATACAAGAGCAGGAGTACAGGCCAGAGGTGTGGAAGGTGAGAGGAGTCACCAGAGACAGTGGGGAGCAGAACAGGCAGACTGACTGAAATACACTACTGAGGGGATCAGCAGGTGAGGCAGGAGAGGTCTGCTGCGCCACGTGGATCCCCTCCCTGGCCAGGGATCGAACTCACACTACTGTGCCGCAGATGCTTCACAGTGCGGAGCTCAACCCTCTGCGCCACCAGGGAGGCCCCTGTTCTGTCCTGTTTTATGACTGAATGAATAAACAAAACCTCCCAACCCTTCTCTTACATATATACAAGAATGCACTTATAGGATGAACACACTGATGGGCAAACAGATGCTTAAATATACATACTGTCCTCTGCCAAGGTGAGGACTTATCCCTTTTTTTTTTTTCGATTTTTGCCTTCAGCTTTGCCTCTCAGGGAAAGAAATCTAGCTCCTTCCTGAGCCCTCAAAGCTGCTGGCCTTCTTTTAGCTGCATAACAAGCCTTTTTGTAGGGTTACATAATTTACATAATTTACTCAAGGAGGGGTATTAGGGATTTCACTGTTTTTCCTTATAAGAGAAACTTCCAGGAACAACCCATGTATGCATCTTTCACATGCACGCATGATTATTTTTTAAAGCAAAACTCTAGAAGTGGATCATAATGTCAAACACATTTTATATTTTGATAGTCAAATTGCCCTCCAGAAAGGTGGCACTAATTGACGAAAGACAGCCTTTTCCCTAAACCCTCATTAATACTGAGTTAGTCAGTCTTCTAAATTTTTGGCATATCATTGGAAATGACACATTTTTATTTGAACACATTTGATTATGAATGAAGTTTGAACATCTTTTAATGTATTTACCGAACATATTTGATTTTATTTGAACATATTTGATTATGAATGAAGTTTGAACATCTTTTAATGTACTGAACCATTGGTTGGCTGACTCCCTCCCCCCCCCCCCCCCCCCNTTGATTATGAATGAAGTTTGAACATCTTTTAATGTACTGAACCATTGGTTGGCTGACTCCCTCCCTCCCTCCCTCCCTCCCTCCCTCCCTCCCTCCCTCCCTCCCTCCTTCCTTCCTTCCTTCCTTCCCACAGAGCACATCCTTTGTCTTAAGTCAGTAGCATGAAATATGTGGTGCTGGGACCTGCACCTTCAGCAGCACCTAGGAACTTGTTCAGAAAGTAAATTCTTGCGTCCCATCCCAGATCTACCAAAACAGAAACTTTAGGGGTGGGTCTAGCAGTCCAGGTGTCCCCCTGGGAATGCTGAGGCATAGCATGCTCAAGTGCATTAAGTCATTGTGGTGGGTTCTTTTCTGTTTATTCTGGACCTCCCTCTCCATATAAGAAATGTGTCTCTAGAATCCAAATTAAAGACAAGAAGCTTTGCAATCAGCCACAAGTTTACATACTTCTCCCTCAAAACCTCATTTATTATTTCCTTTTGTCCAAAATATTTTAAATTACTTTGAAAAAACTCATGAGTCCTTAGCATCAACAGCATCTAATTCACTGCAGGTGAGTTAGTGCTCTAAGAGCTCCTCCCTCTTCCTGTCTACCTAACACCACTCTCCCTCATTTAAGTAACAATTCATATTTTCTTTGTGGAACAGCCACCTTCTTGGGTAGTTTCATGTTGTGGTTCCTGATGGAGGGTGGGGAAGTGATTCAGGCCTGGCCAAACAGGACATTTCACCACACTCTGCTGTTGGGTTAGTGAAGAGCACATTTAATTTATAGTCCCTGACAACCCCTCCACGTTTTTTCACCATCCCTCCTTTTTCCTGTCTCAAGTCTGGGGTTGGCAGGATTCCAAAGAAAATTCAACATCATCAGAGAGGGAGACAAGCTAAAAGCTGCCCAGTAGGACCACCTGGAGGTAGATGGCCTTGACCTTGGTAACTGCAATGGACCCAGCAGGCACCCCCCAGACAGGCTGAGTCTGAGTGGTGTCAGGGAATAGCATGTGCAGAAATGTGACTCTGCAGAGGGATTAGCCCCCACAGTGGGCATTTTCATGAGTCACCGGTCTCTCTGTTCAATAACCCCTTTGTTTAAGGCTCTCCGTAAGCCTCAAGTGACAACTGGCAGACACATTTCCCAGGCTGGTGGCAATGGAGACTATGTGGCAACAGACACTGTATGGCAACATTCTTCAGCCACATTCCGCATTCCAGGACTCCTGGTACATCTGTCTGGTAAAAAAGTGGCCTCAGATGTCCCCAGAATTCGCTTTCCCTTGCCAGCACCATCAAGGTCAATGTTAAAGAAATTCCTGAACTCTCAGAGATAATAATGTGTCCTTGTGCTTCAAGTCTTCTCCCTTTTACTGTTGCTTATTTTCCTCAAATAAGATATTCAGAATTGTTTCATCTTCAGCATTCACACGTTAAATCTGCACATTCAAGTCCTTGTGTGGCAAGGCCTTCGGGAACTGTTGACTCCCTCGGAACTTCACATTCAGAGCAGGCACAACGCAGGCAGCACTAGGCAAGGACCCGACTTATTTCACATCTTCCCAGCCTGAGTGATGGAAGTGGGGGAAAGCTGAAGTATGACCAAAAAAGGAAACAGCATGATTCAGTTTCCATAGAGGGTTTTCAATTGTGCAAAAGGAAGAAAGTATGGGAGAGGAGAAGAGGGGGAGGGAATGAGAACTTGAGGGTGGTGATGTTTCTGATTGCCAAAGACAATGTGAACTGAAATCCACACTCCCCTCAAGATTATTCAGAAGACGGGAGAGCTGCGCTCCTGGGAGATAGTTCCATGCTGATAAACAATGCAATATCAAAAAAACCTCTCTGCTCTGTGAAGAATGTGAGAAATCTTGGAGTCGATGCTGTCAGCTAGAGTATTCATGCTGGATACCAGACACACAAGAGGCCCTGAATGAAGTTCTTTAGCTCAGCAGGGGAAACTTAGTCTCTCTGTCTGTGACTATCACTGCTTTGTGAGGTTCTGTGGGAAAGTCAGGACTGGTAGTGGGGGGTGCATGGGCACACAAAAGCACACATACACACACACACCACAACACAACACAAATGACCACGTATTTTCATACCCCCACTTACATATACACACATCTATACACAGCCTCATGCCCCAAACATGCAGTCACACACACACAACTACAGTCACACATACACACCACCATACATGGTGACACATCTCATATCGCTGTATAACCACCTACACAATCATACACACAACCCCCTCAAGCATAGAAGCCCTTAAACAAGACCCCTCCCAGACCCACTAGCCATTCATACAGGGATATGGAATCAATCAAACAATTCAGACAAGTATCAAGTATATAAAAACAACTTTTACTTAGAAGAAAAAATCTATAAGCTGGGAGAGGGCTGCCAAATGAAACACAAGAAGAAAATAAAAATACTTTTATTTAATAAAAGTATAGGCCTAGGGCAACAAAGACTAAGAAAAGAAGATGGCGGAAGAGCCAGTCAAATAAATACTGGAATTGTTTGGGGTATTGTCTCTGAATAGTGTTCCTCAGAGCTGGAATAACCCACTAGGATTAACAAAGAATTGGCATCCTGCCAGGATGGGAAAGCTCCAGTCTCCCTTTCTTTGTGAAGAACCCTTTGCTCTGATATGCAGACTTGCTGGCCAGGAGTTATAGTAGCCACCAGGGGGCACCAAAAAGTTCTGTCAAACATTCAGTCAACAAATTTGTTTTGAAGACAGTTATCTTCAAGATTGATTTCAGTGAATACCACAAAGTCACAATGAGCCTCTTCTGCATCCAACAAAGGTTATTTATATTGTAATACAACCAGTGAGCACCAGTGAACAAATAATTACATGAAGAAGGGTAAGGGTTCCAATTTCTCAGAAGTAACAAAAAGTAACTCTGAACCATGTGCTTTAAGAGGCATGAAGGGAAGATACAATGAGAGGTGAGACCCAGCACAAGGAAATGGAGTATCCGAAAAATTCTTCTTTTTTTTTTTAATATTTATTTATTCCTACAAGAGCTGGGGTACAGGTCAGAGGTGTGGGGGATTGGGAGGATTCACCAGAGACAGTGGGGAGCAGAACAAGCTGATTGACTGAAATACGCCGTTGAGGGGAGCAGCGAGGCAGGAGACGTCTGCTGCGCCATATGGGTCCCCTCCCTGGCCGCGGATTGAACTTGTGATGCAGTGGATGTGGAAGCCCCATAGTGCCACGCTCAATCCCTTGCGCCATGAGGGAGCCCCCCCCCCAAAATTCTATTTGTCCTTTTTTTATGCATATTTATTTATGCTGCAGTGGCTGCGATTTGCTTCAGTCCATTGCTTAACCCACTGCGCCACCAGGGAGTCCCTATTTCATCCTTCTTCGTTCTCTAATCTATTTTTTTCCTCCTACATACACTGTCAGTTAGTATTGGATGACTCTTATTTTATCCTACCAGGAGAGTGAGCTAATGAAATTGGCTCATTTCAGTCCCCAAACTAAGCAGGTGGTAGCTGGCGCCCCCTGCTGGGACTGGAGAATACTGCCTTCTACCTGGCAAGCGGAGACGAGATGTAGGAAACCAGAAAAAGAGGCCCACTGCAGACTACCTCTGTCGCTCTTCCTCTCCATTGTTGTCAACTATTCCTGAGATTTTTTAGTTCTTATCTTCAAGGGAACCTGACTTGAAGTAAAGATACTGATGTGATCGGTACATGATTTATGTTCCCAAATATCACCACAGGCCGCTGGACATTCATTAAGACCCAGGACTTCAAACACATCTGTCCAGATGCACCACATTCTAGATATCATTTGGTCAACTACTGGCTCAAGGACCTTCGAAGGCCACAGGATACACATGTTTGTAAAGGCAAAGGCAGGGAGTGGGGAGGGGACAGAGAGACTAAGAGAAACGCTTTGAAGGTCATTTTTACACCATGACACCTTGCCTAAGCCTTTCTTGTTTGTAGCCTCAAAGGCCAAATGTGATTGATGTAGCCATAGAAACATAACATTTGGCAGTTGTTAAAGCAAGACTCTAAGACATTGTGTAAACACAATAAAGTATCTGAGTATCTAGGGCTGGGCTAGATGATATTTTCTCAAATATTTATTTTACTGACACTATGTTATCAGTAGGGAAAGGGCCATAAAAATTTGCTTTCTAGCAGATGACCAGATGCCTGTGTGGCTTTCTAGCAGATGACCAGATGCCTGAGTTTTGTTTTCTAGCAGATGACCAGGTGCCTGAGTTGCCTACGTGGCAAACCCACTCTGAACAAAACTGGTAAAGTTGTCAGTCAGATTCACTAGCCCTGAATCCCAGTTCCACCACTTAGGAGTCCAGTTTGTTCAGCTATAAAGCAGACATACTAATGTTTACTTTATAGGGTTCATAAAAGGACTAAATGAGGTGATATGTAGACTTCAGGGTCTCTGATACTCCTAAATTTTAAATGTGTGTAAGCATATTTTCATGTGGAAAACATCTATAAAAGTTTATTCATACCATCAAGGGATCTGTAGATCCAAAGAAGCTTTCAGAGTTATTGCTCCAATGCAAAGCATCTCTGCAAGATGGCTGGGCGCTCTCACCCTTACTACAGACATGCCACCCTGTCAGACTTCATAGCACATGAAGAGAGTCTGAGACAGATGTATGGATTATATTAGAAGCAGAACTCTCAGAAGTTGGATATGCTCTCAGAAAACAGTATGATGCTTACATTTCTTCATAAACACCCTCAAGTTAGGCAAGTCAAATACAATTCTCTTGCTTAGAATTTGTATTAACAACATTTGCAGCAGTCATGCCATAAGACTGGTCAAGGCAAAACTGTACTAAGTACAAGAAAAATAATATCCAATATTATTAACAGTGATCATTCTGAGAATGAAGAAATGTCAAAATGAGAGGTTCCTCAGTCTACCAGGTCACCAATTTAGCACAGATCTAAGAGCTAGAAGAAGAAGGACGAATAGAGTAGTGACTTATCATTTTCTCGTCCTCATATAAATCTGCTAGTACTTTATATCCTATTGCTATGAAAACTAAAGTCTATGCTACCCATGCAAAATGTAAGCCTGACAGAGAATGCAGAAGACATGAGAGCATCTGAAGGCACCATCATTTCCACACAGGATGCTAAATTGTTTGGATGTCCAACCAACTTAAGCTGTGTAAAATCCAAAAGGAAGGCTCACTCATGAAGTCCCTTTTATAACAAGTTCCATACATCCTTCTCCACTCACAGGTCACCTCCACTTGTCTGCCTCTCTGGTAAATGCCTTGCACCCAATACTATAAACAAACATTTGGATTTTATCCATTAGAAATATTTTTCCCTGTTCATGTAAATTCCACATATATAATATATTCAGGGTTCATAGTACCTAACCACAAGAAGGCATATTTGATATATGAATGTGAAGAGAAAATCTATCAAGGGTTAAACAGAGAGTCTATTACACTTAATTTTTTAAATGGTATTAAAATTCCGGGGCCTCCCTGGTGGTGCAGTGGGTTAAGCAATGCACTATGAAGCAAAATGCAGCCACCACAGCCACTGCAGCACGAATTTGAATCCCTGCCTCTGGCTGGGAAGGTGACCCACATGACAGCAGACCTCTCCTGCCTCACCCACTGCTCCCCTCAGCAGTGTGTTTCAGTCAGTCTGCCAGTTCTGTTCTCCACTCTGTCTCTGGTGGATCCTCTCACTCTACACACCTCTGACCTGTACCCCAGTTCTTGATGCATGAGTAAATAAATCTTTAAAAAAAAATCTATGGGAAGAGAAAGAATTATTTAATATGTAATACTAGTGCTAGAGTAACCAATCAGCTATTTTGAAGGAAAAAAAAAGTTAGAGCTTTTTCTTATGTTAGCAATTCTAAAAAATTTCAGACAGAATAAATGGTTTATTATAAAGAAAAATAAGTCATAAAACAACTTGAAAAAAGTTAAATTGGGATAGGAAAGAGCTTACACAGCATAAAGGAGGAAGATACCCCAACAGAAAATAGGTTTATTTATATTAAAAAGTCACATTACAAAATTTAATGTGGGATTCTAGAAGAGATTCTGAAAAAGAAAAAGGATGGCAGAGAAAGACTAAGGAAATCTGAATAATGTATAGATATTAGTTAATGATATATCAATGATAGTTTCACTAATTGTAACAAGCATATAATACAAAAATAAGATGTTAATAAATAGGATAAAAATTGTGTGGCATCTATGAGAACTTTCAGTAGGTCTGTTGACTTTTTTTTAAAAAATCTAAAACTTACAATTATTTTGCAATAACAACTAACCACATCAACCTATTTTTTGTATACTTCACAAATATAATTTTGGAAGGGTTATTTGACAAATTTCATTTGTCATCAACTGCCAAGTAAACTTTAAAACTACATCCTCCTCAAGAGGGGTATATTTGTATGACAATGGTTAAATCATATAAGTCTCTGGTTTCAGACTGTGTTAGTATAAATCTCAATTTTGTCATTCATTAGCTGTCAGACTGTGAACAAGTAAATCCCCCGGTGTCCAATTTCTTACACATAATTGAGAATCATATGAACTAATGCATTTAAGACACTAATAATTTCCTAGCACATATTCAATAGATGTCATTTGCCCTCTCCCTGTGAAGAATTCCCATAAATATAGGAAAATTAATACTCCAGCACAGAACTAGCAAAGACAAATAGTTACAAATTTACAAACAAACATGGAAAAAATTTTCACTCACTGTTAATGAACAAAGAAACTGAAACAAGATCATATTTTTTTCTCTTAACAAACTGGCAAAGATTTTAAATGATAGTGCTTAGCACTGGGCAGGTTGCTATGGACATATGGAAAGGATGCTAAACTGCTGGTGGGAGTAAAATTTGATACTACATTTTGGGGAATAATTTGAAAATATACAGTAACATAACAAAATATAACCTTTAGAATGCTCACATTCTTTGCGCCCATAATCAAACTTCTCACAATGTATCCTAAATTTATTAATCAGAGATGCAGAAAGAATTATAGAGATATTTATTAACTGTGTTATTTATGTGAGCAAAATATGTACCCACCCTAAATATCACACATTTAGGAAAAAGTTAATTAATGGAAATAAATAAATTACAGTACAACCAAATAATGAAGCATAAACAAACATTAAGGTATGTTTGAACTCAATATAATGATATGGAGAAATGATTATAATGTTAGATTTAAAAATCAGAATGTAAAACATATATTGTGAGCTGACTTTTGAAAAATATTTTTGCTAAATAAAAAAAGCTATACTAGGTTGTACCAACATATTAGCAGTCATCTCTGGGCAATAAGATTATGGGTGGTTTATATATTCTACAGTTTTCTAAACTTCCAGATTTTTAAAGAAGTGTACTTTATCATTACGAAAGAAATATAAGCTTGTTACAGAAAATTTGAAAATCAGAAAAATGAATAAAATAAGGTGTTTTACTACTGAATCACCAATAAACCAAAATGAAGACAAGAAAAGGGGTTGACTAGGAATATTCCCAAAGAACACAAAAACACCGATTCAAAGCAATACCTGCACCCCTATGTTTATTGCAGCACTATTGACAATAGGTAAGACCTGGAAACAATCAAAAATACATGACTAGATCAAGAAGATGTAGTACATATACACAATGGAATACTATTCAGCAATCAAAAAAGATAAACTAGAGTCATTTGTAGAAACATGGATGGAGCTAGAAGAGATTATACTCAGCGAAAATAGTCAGAAGGCAAAAGAAAAATACTGAATGGTTTCACTCCTAGGAGGAATATAAGGGAACCAAATAAGGGACCAAGGAAAAGAGTAATAACAATGAAAAAACCAAAAACACAACACAACAACAACAAAAAAAGACAAGGACAAATCAGAAACACTTTGTGTGTGGGGGTGAAGAGAATGGGATAAGGGCAGAAAGAGCACAAGGGGCTGAGGTGATGGTGCACTGGTGAAATGGTGAAGGGGACCTCAATTGATGTCAAATATATATAAAGGAAAAAAAAGATAAGGGGTTGAAAAAGGAAAATGTAGCCCTCTGCTGCCTGGGTGGGAAGTAGGGTACTGGAGGAGTCACAGGAAGCTGCAGATCCATGTACCCCCTCTGTGAGAATACTTCTCCCCAGTTCAGCCCAGGGCTGCCAGTGTGGTTTGGCAACATCTCCACTGAAAAGTACCCTCTACAGCTCCTGGAATTGAATCCAAACACCCTCATAGGCACAAAGACCTCAAGCCCAGCCCTTATGCACCTCTCCAGACTCACTGCTCCAATCCCCCAGTGAATTCTATGTCCATCCTAGCTCCAAATCCTCACTGCTTCCCAGATAAGACAAGTCTCTGACACACCAGGTCATGCATCCTTCATTCTTTCCTTCTTTCTGGGCTGCTCTTTAAGATTCCTTCAAGACTCCTTCAGGGGTCTTGAGGGGTTCACTGGAGGTTCCTTGCTGCTCAGCTTTCAAGACTTCTGACCCTCACATGCTGCTCAGTCTCCTGTTTGCCTCCCGCCCACATACTGGTTCTCTCTGTATATTCAGTGCCCAAACATCTGGCTCACAGCAGGTTTTCAGTAAGTATCTTGGGGTGGTTAGTCTGACTGGAGGTAGAATAAAGGGAGGACAGGGTAGGAGAGTTTCTGGGGCAGGATCCACCAGTCTACATTCTCTCTCATGCAAGGCTGGCCTACTGTCACCACTCAAGGAGGAAAAGCCAGTTTTATAAACAATAAAACTCAATAAATCCCAGAGTCCAACAATTTAAAAACAAACACCAAAGTTATAGGGCTCATACTTCCTAATTTTAAAACGTTCTGCAAAGTTACAACAATCAAAATAGTGTTTTACTTTGATAAAGACAGATATAGATCAATGGAATAAAATAGAGCCTTCACGTACATGGTCAATTGGTTTTCAAGAGGTTCAAAACCATTTAGTGGGGAGTTAATAATCTTTTCAAAAGTAGTGTCCTGAAACTGGATCCACATGCAAAAGAATGACAATGCTTTATAACACAAGCAAAACAACCTAAAATAGAGCAAAGATCAAAAATTAGATGCAAAAACTATAAAACTCTTAGAATAATAAACAAGGGAAAATCTTCACAACATTGGTGTTGGCAGTGATTTCTTGACTATAACATCAAAAGTACAGGTAATATGAGGGGAAAAAATCAATCGGACTTCATTAAAATTGAAACGTTTATCAAATGACACTATCAACACAGTGAAAAGGTAACTCACAGAATGGGAGAAAATGCTTGCAAATCAGTTATATGGTAAGGGTTTAACACTCAGAATATATAAAGAATGCCTATAATTCAACAACAATAAAACAAACCAATTAAAAACTGGGAAAAGGACTTAAATAGACATTTCTCCAAAGATAAACAAATGGCCAAAAAGCACTTGAAAAGATAAGGAACATCACAAAGGAAATGCAAATCAAAACCAAATGAAAGATCACGTCACACCCATTAGAACAGCTACTAATTTTACTAACAACAGAAAATAATGTTAGTGTGAAGATGTGGAAAAACTGGAAACTTCTGCATTGCTGGTGGGAATGAATAGTAGTGAAGTCCTTTGGAAAACAATTTGGTGGTTCCTCAAAAAGTTACATACAAAATTACCACATGAGCTAGCAATTCTACCCCAATATATATACCCAAAAGTACTGAGAGCAATAAGAATTGAGAGTATAGACTCAAGCAAGTACTTGCACAACTGTAACTGGGTCGTCCCCACAGGAAAGGGGCAGAAATGACCCAGAACACCTGGGACAAAAAGAGCAAAAATCAAGGTAAACACTGCCATTGTTAATCTACCTATGGTTTCTTGGTCCAGGACTGGTTTAAACAGATGTGGGTGAGAGACCCATGCGGAGGTTAATAATGGCAGTGTTTATCTTGATTTTGCTCCTTTTGTCCCAGATGTGCTGGGCCCCTTCTGTTCCTTTCTTATGGGTACTACCCTCTTACACAACAATGTTAAGTAGAATTATTTATAATAATCAAATGGTAGGGGTAACCTAAGTATCCATCAACAGATGAATGAATAAACAGAATGTGGTCTAAATATATAAAATGGAATATTATTCAGTCATAAAAAAGAATGGAACTCTGATACATGCTACAACACAGATGAATCTTATACTAAGTTAAGTAAACCAGACACAAGGTCAACTATGATATGATTCCACTAATATAAGGGACCTAATATATAAGCAGATAGGGACAGAAAGTAAGGGTTAGATGAGGGGAAATGGGGAGATATTGTGCAATGGATGCAGAGTTTCTGTTTGAAATGATAAAGTGCTGGAAATGGATAGCTGTTATGGTTTGGTGAATTTTTTGTTGTGTATATTTACAAAGAAAAAATAAAAGAACATGCAAAATGGGGTCTCCCTGGTGGCCTAGGGGTTAATTCTCAGCACCATCACCATGATGGCCCACTGCAGTGGTCTGAGTTCGATCCCCCCACCAGGGAGTTTACCAACATATGGAGCAGCAGACCTCTCCTGCCATGCTCACTGCTTCCCTCAGCAGTATATTTTAATCAGTCCACCAGATCTGCTCCCCACTCTGTCTCTGGTGAATTCTCTTACCACTGCCCCCCTCTGGCCTACACCTCAATTCTTCTATGCAAAATGGAAAAAAAAAAGCACCTCATAAAAGCTATCTTCCTCAGAGAACAAATCTCTATGTTCCACAGTGATTCTGGATGGTACCAATTTATTTCCTGACCTTCATTTAACAAATTCGTGGGCTTGCAGCCCACTCTGCACACCAATTCAGACATTAGACAACTTTGATAGGTGGGTACCAGCAGCTGTGCCCTTTTTTTCCTTTACCTTTTCTCTTCTAATTCTTTAATACCAAAAAACAGTATTACAGCTGAGAGAAGCTGTATATGGGGGACAGGGGAGTTTGCAAGGGACAGAGTTGGCCACCAAAGCTAAAAGAGGGAAGACATTGTGGAACCAAACTAATCCTGAACCCCTTAGAGTTCCATCCTAGAGAATCTCTTGTCTTTTAATGATTTTCAGAAAGGGATTTTCTTTCCCTTATTAACTCTTTTTACTATTTCAGTAACGCTCACAATCTAGAACTTATAATATCTAAACTCAACACATACACACAAACAACTCCCTTGCCATGCAAGTCAAACCATTTCCTCTTTGGTTGGCTTCACAGGAGGTGGAGACAGCCAACAGGCTCTAAAAATTATATATTTCCACATCTCTTAAGTCCCTCCTCCAAGTTAAATACTATAATTCTCTTAACTTTTCTTCATATAGCTGGTGTGTCTGAGTCTGTTCCATAAAACTTTCTTCTAAATCTGTCACTTACTTACAAACTAAAACATTTTACGTGAACATTTAAAAAATTTCTATAGCAATTGGGAACTTGGAGGTTTTCATTGACAAAAATTGTGAGATAAGAAACTGATGAACAATGGGGCCTCCCTGGTGGCACAATGTGTTAAGCAAAGCACTATGAAGCAAACTGCAGCCACTGCAGCACAAGTTCAATCCCTGCCACCAGCCGGGGAGGTGACCCACATGACGCAGCAGACCTCTCCTGCCTCGCCAGCTGCTCCCCTCAGCAGTGTGTTTCAGTTAATCTGCCTGTTCTGCTCCCCACTCTGTCTCTGATGGATCCTTTCACCCTCCACACCTCTGGCCTGCACCCTAGCCCTTGTATAAATAAACAAATATTAAAAAAAAAAAAGAAACAGATGAGAAATACTAGAATTGTAAGAGATGGGTTTCATAAATATTGTTCCTTAAGTTTTCTGAATTAGAGTTTTAGACACATTTTACTGTGTCTAAAACTTTAAAGGCAGCACCTCCTTCAAGTCAAGAGCTTCTGTTCCACAGTGACTCGCCCATCAAGAGGCACTTGAATTTAGTTGTTGCTGACTTTGCAGTTCACTAGAACACTGCAGAAACTGTATCTAGCGCACATGATCAAAAAGACTCAAAGGAAAAATACTCAAGACCTCGAAAACTCCTGAGTTTTCAGTGACCCATTTAATTATGTTATATTCCAAATGCAAAGATTGATTCAAAAACTTACTGAATTGATAACAGGTGTGTATCTTGCATTCCAGGCAAACAAGCTCAACATACACTAGATAAATTAGTTACACACTGTATTTCTTAATGAAAAGTAGGCTCTGCATTACATCAGTCTTCAAATCCCTCCAAAAATGACTGACTTACTGTTCTTAGAAAACCTGCCTTTGGTTACATCACCAAAAGGGATGAACCATAGAACTATGATTTCAAACATTTCACCCAACTGCAAAACATACTTTCATCTTCCTAGTAAGTGCATCTGCCTGGAAAATGGAAATTCACTGAGGAAAAAAGTTAACTCAGAAGTTGTTGCCTTGCTTCTTCTCTAAAAGACCTTGCTGAATTAGCACACAAGTCAACCAGCCTTTTATTTTTTTTTTTAAAGATTTATTTATTTATGCATACAAGCACTGGGGTACAGGCCAGAGGTGTGGGGGGGTGAGAGGATTCACCACAGAGAGCGGGGAGCAGAACAGGCAGATCAACAGAAGTACACTGCTGAGGGGAGCAGCGGGCACAGTAGGAGAGGTCTGCTGCGCCATGTGGGTCCCCTCTCTGGCCAGCAGCAGGGATCGAACTCGTGCTGCAGTGGCTGAGGCTTGCTTCATAGTGCGTTCCTTAACCCACTGCGCCAACGGGGAGGCCCTCAACCAGCCTTTTATAAGAGAGTCTAACTTACTCAAAACTATACATACCAAAGAATCTAATACAGCATCTGGCTGACAGGCATATATCCATGTGACTGTATTAATAACTCAGGCCCTGAGCACTCATCAAGTACCAGGCCCTGCATGAATAGCAATCACCACTTGAAAAAGAAGGCAAGATTATAATTGCCATTTTAAAGATGCAGGAATTTGTTCACTTGAAGAGTTAAAAGTATTTTCCAAAGCTTCCTGAACTAAGCTAGCCAGCAGTCTTTCTGGAATTCCAGTTGGGTATGCCTGATGCCACAAATCCTGATCATCACCAGATTCTACAGCCTCTCTGGAATAAATAAAGTGAAATTTCCTCTAGCTTTCACCAGAGCTAGCTCAGGTGTTTCCCTGGGTTGGGGAAGGTGGACATCTACAGATTTTCCACAATAATGATACTTTTTAGAATCAGATATTTATTTTCATGTATACTCAATTGGTTTATATTTCATAAAAGAGCTCTGAAAGAGATTTATCTGGTTAATTTTAGTACTTGGTTATATTATTCTACAATATAATTTGTGAAAGATGATTTCTCCCTCCAAAGACAAATGTCAGTATTAATGCATTATTTGTGTGATTTGCTTGTACTTTTATAAAGAAACAAAAGTTTTGAAAATGAAATGGCTCTGCATTTCATCAGAACTTCCTTGAGGTCAGTGTTATCCAGAACAGCCATATATCCGGCAGGAAATCTGCAGCTGGTGAAATTAACAATAATCTCCCACTTTCTTAGGCCATAGAGGGACTTGTGGCTTATACATCCAAAAATGCATACTTTTTGCTTTTCATGTTTATACAGACATGAACTCATATTCCTAAAGGCTCTTTCACCTTGTGAGTGTCAAATGGTTGGTATGGTTAACTTATTAAGGACGGTCTGCATGACCCATCAAACCCAACACTGCCTAAAGCATCCATGTGCTTCCTAATGTAGTCATATTAGCAAGGAAGGGCATCAAAGGCTATATTCCCAGATGAAGGACAAGGATGAATATTTATACTGATCATTTTTTTTAAAGATTTATTTATTTATGCATACAAGCACTGGGGTACAGGCCAGAGGTGTGGGGGGGGTGAGAGGATTCACCACAGAAAGCGGGGAGCAGGACAGGCAGATCAACAGAGGTACACTGCTGAGGGGAGCAGCGGGCACAACAGGAGAGGTCTGCTGCGCCATGTGGGTCCCCTCCCTGGCTGGCAGCAGGGATCGAACTCGTGCTGCAGTGGCTGCGGTTTGCTTCATAACGTGTTGCTTAACCCACTGCGCCACCAGGGAGGCCCATACTGATCATTTTAAGGCAAGTTTTTCTAAACACATATGGTACATGCAGAACCTCACTGGAGAGACCCTCCATTGACTGCCACCCCAGGATAATCTAACAACGGAGAATCAAAGTTCTCCCCTGAGCACAGAGCCAAACAGAAAGCTACTTTCAAATTACACAGTAAACCCTGCCACACATCCACAAAGGTGAGTCAGCCTTTATGCTTGGCTAAAACACTATGTTCCTCAGCAATCAAACTATAACTTGTTATTTATATATACATGATCTTACATGATCCTCAAAATAGCTCATGAAGTAAATATTGTGACCCCATTTTACAAATGAGGAAAAGAGAGCTTAAGGAGCAGATAAAAGATCTCCCAGGGCCTCCCTGGTGGTGCAAGGGGTTAAGTTGCAGTACTATGAAGATATAAGCAACCACTGCAGCAGAGTTCAATCCCTGGCCAGGGAGGGGACCCACATGTAACAGGAGACCTCTCCTGTCCGGCCCACTGCTCCCCTCCAGTGTGCTTCAGTCTATCTGCCTGTTCTTTTCCCCACTCTATCTCACACACCTCTGACCTGTACCCCAGTTCTTGCAGGCATAAATCAATAAATCTTCTTTTAAAAAGAAAATCTTCCCCAGTGTTAGGAAACAGAGCCTAGCATTAAGCCAAAGTCATCT
Source organism: Galemys pyrenaicus (assembly GCA_019455555.1). Classification (NCBI taxonomy): domain Eukaryota; kingdom Metazoa; phylum Chordata; class Mammalia; order Eulipotyphla; family Talpidae; genus Galemys; species Galemys pyrenaicus. The sequence goes on along the minus strand of JAGFMF010011796.1, from coordinate 3,707,907 downwards.
GCCTCCAAAACTCTTAATTTCATCTTCACCTCAATATTATACTACCGCTTGTGTTTGTTTTTTGAAAGTTAAAATCAACTGTGGCAGTTTCCATTTCCTCTTATTCAGTGTTGATTGTTAATTCAGTTTTCTCCATTATTCAGATTGAATTAAAGGAAAAAGGGGGCAGAGTATGTTCTGCTAGCTGAGACACAATTTTTATTTATTTTTTTAAAGATTTATTTATTTATGCATACAAGAACTGGGATACTGGCCAGAGGTTGGGGGGTGAGAGGATTTACCAAAGACAGAGTGGGGAACAGAGCAGGCAGACTGAAACATACTGCTGAGGGAAGCAGAGGGCGAGGTGGGAGAGGTCTACTGCGCCATGTGGGTCACCTCCCTGGCTAGTGAGCCAACTTGCACTGCAGTAGCTGCGGATGCTTCATAGTGAGGTGCTTAACCCCTTGTGCCATCAGGGAGGTCCCGACACAAGTTTATTTCAAATTCTCCTTTGCAAAGCAGTTGTAGCAGGAGCTCTGGAGTTAGACCTAGGTCATCACTTCCTAACTGTGTAACCTTGGACAAATCACTTAACCACTCCATGCTTGTTTCAACCCCTGTAAAATGAAGGCAATAACAGAAACTAACTCATTGTTCTTGGGAATGAAATAACAGTATTTAGAACAGTGTTTCACACATTTTAGTTGCTCAGTAATTCTCAGCTATTAATGATTAATAAGAGAGCCAAACTAAGTTTAGATTAGTGGTCATATGCAAAAATCAGGAAGCGCAACTATTACATCAAGGACTGAATATATGGTAAGTTACTTTGCCTCGAAAAGACGATCGAAAAGTACTCCTATGGCGGGCTGCCTGGACGTGATGGTTAGGTGTATCTTTCTCAAACAATAGCTTTGGAATTGGCTGAATTTAAAATAGGATATAGATTCTTTGACATCACCTCAACTCCAGCACTGTCTTTCTCTCATACATGTTAAATGCTCAAAGGTAGTTGGATTCTTAAACAGTTCTCAACAACACATCCTCTCTCTGGAAAGACCCACGGCCATCTCTCAAACAGTGGTTTGTTTACCCTAAATCACATTCTCTAAAAATTTCCCTTTACAGTCTGCACTTCAGTACTTGGTGTCCCCAATTGTTGCTGTCCCAGAACAAAAGCCTAATTGCTTCTGCTACAATACAGCCCTTTTTCTGAGATCATCTGGAAGCGCTCGGAGCAAACAACAGAGGGAGTCCTACTGAGCAGTGGGCACCGCAGGCCAACAAGAACTGAGTTATCTTTGAGAGTCCCTTTCTAATACCTACACCTCCCAGCAAAGAGCTCTGTCTCAGAAAACTCTGAGGACACGTGTTTTCCTGCTTGGACGTGTCCGGAAACACTCAGGGTCGCCTTTTCCCACCCGTACAGCGTGGACAGGCGCAAGACTGCAGCCCCGCAAGGCGCGACTTTGGCTCGTTAGGAGCCGCGCTGGGCGCCCCCAGAGTCACGTAGGGTGAGGCTCCCGGAGGATGTCCCACTGTAGGCCAACCCTGCGCCTGTGCGCCCCAGTGGGCGCGAGAGGGAACCCCACTGTCCCAGCCCTTGTGCACAGACGCCAGGCGCTTCCACTCCCCCACACGGCAGCCCCGGAGAGGGCTCTGGGACTCACGTGGTCTCTCTGGGTCTTGGGGGCCTCTCCCCGGTCGGCTCCTGGCCCCGAGAGGTCTGAGAGTGGGAGCCTCCCATGGCTTGCAACTTAGCGCCCAGGCTGCGCCAGCCCGAGCTCTGTGCTCGCGGGCTCGACCCGGACCCTAGCGGGGGAGGAGGCAGCGGGGCGGGGAGGAAGGGTGGGGCTGTGGGGTGGGCGGGGGTGGCGGAGAGTCCAGCCTCAGGGTCCCAGCCGCGGGGAAGCCGGCTCTAGGATGTTGCTGGGGAGCTGCCAACTCCTTCGCCAATTGCCTGGCTTCGTTTGCACTGCGCCGCTCGGCTGCACCCTGCACCCGCCCGGGACACGGCCCGGAGATGGTTAGCGCCCAGCTCCCGCCGTGGGCGCGGCAGAATTGCAGAGAGCCCTGGGCAGCGGGCGCCTGGTCTAGCAGTCGGGGAGACTCTCGGAGGTGGAGGGCAACAGGTGGAGTGGGCGGGAGGCATGCGTCCTCTCCCCGGCCCTGCGGACCCCAGACGTCGCCCTCTCTGCCCACCAGATCCAGGTGGCCCGCGGCTGGGGAGATGGAGAAGCGCCAGGGGAGCAGCCGCGGCGCGAGGCTGAAGCGCAGAAGGTGGTTCTGCAGAGAAGCGCCAGTAGGGGGCGGTGGGGGCCCGAATCGGAAGATGTAGGCTGCCTTCGAAGCCGCAGGGCAGGACCCCACAGCGCCTTCTTTCCTTCAGCCTTGGGAGTGACGCCCGGGCTGAGCTGTGCAGCAGACTGAGTAAATAATGAGGAATACATTCCTTTTTACCTTGCTTAATGTCCCTTTCCAGTTCTAACAACCAATAACTGCATTATCTTCTAAACTCAGTCTTAAGGGGTAGATACACCACCTCCCACCCCCTACGGCCCACCAATAATACACCTATATCAACTTTTTCAGAATATTTTCTGCGCTTTCTCACCCTTTAGCCTCCCACCTCCGTTCTCTCCAACCAGCTCTCCATCTCGGCTTGTCTTTTGTTTACAAGCGTTGGATTGCCCTTTTCTCTTTCCTGACTTAAACCTCTCTATTAACGCTCCCACATTCTGATATTCCATCATTTTTGTTATTGTTTATCTCCTTCGCTGCACTATAAGCTCCAAGACGACAGGGACTTTGTTGTTATTTTCACAGTTGCCCTAACACTGCTCAGCACTTAGTAGAATTCATAATTGCTGATAAAAAGCCTTTATCCTACATGTTACCACCTTCCTTCCCACTGTACATATGGCGCTTGTTAATTCTCCTAATACACACTTAGCAGTCTTATTTTGTAATTATCTCTTCACGGTCTGTCCATCCACTAGGATATGAATGACACGGATGCTTTCTTTTCTCTGTCCAAGCTCAGTGCCTGTCTGCTGGCTTATTTACAATAAATATTTGCAGTGAATGATGAGTCAGTGGCTAGGCACACCAAATGGTGTTCAACATCCACTTCATTCTTGACCGGAAGCTATAGTAGAATAAAGATGTTTGTAGCTACATTTTAATGTTTCCAGAAAAGATCAGAAAACTCAGAATAGAGATTTATATTTACAACGCACCTCTTTTGCATGTCAAACTTGGACCCCCTGTTTGTACTTGACCTTCACTCTCATAGCTAGGGGGTGCCTGATATTCAGCATGCTGCCACATTGCAGACATATACCAGCAGAGTATTTGGGGGTGGGAAAATAAACAATAGTAAAAATGTAGGGAGGCCAGAACTGAGATTTTGTGGGAAGGTTTTCGAGAAGAAAAGTTGGCTCTTGACAGATTTTTTTTAAAAATTCAAATTCTATATACATTTAGTCTGGGGTTCTTTGGCAATGTGATTAATGTGCCACTGATAACACAAACATAACCCTGTCCAAACTGTGATCTCCTCTAAAGGATCGCTCAACTTTTTCCAGTGAGAAAGGTCTTTATTCCCCGTAGGTCATTCCCCAGGGAAAAAGGGAGGGGACTGACAGAAGGGGGTGGGGAGTGTTCATTCTACTGGGTAGACAAGCTGGGCTATTAGGAAGAGTTTTGTTGCCTTTAGTGTAGAAAGGCCCAGGATAGCGCTGCTAAAAGATTTTGAAGAAAAGGAAAAAAGCGAAGCCATACCCCATGGTGCAGAAAAACTCAAAGAAGGGAACAATGAGCTTGCAAAATAATGTGAAAAGTTGTCGATGTGGGCAAAGGACATTTCTGCAGTGATACTTGGGTTGACTGGTTTTGCTGCCCTGGCACAGAGACACGGGCATTTGGTGCTCCAGAACAGGGAAGTGAAGCCAGTGGCAGGGAAGTCTGGGAAGTGAACAGATGAGGGCTTTTTAGGAAGGATGTCCAGTATATACCTGAGAGCTCCAGATACCCCTCCTCCCCAGCGACTGCCCCAACGTATGATGATTTGTCTTTCTTACAGAAGCAGAGCCAAGACTTGTTTCTCCATCCCAGAGACTGGCTGCAGATCAACAAAGAACTAGACTAAGGATATGAACAGATCTTCGGTTTAATATCCCTTGCTCTAAAGTTATTTTTGCCTTTACATTTCCATTCAAAAACAAAAATAAAAAGCCTCAGCATCCTTAATGAAAACTGATAATTGCGAGGGACCAGTGCAGCCGGAGCACGGAGACCCCCGGGACAGGGCCCCAGGGAAGGTGGACAAGGGTTCCGCGTAATGACAGACAGACACATCTCAAGGGATTAGCATCTGAATGTAGTTTGCAGCAGTGATCATCATGCATTTATACAGAATATGTTGGCATTAGTACAATTGTTTTTTCATCTTGTAGTTACATTGTTTTTTGCTGAGTATCAGATTTCTTAGAACTGACAGATTAGATCATATCCTGATTACATGGTGTAAGACTGTGGTTTCCTTGGTGACCTTTTGAGGTTACTTATTAACCTCTGATACTTTCAGGCTCTGCTACTCTGGCCACTACCTAGCATTAACACTGCCTTTAGGCAAACATGGCTCTCATCCATCCTTTTTTCTGCCAGATTTGTTCCTCTGTATCTTCGAATGATATCCTTACTGCCCAGACTCTCTCAATCCATCCCGGAGGCCACTCACCTCTGGGGAACCATTTTTTTGTAATATTTAAAGGAGTTTTCTAGCTGTTTACTTAGCGACTCTTTCTGCTCTTTACTAAGGGAGAGGGGGTGTTTCCATGTCTTCCATAATTTACCTCCAAGAAGGCAACTTATGATTGCAGAGGAAAAATTATCTGTCACACCACCTCCTGCGGAGTCTGCGTGAGCAATCGCACAAGACTTTGGCAAAATGCTTCAAGGAAGTGTGCCTTGACCTAGATAATTTATCCATAAAACCTAGAGAATACCACAATACTCTTTTCCCATCGATATTCACGATCCTGTCTTCCCCAACATACATTCCTATATATGATGTGGGTGTGTCTGTTGGCTCTGAGAATTTTTCCATGTAACCTCCCATAGATGGTCTCCATAGCCTGCCTCCTATGACATATGCTGGACCAAACTGAGTCACAATCGTGGGGGGAAATTGCCTTTTACTATCTGTTTCTCCTGAGCCTTTTCCTGTAATCCTATCTACTTTTGGTAATTCTGTTTTACTTTATGTCCAACTAAGTAATTCTTCTTATTGCAAGTTATTAACAAAATCCCCAGGATTGTGAGCATTTTATCTGGCCACCTTAATTATAAGCTTGAGCAGCATAGGAACATCTGAGGGCAAAGTGACTTCAAGACCAGGTATTTTCGTGAGTGACCGACTCTGTGTATTCAGTGGTCACGGTGCTGTTGTTGAAGCACCTCGTGTTCTAAGGGATACAATACGTTAATGCCAATTACAAATTACCAAGAGAATCAAACAAATAAGCAGAAGGAAAAAACAGCCAAGAACGTAAGGGGCTGATGGTGCACCAACTCCTCCCGCATGCACACTTCCTTGAAGCATTTTGCCAAGTCTTGTGTGATTGTTCACACAGACTCCGCAGGAGGTGGCGTGACAGATAATTTTTTCTCTGCAATCATAAGTTGCCTTCTTGGAGGTAAATTATGGAAGACATGGAAACACCCCCCTCTCCCTTAGCCCAGTTTTGTGGACAATCTTGCAGTCACCTTACCCATTGACTGAGGCTCAGAACCACTCACATAACTGAGAATTTCTCCTTTAGGGAGAGAGCAGGAAGAAAATAGCTGGACAAAAATCAGCATTGCACCTCATACTGAAAAGAGGGAGATGGGGCCTCCCTGGTGGCACAGTGGGTTAAGCAATGCACTATGAGGCAAACTGCAGCTGCTGCAGCACAAGTTCAATCCCTGTTGCTGGTCAGAGAGGGGACCCACATGGCACAGCAGACCTCTCCTGCCTTGCCCACTGCTCCCCTCAGCAGTGTGTTTTGATCGGGCTGCCTGTTTTGCTCCCCACTCTGTCTCTGGTGAATCTTCTCACCTCCTGTGCCTCTGGCCTGTACCCCAGCTCTTGTATGCATAAATAAATAAATATTTTTAAAAAAAAGAGGGAGATGAAGACCTTCTGACTACTTTTCAGTGTCCTGCAATTTCTCCCTAATGTGACCAAAAAAGAAGAAAGAAAAGAGAGAAGAGAGGAGGAAGACAGCTCTCATTTTGCAATCCCTGGGTCACCTGGCTGCTGAGCACAATGGAGCTTATATTGGATACCAGGGATTATGCTTGGTGGTCCACAAAAGTAACCATGTTTAGTCCTCATAACTCTGGGAGAAGATAATAACAGTAGATAGTATTTGTTGAGCGCTTTTATGTGCCAGAACTATTCTAAGTGCTTTAGATTTATTAACTCATTTAAGGTTCATCACAACCAGTTTTGTGGACACTTTTGGTAGCCTCCATTTACAAGGAGTAAAGTTTAGAGTGGATACACATGCTCCAGATCACACAGCTTTTTTTTAAGAAAGGAAGAGCCAGAATTCAAATCCACTTAGGCAAGCTCCAGAGCACTAATACTTGATGCTGTATTTCAGAAAACAGTTTAAAACAAATAGCTTTTATTTAATAGCTCTCTATGTCTCTGCCAAACGATAATATACTACCATATATGATATTACCATACATAAGAGTGGTACCGCTGCTACAACAAATGAACCTACATGACATATCATTATCACTCAAAGTCCATGACTCATACTATTATTTTATATTTCTGGGGTCCTCCCTGGTGGCTCAAGGGGTTAAGCACTGCACCATGAAGCATCTGCAGTCACTGCAGCACGAGTTCAATTCCTGGCCAGGGAGGAGACCCACATGATCCCGCAGACCTCTCCTGCCCCGCCTGCTGGTCCCCCCAGCAGTGTATTTCAGTCAATCTGCCTGCTCTGTTCCCCACTATGTCTCTGGTGAATCCTGCCAACCCCATGCCTCTGGCCTGTACCCCAGCTCTTATATGCATAAATGAATAAATTTTTTTTTTAAAAAGAGTCCCATTTTTTATAGACAAACTACCTGTACCTGGAAGAACTGCATTGTATTGTTGAGCAGCCCACCGATAATCACACTGTTCTACTCTTTAAATATAATTTAGTCCTACCTCTAATATTTCCCATGCTGAAGTTCAGTTCTGACAAATCTATCCATAAAGCTCTCCCCTCCCTCCCGGCCAGCATAGGCAAGCAAATCTATGCTCGATCCCAAATAAACTTCCTCCAGCTGAATGATCCCATCCCTTTCTTAGTGCTGTTTTGAGTCATTTATTCACTAACTCATTCAATCAACAAATATATGCAAATGCCTACCTTGATGCTGTCTGAATCTGAAATCATCTTTGCAGAAAGGCTGGATGAGGTGAGTTTCCCAATGCCTGCTACCAGCCTCAAGATGATTCCCTTGCAAACCTGCACCCTAACCACTGTACACATCCTTGGTTAGTACTGCCTACATTACAAAAAAAATAAAAAAGCAAGTCACATGCCTACCTAAAAAATCAAAACTAAGAAACGGATCCATTCCTAACACAGAGCTGGAAAGGTCCTTAGAGCCCTCCTCATTCACCTTCTTGTACTAATGTAAATGAACCACGCCCTGGCGCACAAGACTTGCCCAAGACTACAGAGCAGTGGTAAAGCGGACACAGGACTCAGACTGCCCCACCCTCCTCAGGCCTTTGTTCTTTCCTGAATTCCTATTTCCCCCATTCATACATTATCTAGATACAAACATTGCATAGCTGCTATTTTGAATCGAAAAATTTTAAATTCTACTTTAAGCACCATCCCCATTATACTCTGACTAGAAATTACCTTTAGTGTTTGGTCTGTGCATTTATTCTCAAGTAATTCAGAGAAGTGAACATGACAGCAACTGAGACCAAAATCTTTTCTCTGGCCCTAGAACTCTTGGGACAGAAGAAAATGAAGTCAGGTGAGAGTCACATGGCTGCTTACAAGGTACATGCTCAGTGCAGATTTTCAATCAAATACTTTTTTACCTAAGGTTAATCTCAGAAATTCCATCAGTCACTCTGTATGTGACTATTCTCTAATAATTTATGCTAGCAAAGCTGAATTCTGGCAACAACAACAACAAAAAAGTAGTCTTTGTTTCCATGTTCCAGGGTGATGCAACTGTCACCTACAAGTGAGCAGTTTCCAGAAGAAAACTCACACTTCAGACCTGTGACCCTGCGCTCTCACTAAGGGGAACAGCTGCCACATTTACTGCAGTCTCAGGGAGTGGAATGAAAGCACTTTGAAAATATAAAATTCTTTTGTTTTTTTTGTTTCATTTACTTGTCATTTCTAATCCTACATAATGGTCAGGGACAGTACACCCTTTGTGTGCTTTTTATTGATTTTATAAAAAAGCAGTCCCTGGCACTGTTTTCAGACACAGGTCCTGCCTATAATTCAAACACTCTAGATTCAGGAGTCACTTGTTTTCTGGGAATATTCACACTTAGCACCTTTTTTAAAAAAAGTATTTATGTATGCATATAAGAGCTGGGGTACAGGCCAGAGGAGCAGGGGGTGGGTGAGAGGATTCACCAGAGACAGATTGGGGAGCAGAACAGGCAGACTGAAATACACTGCTGAGGGGAGCAGTGGGAGAGACAGGAGAAGTCTGCTGCACCATGTGGGTCCCCTCCCTGGCCAGGGAATAGAACTTGTGCTGCAGTGGCTATGGATGCTTCATGGTGTGATGCTCAACCCGTTGCACCACCAAGGAGGCCCTTTTAGCACTTTTGGATTGTGTCTACCTTTGCCATATTGACCGGACATAACATTTGGATATTTAAACATGGATTCTAGCCCCAATGCCCAGTCCTGGGGGTGGGAGGTTAGGGAGCATTCATCCACCTATATTCTATTTCCATTCTCTGACCCAGTAGGTTCCCACTTTAGTCATTCCATTGAGGAATGACAAAGCAGACAGGAAAACAAAGGCTGGCAAGAGTCCCGAGAGCCTGAGTTCAAGGAAATACTTTAATTTGTTAGTTAGCCTTGGGAGTGAAAATCAGAGTACATGGCTCATTGTATAAAAATAGCAGCATGGACATAAAAAAATTGCTACTGTTCTCGGGCTGGGCCAAACAAACAGGGTCTATGGAGCCTGAATGTGCTGCAAAGCAGAAGTAAATATTCAAAGGAAATCTCTAAAGAGAGAAAAATAAATACAAAAAGTTCTTTTGGCTTTAAAGTTGAGTTCATATCTAAGTGGCCTCAGAGGCCATATAGAGACCTTAATTATTTATCTTAGGGCATTAACTTAGGCTGCCAAGTTACAAAAATAAAACATGCTTTTAACCTTAGGCAGGAAGAATAAGCACAGTTAGAACAGAATATCTGAGCCACTCTGTCTTCTGGAAGTCTAGATATTTTTAACCTTAGGCAGGAAGAATAAGCACAGGTAGAATAGAATATCTGAGCCACTCTGTCTTCTGGAAGTCTAGACATTTTCCACCTTGCTGCAGAAAAAGGGCGACATTGCACTGAATGACTCTATCTGCAGATACAGATCCAGTGGCATCCACGGGAATGAGGGGTGAGTGGCTGGGGCAGGGAGAGCATGGGCATTTGTTTAGAAGAAAATGATAATCTCATACTTTGCCAGGTGTGGTATGTGCATAGATCAGTAAAGAGTGCTATTTTTTTTTAAAGATTTATTTATTTATGCACACAAGAGCTGGGGTACAGGCCAGAGTCATGGGAGGTGAGACGATTCACCAGAGACAGAATGGGGAGCAGAACAGGCAGATCTATTGAAATACACTGCTGAGGGAAGCAGTGGACCAGGCAGGAGAGGTCTGCTGCACCATGTGGGTCCCCTCCCTGGCTGGGGATCGAACTCACACTGCTGTGCAGCAGATGCTTCACAGTGCAGGCGCTCAAACCACTACGCCACCAGGGAGGCCCAGTAAAGAGTGCTATTGATTGCCTTTTCCCATGTTCCAGGGAGGGACCTATCAGATGGAATTTGGCCTGTGTTGTCTTCTTTGAATTTTTCAACTTTCCTTGAATTTTTCAACAAAAAAGCTTTTTGTCTATGCTCAACTCAGTGATCACACTGCTAGCAATACTGTAACAATGTGAGTTTGCACTGGGATCTAACAAAGGTGAGGGCAGCAGACGTGGGAGACACAGACTCCGTCTTTTGGTTCCTCAGCACCTCCGTGGATTGTGCCTGGATGAAGGGAGGAGTCATTTCTGGTCCTACTGCTAGGACAGGGCTGAGCATAAATCATATGGCTTTATTAGTTCACTTTTAGATTTTCTTTCCACCCTCTGGATATTAAATGTCACAAGGGGAGGGGGGAAAGATGGCCAATGCAAAAAGGAAGGAAAGGCTTGAGCAAGGGAAATGAACATGAGAAATGGAAAACCAAAGTTGCCTGGATCAAAGAAGGCTGAACATTTGTATATTCCAACAACTGAAAGACGCCAGTGGGATCACCTGGTTCCAAACCCCACCTGATGCAGCAATCCTCTACTCAAGATTCCTGACCGGTGGTCAGCCAGCCTCTGTTTGGAATTTTCAAAGATATTTCTGAACAGAGTCACAGCATCAGATCCCACTCCAGGAAAGCATTTAGCAGCCCAGCTTCAAAGACTGTGGTTAGCTGTTAGAGCCTTTAGGGTCTGCCTTTGCTTTTGAGCTGAGTCTGTCTTCTCTGGCAGTTTCTAGCCAACGGCTGAGTAAGGTAGTAACATAATGGCTTGATCATTTCTACCCAAAATGGGACTCCTTTCGTGGGCAGTCTCTGTTACAGAGTTCTCCTCTGGCCTGGCAGAGACACTTGCCCATGATTATAGGCGACATACAAGTGTCACCATTAAAAGTTGTCCCTCATCATCCTTTTTTTTAAAGAACTTTTTATTTATGCATATAAGAACTGGGGCACAGGCCAGAGGTATGGGGGTGAGAGGATTCACCAGAGACAGAGTGGGGAACAGAGCAGGCAGAGTGACTGAAAAACACTGCTGAGGAGAGCAGCAGGCAAGACAGGAAAGGTCTGCTGTGCCATGTGGGTCACCTCCCTGACCGGGGATCGAACTGCAGATGCATCATAGTGTGGTTCTCAATCCCTTGCGCCACCAAAGAGGCCCCTCTCATCTTACTTTTTCTTTTTCTTGTTACCCAGGTATTATTCTTCAGTAAACCTTAACACAAGAAGAACAAAGGTTTCTATTAAGGTATGAGTCTATTCTCTGTGTTACTGTAATGTTGAGACATGACTCTACATGTTTGTCAAAACCCATAGAAATTTCCAACACAAAGAGTGAACCTGAGTGTATGTAAATTAAAGAAAAAATCATTTAGAAGGTCAGGGGATACTAGGTTGGAATACAGGCTGTGGAAAAAAACCAATTTAACTGTATTACAGATGTATGAAAGACCTTCACAGAAGTGATGGCGAGGGGGGCACGCTGGGAAGGAGGGGACATTCTGACATAAGTAAATTTGGATATGAATGAAGTCTATAAGATTAAAGGGAAAAGGGCCTCCCTGGTGGCACAATGGGTTAAGCAATGCACTATGAAGCCAACACAGCCACTGCAGCATGAGTTCGATCCCTGCTGCCATCTGGGAAGGTGACCCACATGGCACAGCAGACCTCTCCTGCTTCACCCACTGCACCTCTGGCCACCTGTACCCCAGTGCTTGTATGCACAAATTTTTTTTAAAAAAAGACTAAAGGGAAAAGAAAACATTCATTCTGGCTGAAAAAGCTGCTTCTCATGGGGAAGTACATACCATTGCACTGTTGGGTTCTGCATCTGTGGGTTCAACCAATGGAACATGGAAAATCCTTATCATGCAGTTAGGCCTAGGATGGTTGTCTTTTAACCTTGTCTTTTAACCTTAACTGAACAGAATAAACTTTTTCATTATTTCTAAAAAATATAGTATAACAGCTATTTATATAACTTTTGCATTGTATTAAGTATTATAGGTAATCTAGAGATGATTTAAAGTACACAGGATGATGTGCATTGGTTGTATGCAAATACTATGCCATTTTGTATTAGGGATTTGAGCATCCACAGATTTTGGTATCCAAAAAGGGTTCTAGAACCAACCCCTTATGAGTACCAAGGACAACTGTAGATATAATTGCAATCTAACAATGAAGATCTTGGTTGTCAATACCATTCTTCAATAAAAGGAACGAAGGCTAGTTGGAGAAATGGCTGATTCTAAGACAGGGTCAAGAAATGTACAAGATGAGTCTGGACCATCTCAGAATAGCAAGAAACAGAGAAGCACTCAGCAAACAAAAACAACACCAAATCCCGCAGTGATGGGGGTAGAGCAAACGAACACAGAAGTCAACTAAAAGAGCTCTCAATAGCCAAAACTGGGACAATTTGAGCAATGAAAGTATAAAATAGTTACCTACCCCTGCTAGTATGAATACATACATACATACATACATACATAAATAAATAAATGAAAAGACAAATCTTCCATTGGTGTGAGCCATGCTACTCATATTGTCTGATGACTTAGATATAATTTAAGTTTAAATTTTAGTATTTCCCTTTTATTGGGGGTCTGTAGTTTTTTAGGTACTGACTTTAGTTTGACTCTAAACCTTAAAATCAGTACTTTAAATAAAAGTAAAATTATTAGTTGTGGTTACACAAAGTTGCTATGACATTGAATAATAAACTAAATAACCATAGAAACTAGGCTACTAAGAGAAACACGATTGTTTTATGCTTTGAAATTGTATAGATCTTGTCTAAAGGTCATAAGATCCTGGGCTATTCTTAAGAAAAATGTAATAATTGTTATTTCTCTGTTTTATGCAAATGCTGATGCGTTCCTACTGCTTGCTTGTAATGTATAAATAAAGACCTGCTGAGGCTATCCACAGAAGGTATTTGCACCCTAAAAGGAGTGTTTGTATTTTCTCATTCCCCTCCCCTATTCCCTTTATCCGCAGACACAGTCTTTTCCTGTGAGGACCCTGGCCATTGCTGGAGCTGGTCTCCGGCATTCCATGAAGAATTCCAAAGAATATATGCAAATATACCATCCTCAGTGAAGCAAATACTTAACTTTCCACTCCTTAAGCAAGGGCTGTGCATTGTGACTTATTTCATAAGAGTATAGCAGCAAAAGGGAAAGGGGGTGGAGAGAGTGGGGCAGGGGGTTAGAGGGAGAGAACAACATTATAATGGAGAAATCTTGCAAACTGTGGTTTACCCTAGTGATTAAGGTTAAAGGTGGTAAGTCAAGTTGAAAAGTATGGCTCCTTGATATGACGCTATGAGACAGCACTTTAACCTGTGTCCTTCCTCCTCAGAATACTCATCCCCAGGGCAATCATGAGGGAAATATCAGACAAGCCTCAGTTGAAAGACATTGTATCCTGGATGGGATCTTGGAACAATAAGTGGACAGTAGGCAAAAAAAAGGAAATCTAAGTCAAGTATGGGTTTTTGTTAATTCAAGGAAATCTAAATACAATTTGGATTTTAGTATGAATATTAATTTATTATTTGCAATAGACGTTCCATATAAATATGAAATGTCAATAATGGGAGATTCTGGATGTGGGTTGTCTCAGAACTCTGCCATCTTGTTAACTTTTCTGTAAATCTAAAATTGTAAAAGTTTTAAAAAATACTCCCTTAAATTGCTAAAATTAACTTTCTTATTTTTTGTTAACCACTGCCTGCCAATAATTACTACCTTGAAGACTCTCTGGCAAGATCACTCCTCCCCTAAATCTTCATGTGCTGCCCTTGGCTGTCACTCAAGGCTCCACTCAAACTTCACCACCTCAGGGAGGGTTTTCCTCATTGCCCAGCCTGCAAATGCATCTCCCAGTCCCCACCCTATCATCTTATCTGGATTTTCCTGAAATTACTTTGATGCTGTGCATTGTTTGATAATCACCCCCATTCATGAATCCTGGGACCTCACTAGTCTTGGCTACAGTGATCTCAACTATCTAGAAAAAGTTCTGGAAATACAGTGGGTAATAAAAATGAACAAACAAAAAATTGGTTTACTTCCTTTCATATGACAAGTTCTTCAAATATGTGGACTTGAATCTCTTCCATTTTTCTTTAAACTAGAAATCTCTAGATTCTTTACCTGTTACTCACTTGACACAGTCACTTGTACTGGATGAAGATACAGCAATAATAAATTTGTAAAATTTATTTAGTGCTTTACCATGTGCTGTGTACTGTGGTAAGTACTTCTAAAAACAGTTTCTCTTATCCTCACAAGATTAATGCTCTCTGAGACAAGTACTGTTAGGTGATCTCTGGAATGTCACTATCCCCCTTAAAGAGTAGTCGCTGATCTGGACTCTACTGACTAGATGCAATCTGGACAGAGGGACTATTATCGTCTCTGATGTTGTCTTTGTAACAGGGTGGTCCCAGGAAAAGGGAAAGTTCCAAAAATCCTAGTTCCGCCCTAAGTGGGTGGAGCTGAGGAGGATAAGATTTCTGCAAAGAAGAGAAAGAAAGGAAGATGGAGAACAGCAAGGAGACCTGGAGGAAGCACGTGGAGCAAAGAAACATGTGAAGAAACTGTGCTTGCTTTTTAGTCTTAGACTGGTTAAAACAAATGTGGGTAAGAAACCCGTGGGAAAGTTACAATGGCAGCTTTCATCTTAATTTTAATTTTGCTCTTTCCCTCCCAAATTTGTCTAACTCTTTCTGACCCTTTTCTATGGGTCTCTACTAAAAAGTCCTTTAAATGTGTAGCAGGTTTTTGGGCCTTACTTTGGGCCAATCCTATTTAGCTAAACTTTTACCCTCAAAGAAATGAGTAACTTTAGATGCTTAACTTAGTAACTATATTCTTTATTCTTTCTTTATTGTACCCTAGTTGTATTAAAGTTCCTTTCTATTAAAGGTTTTGTATGTTTGTCTTAATGCGGCGGATGGCAGAACTCATTCAGAGAGGGCAGACTTGGGGCTTCTGGGTGCTCCTCTCCCTGCCCTGTAACATCTTCTATCAACATGACCTACTTGGAGGTAGGGCTGCTTAAGCAGCAGTGAAGAGTGAGTGCTCTTACTGCCATCTCTAGCCAGCACTCATCACACTGGTCTGTGCGAGACTGGGATCTGGCAGAGTATGAACTGGCTGCATCACTAATGTGCACGGCAAGCCTTTGTTAATGAAGGAAGCTGTTGTTGGTTTGTATTCTGGCACAAGCCCCTCATCTCTGTGAACTCTTATTGAGTAGCACCTACTCTAGCCACAATTCTCAGCTTTGTTTCTATCTTCTGGCTTGTAACATACCGTCAATATCTAGAACTTTTCTTACTGCCAACTCCCAGTACATGGAATCATTAAGGATGGAAATCCTACAGAGAATTGCCCAAAATGAGGGCACAGAGAGAGAGAGAGAGAGAGAGAGAGAAGTCAGGAGGGTGAGATGCCCTGGCCTGCCATGTACCTGACCATCTCTGACAATAAAAGCATAAAAAGCCACCGAGGGCTTCAAGACTCCTTTCCGTTACCTCCATCTGCTAAGAACCATCCAGAACTTGCCCAGTGTACCTCCTTCCTGCCACTACATAGGGTAAATGAAAGTGATCAGGTTTTCCCAACCTCCTGCCATTAATGTCAGTGATGGACACCTGTGGTCCTATGCATGCCTGAGGGTGGCACCTCCAGTAGGTGTGAGCATGTGTAGGTAGGCACACTCGTGCTGAGACATGGGGCATATAAGAGTGGCGTCACGGGGACACCAGCAGCATAAGCAGGAGAAGGAGCAGAAGGAGAGCAGAGACCCAAGAAGCATAATAAACAGCAGCAGCCCAGAGAGTGAAGATTTGCAGGGGGCTAGGATGCCTGCCAGCCTCCTGGCCCTATGGCTCCTTCTGCCTGCTGTGTACCTGGTCACCTCTGATCCAGAAAGATGAATAAAAGCCTGAAAAAATCACCGAGGGCTCCAGGACTGCTCCTTTGCCTGTTCTTCACCTGGTTGCTGGCACAACAGAGGTCATCACAGCTTAGAGCACAGGCATATGTGCAATTACCATGCCTTTAGGTTATCCTCCAATATTCCTATGGGATAACAAGAAGTGTAATTGACATTGTTGGAGGCTCAGTGAAGACAAATCTAGAGTGAAAACTCCAGGGAGACTCAGTCATGGGGGCCAGGGAGCACAGTGTTTTAAAATTTATCTAAGAGAGTGCCATCAGATCCCCATAGTAAATGTCAGAGAAAAATCTCCTGAGACTTCCAGCAGTAGGGGGTGGGAGCTGGATGGAAGGCAAGAGAAAATGAACCATTTTCAAATACATCAGAGCACTCTGTTCTTAACAAGGCCTTAGGGGGAAACTAGTTAAGAGAGCCTGAATTGCTGGGGTCTTATCAGAGCCTAACTGATAGGGAAGGGAAATACTCAACTCCAAACAACACCTAAGGGGGATAGTTGAGAAGCACTTGTGAAGTTCACAGCCCAGAGGCATATTTTCACCAAAAACCAGATACTTAACCATAGGACTATGGAGTATGACCCCCCCCCCAACTCCCCTTTCCTCTCCACCCTGCATCTCACCATCACATGCTGTTTATAGCACTTCCTTTTACCCAATGCATCATGTGTAGTTATCAAGGAAAAAATATTACAGGCATATTGTAGTGCCAGGAAGGTGGCACAGGGCAGGTTCAGGATGATTCTAGCAGACAGGGTAAAGGAAGGAGTCCTGGAGCCCTCGGTGGCTTTTATGCTATTTTTACAGAGGCGGTCAAGTACTTGGCAGGCATGGGTGCAGGGGTGATAGGCCTCCTGGCTCCCAGCGCATCTCACCCTTTTGGCTGCTTTGCTACTTCTGCTGTTCTCCCGCTGCTGCTGCTCCTGCTTTTTCTGCTGGTGCTCTTCCTGGTGCTCTTGCTGTTGGCATCCTCATGACCCCGCCCTTATACGCCCATGTCCAAACCCAGGTGTGCCCACCTGCGCATGCCCACGTAGGCATGTGCGCAGCACCACAGGTGTCCATCATTATACCAATGGCAGGAGGGCAGAAAAGCCTGATTTTTTTCAGCCCCTACACCAAAAGGCATAACAAACAAAAGCTTCACAATTTGAAGAGGTAGGGCAAACATCAAAACCAGACATGGAAGAGATGTTGAAATTATCAGACTTGGAATTTAAAACAACTATATTCATATGCTAAGGAATCAGAGGGATAAAGTAGAGAGCAAGCAAGAACTGATGGACAATGGTTAGTAGAGAGAAAGAGATCCTCAGAAAGAACCAAAAAGAAATCTTTGTGGTAAAAAAGAAGAAACACTGAAAGAGACACAATGTCTTTGATGTACTTATTAATGGAATGGACATGACTGGGCAAAGAATCTCAAAGCTAAAGGATATAGCAACAGAATTCTCCAAAATCAAAAAGCAATGAAAACAAAACCTTGAAAAGACAACACAGAAACCCTTTACAAAATTAACACAAAGTGGCTCATAGATCAAAACACAAAACTATAAAATTCCTGAAAAATAACACAGGAGAAAATGCCTGTGTGATTAACATCAGGGTTTTGAAATGGGAAGATTGTCCTGGATTATCTGGGTGGACCCTGAATTCAGTCACAAGAGTCCTTACAAAATGGAGATTGAGAAAGACCTCACACGTAGAAGAGCAGATGGGGAAGGGATGCTGCCATGAGCTAAGGAATGTTGGCAGCCTCCAGAGAAGAAAAGAAGCAAGAATGGATTTTCTCCCAGAACCTCTAGAGGGAGTGTGACTGGGTTAATACTGAATTCCTGCCTATTGATACTGATTTGGGATGTCTTGCCTCTAGGACAGAGAAAATAAATTTCTGCTATTTAAAGCTGACAAATTTGTGGTGATTTTTAATGGCAGCAATGAGAAATAGATCCTCTTCCTAAATTTATGTACATGTTTTTTTTCATGTAGACTTTTCTTCCTTTAAATAAGCCAAGTCACATGTATCAGTTAGGGTCCAGGCAGGTGACACTCTCCTGTTGAAGTGTTTAACCATGGGGCTGTATATACAGATCTGAGTGGAGTTTAGGAAACCTCAGATAGAGTGTGTCCCCTAGGGCTGCATGGTGGAGTGGGGACCCCCCCCCACGCCCTTGGCCTGAGGGGTCAGGGAGAGAGAGATTTGTGGAGAGGGGTCTGTGCCAGGTCTCTGACAAAGACCATAACCAGCCCATGGCAGTGTAGCAGGAAAGGGGAATAAGTACCTTCACATCATTGTATTCCTTCCTTCATTTCTTACCATAGCCTTCATTGGCTCAACATAACTAGAAGCCAAATGCAAGGAACTATTCAGGTCAGCCTCGTGGACATAGAGCAGAGTGGAGAAGGGTGGAGAGTGGATTCATAGGGTAAATGGAAATATCCAGCATCTGTCTAATTTCAATCTCTTCTCAAGCATATCCATGTAACAGGTTCTACAAGATAAAAAGGACCCTGGATCCTAGCTCTGTGACCTTGGGAAGTTACCTCTTCTTTAGGCTGCCTCATCTCCTCACTGGTAAAAGAAAGGGTTTAGACTAGAGAGTGTCTCAGATCCCTTTCAATTCTGATACTTGTGTTTCTAGAAGCAGACAAATGCCTTATCAGGTTAAGGCTGATACGTGCCTGGAGTCCTGACAGCTGTTTATTTACTGAAGTACAGGCAGGCCTTTCTTTTCCATGACGCATCTGAGTCTCAGCAAGGATGTGTAATTCTGCGTCAGTTTTCAGTCCACTCAGAGGAAGGGAGCAGCTGTGTTCATTCAAGTGTGCAAACATATCACAGGCACGCTGGAAAGGAAAACCAGACTGGGCTCTGGACAAGCAGAGGTGAGAAGCCATGCAGTGGGCAGAATGCAAGCTCCTCCCCCAGCAGCAGTGGGCCTGCCTGCTTTTTCCTAAGCAAAACATCAAGGGTCTCAGCAGCTGGCAGAGCATGGTGGAGCCTTCAGGCTGGCCTGGCAACTCGACTGGCAAACCCAGCAGAGCAGATGGTAATAATTAGCCAGAAAGTCAAACTATGGAAAGTTCCAAGGGTCCAGGAGAGCCCCACGTGTTGAACATTGAACATACACCGAATCTCCCCCTGCAGCCTTGGGGCATTTTGTTGTGTATTGTGTCTGCTTTGTCAATTATTCTTGTCTGCTTCTGACTCTTTGGAACTTCCTTTTGAAAACAGAGGGTGAGACTGAGGAAGAAAATGTCTTCTTTCCCCCTCCAGGGCAGAACATGCAGAAGAGGCAGGAGCCTCTCTCTACTTCCCTTACCCCCATATATCTTGGGTGGCCTGGGATAGTCAACAGATTTCCTTCCTTCCCCTAACTCCACCAGTCATTAAACTAGGATCCATTAAACTAGTTTATTGATGGGCCCCACACGAACACTAATTTGTAGGATGAGGTGAGGTGAGGGGGAGGGCGATTTGCTAAGAAAGACTTATATGCTAAAATCTTTAAAAACCTCCCCCAAACTGCTGATTCCTCAGTTCGAATGAGGAATGTTTTTTCCAGCAAAACAATTTGATTTTTGTTGTAAACACACCCACACTTGTGAGATGTGTGCTTGAAGATTGTTCAGTGAAATTAAGGGCCAAAGGCCTTACTATGGACAAGAAAGAGTCTGGATGTGAGAGGATGAGAAGGTGAGTGGAAAGAAAGAGGGTTCTGGACACCAGAGGGAAACATCAGCCACTTCACCATGTCCCTTGAGCTGTGCCTGCTAATGTTTTGAGAATTCCGAATGGCAGTTTCTCTAACTAATAACACACAGGAAGTTTCTCATCTGCACCCAGACCCACAGAAAGGAGCTTGCCTTCCCAGCAACGGAACAGGTAACAACTGTGGGTAGCCGTGTGAGACTGTTGGGGAGGTTCCCTTCTCCAAGATGCTTCTCCTACCCATGCTGAGTGACCATACAAGTCTCCCACTACAGCTACCCCTGCTTATCAAATCTTTATGAACCACCTTCCACTGATTTAAGAATCAAGCACTGGGCCCTCCCCAGTGGTGCAGTGGGTTAAGCAATGCACTATGAAGCAAACCATACTCACTACAAAACAAGTTTGATCCCTGCCGCTGGCCAGCGGGGGTGACCCACATGGCACAGCAGACTCTCCTGCCGTGCCCGCTGCTCCCCTCAGTAGTGTATTTCAGTCGATCTGCCTGTTCTGTCCCCCACTCTGTCTCTGGTGACTCCTCTCACCCCCTGTACCTCTGGCCTGTTCTTGTATGCATACATTAACTCAAGTTAATGTATGCATATATTAAATCTTTTTTAAAAAGGGGGGCCCTCCCCAGTGGCGCAGTGGGTTAAGCAACACACTATGAAGCAAACTGCAGCCACTGCAGTATGAGTTGAATCCCTGTCACTGGTCAGGAAGGGGACCCACATGTCGCCACAGACCTCTCCTGTCTTGCCCACTGCTCCCCTCAGCAGTGTATTTCAGTTAAGCTGCTGTTCCATTCCCCACTCTGTCTCTGGTGGATCCTCTCACACACACCCCCCACACACCTCTGGCCTGTACCCTAGCGCTTGTATGCATAAATAAATAAAATCTTCTTTAAGAAAAAGAATCAAACACTGGTCAAAGGGCATTTTGATGGACAACAAATAAGAGCATTAATTTCAGGATGGGATGCTGAGGCTATCCCATGCTGAGTGGGGCTCAGTGGGAGGTCATCAAAACACCCTACTTTGTCATCAAATGACCAAAGGAGGTAGAAATCCCTGGGTACAGGGGCTTCCCCGGTGGCGCAAGGGTTAAAGACACAGCACTATCAAGCTATCATCAACTACTGCAGCATGAGTTCCATCCACAGTTGACCAGGGAGCTGACCCACAAGGCGCAGCAGACCTCTCCTGTCTTGCCCGCTGTTCCCCTCAACAGTGTATTTCAGTTTGCCTGCTCTGTTCCCCATTCTGTTTCTGGTGAATCCTCTCACCCCACCCCACACTGGCCCCCTGCCTCATCCCTTTGGCATGTACCACGGTTCTTGTATGCATAAATAAACCTTAAAAAAAAAAATCCTTGGGCACAGAGGTACCCAGAGAAAGGTAAAACAGATAACTTATAAGTTTCCCCACAGCTGGCCTAACCCAACACAGTTTTCAGGTTGAGAGGTGATTGTTCAGTGCTCTGTACCTCTCTAATCAGCTGCCTTTGCCTCTCCTGACCCCCTCTCTCCAAAATGCCCTCAGAAGCCATGCTGTGAGGGCTGCTTCTCCCTCCAGACACTTTCTTGAGAAAGTGTCTTACATCTGGGATGATTAGATTCACTAGAACTAGGAGATAAGATTTAAGAGGCAGGGCCTCCCTGGTGGCTCAAGGAGTTGAGCGCCTCACTATGGGACTTCTGCAGCCACTTCAGTGCCCGGCCAGGGAGGGGACCCACATGGTGCAGCAGACCTCTCCTGTCTTGCCAGCTGCTCCCCTAAGCAGTGTTTTTGTCAGTCTACCTGTTCTGCTCCCTGCTCTGTCTCTGGTGAATCCTCTCACCTCCTGAGCCTCTGGCCTATATCCCAGCTCTTGTATGCATAAATAAATAAAACCTTTAAAAAAAAAAAAAAGATTTAAGAGGCCATCCCCATACCAGGCAGTCCTGAGTTAGAAACCCAACCCTAAGACTTAACAGCTGTGTTGTTATTTACTCCTTAAACCTTGCTGTCCTCATTTCTAAGCTGGGGATAACAGTATGGATGACCTAAGATTACAGGGATAATACCTGACAGGTGGTCAAGAAGATTAAACAAATGAGATAATGCATATGAAGCACATAGCACAAGGTCTGACTCATAGTAAGTGTTCAATTAATGTCAGTCATTCACTTATATTCTTGCTAACTTTGACTTCTAGTAAAAATGTTGGTAAGTAGATGTAATCTATTTTCAAGGTCATTAGAAATCTGATCTAGACTTTTGTTGCATTCACAAATTTGTTCTCTGAAAAAGCCACAAAGTCAGTCACAGATTTAGCCCTTACATTTTATCTCTCAGTTTGAAATCATAAAGTCATTCTTCCGAAAATATGAATAGTTCAGCCAATGGCATTTACTTATTTAAAAAAGCCAATCAATAATTTTGTATAATAATAGCTCAGAGGTGGGACTAATTGCATAAATACAAAGAAATAAATAATTCATTTAATCAAAGGATCCAATTTGGCAAGACAATACTATAGACTAGTTGTCATTCTACCTCTTTACCTCTGAAGAGAGCATCTAAGTTTTTTCTCCTAGGTCCTAAATTGCCCTTCAGGAGCCCTGGTCCTTTCTGGCTAGGGTCTGACTCAGTTAAAATTGTGTCTACTTAAATGAACAAGGGTGTAAAATATATATAAATAAATAAATTATATAAAAATGTTTTAAAATTGTATCTACTTTACAATCTCAAAGACCTTTTATTTCTTATTTCCAAATTGTCACCCAGCTCTTTAGATAAAGAGGTGTTAACCTCTTTACACAAAAGATATTTATTCAGTGTGCACTATGTGTTAAACAGTTTTAAATTCTTTATGTGGATTAACTTATTTTATCCTAAGATCTTTGTGAAATAAGTACTGTGCTTGCCTCACTCCAGGGGGATATCATTATCTTGAACAAGTTGAGGCACAGAAGGTTATATAATTGCATAAGATGAACTAGCTAGTAGGTGATCGCTCTGGGATTTGAACCCAGGTAATCTTGCTACAGAGCTGGATCTTTCCACTAAATCAGAGCATTACTCAAAGGAGAGGGGATGTTTCTCAGGGGTACAATTGATCAAGAGTACAGATTCTGGGGCCTCCCTGATGGCACAAGAGATTGAGCACCACACTGTGGTGCTTCTGCAGCCACTGGAGCGCGAGTTTGATCCCTGGCTGGGGAGAGGACCCACACGGTACAGCAGACCTCTCCTGCTTGCCTGCTGCTCTTGTTGGCAGTCAATCTGCCTGTTCTGTTCCTCACACTGTCTCTGGTGAAGCCTCTTACCCCCATGCCTCTGGCCTGTACCCCAGCTCTTGTATCTATAAATAAATAAAATCTTTAAAAAAAAAATACAGATTCCACCTTTTCACAGCCACCCCTTCCCTCCATTGAACATTCTGTCCTGACTGTCATTCTGATCTCCCAGTTTAGTCTCAGGGGCATCTTATGTCAAAAAATGTGAAAGAACCACACTCACAGCAATATTCCTCTTCCCTCTGTCAAACAGGGCTGCAGAAATACTCAGGCAGTCGTTCAGACTCATGGTGTGGGGCTTCAATCCCACCTTCACCACTACTGGCCAGTGTCCTTGGGCAAATCCCTTAACATCTCTGCCTTTAGATACAGCTGCAGAGTGAGGAGTATGCCGAAAGCTGCCTGACAAGGATTTTGTGGGAAAAGCGAGTTTATCTGTATAATGTGCCCAGCACATAAATGGCTTGGCTCAATAAGTACACTGGTGATCGTTAAGGAAAGTCCACAATAACTACTATCATTTCTAATCAGTCTATAACTATGAGCAGAATTGAGAAGGGACTATAGGAAAACTCAAAGAGAGTCCAGGTTGTAGTATAAGCGGTCTGGGGCTCTGTACATGAGGACTGGCTACCTGCAATGGAAAAGCTCACCTCCTAAACCGCACACACCCCCAGTGGGTTGCGCAGGGCAGGAGATGGTGCAAGCAGGATGTAGATAGGGAGGGCCCAGGAAGAGCCTAGGCAGAGGCAACTGAGAAAGCCCTCCATAAATCAACTCCCTCCCATAAGTAGTCATTTTCAACCTATACAAAACTTTCCTAGTTCCAGGTAAACAATTCTAAAAATTGTTTTCAAGACATTGGGTACCCCAACATATAAGACAGGTAAAGATAGAGCTACTTTGTTGGCAGTGGGATGAGGAATGTCCAGGAGCACCCACAAGTTTAAAATACTCCCCAGAGGGGGCCCTGAGTCCCTTCCAAAAAACAATGTTGTCCTTAGACCACAGTTTGAAAAACATTTTCTAAGACAAAGAGTATATGAGACAGAAATCCTGCCCTTAGGGAGCTTAGAGTCCAGTGAGTGGGCAGCTACAGTTTTCGGCTGCTTGGCAAGGGAACGCCAGTGTTCCATGTGGAAGGTCTGACTCCTCACGGGGCATTATTGCTGCCTCCTACAGAGCCCAGCAGGTCTTCAGTCTACGTCATCCCTCGGCATTTACATGGCACACTGGAGGGACTGGGAACAGCACACTTGCGTTATTCCCTTGCTTCCGTGAAATGTGTATTTCAAATTAATTTACCTCTCATCCCACCTCTATGAGATGGAATTATCATTATCCCATTGTACAGATGAGGAAACATCCAAAGTCACACAATTAGACAATGCTGGGACTGGATTCAAGCCTCAGTCTTCCTGGTTTCAGAGCATGGCAGCGTGGCTTAGACTGAGGTACCTCAGCTCAGTGCCCTCTTCTGCCACTTCCTAGCTGTGTCTCCAGCCTCAATTTCCCTCATCTGTAAAACGGGGATAGTGATATTATCTATTGGCCTGGCACACAGCAAATGTTCGAGTTAGTTGCTGTCCTTGGGGTCCTCAATGAGTAGGTTACGATTTGTTTTATTTCCCTTTCTCACTTACAATATAGTGAACAGGGCATGGCAATGTGTAACTCAGGAGGAAAATGTGTGATTCAGATAGCAAAAGCCATAGGATTTCAGAAAAAGGGCACTGGAAATGCTGCATTTGTGACGGCACCATATATCTGTGAGTATTCCTTGGGCCGAAGTCACACTGCGTTCTGAGTCAGTTCAATGTGACGACTTGTGTTGCCAAAGCCAGCCTTGGAGCAATCAAATGCTGGAAGCCGCTCCCTAAGGAAGTCATGGCCACAGCCAGTTAGCTCTGGATTGACCAGTGAGCTCTGCACTAGCAGCTGTGCTCTGTCAGGGACTCAAACCCACAGCACCAGCTCCCAAAGGTGCCCAAGGACTCCGGGCCACATCCCACACCTGCAGGAACGACCCAGGCGCATGTTCCCATGGTGGGTGGGAGACAGGGAAGAAGCGAGCATGGAGGGCAGAAGGACACATGGTGCAGGTTCCCAGAAACAACCCGACCCCAGCTGACCACCATGAAGGTACCTTTTCCCAGCCCCTTCCTCTTCAGCCATTTCTCTCTGAATTTATTCAGAACTGAAGGTATTTATGAATAAATGCTCATTGTCATTGCAGGCACTCCAAATGGACGAAAAAGAGAAGGAAGAAATCAGGAATTTTCAGAATTCTGCCATTACACTTTCCACACCAGAATGCAAACAAAATGCGGGTGTCCAGGGGCCGAGATTTAAACCGGAAAGAAAAGTCTCACCCGCACTGAGTGCACCCACCCACCACACACACTCAGCGGCAAGTAAATGTAGGCTCCAGGCTTAAAGGAGAGCGCCTCGTTTTGCTCATCAGCAACGACGTCCCCTACCTCTTAGGTCGGGGTCTCCAGGCTCGGTTCTCGTCCCCTTCTGCACCACCTGCTACAGGGGATCCATCAGCTCTCCTTGGGAAGCCTGGTGCTGCTGGTTAGGGAGGGGTTCCGAGGAAGGAAAGGGTGGGCAGGCGCTGAGCTCACCGATGTGGAGAGAGATGGTCTCTGAATGCGGCGCTGGGGTAGAGGGAAAGGATGTTTTGTAAGTTTTGGCTTGTTCCAGAGGCAAGACAGGAAATGTTCACTGGGGCTGGGAGCTCAAGGGAGAAATCCAAGGTCTCTCGTAGGAGGGGGGCAGTTTTCCCAGCGCTTTCAACTGTGGCCCGTCTGGAATTTAAAACGCCGTCTGAATTCTGGTGCCTTCCCCCACAACCCTCCCTCCTCTTTCCTCCAGCAGTTTTTTTTTCCCCCTTAATGGAATGTCAGCTTCGTTCCTGACATGTTGGAAAAATTTTCCTCTGCCTAAACTTGGCTCAGGAACACTCTCCTTGTGGGAGACTTTCTCCGGTTATAAAGTTCAATAAAAAAAAAAAAAAAAAGAAGAAGAGCTATAAAAAAAGTTTTGCCAACTTTTGTACTGGGGACATTTTTGATGTATCTGCTGCCTCCTGAATCTCTGGATTCCAAGAAATACATACACACCCATACCCATCTTGACTTTTTATTCTTTGTAATTGAAAAATGACAATAATAATTGGTTAGACTATAAAAGATTGCAGTGAAAATGAACTTCAATTGTGGGCTCCTAGGGTCCTGCCTCCCGCCCCCCACCTTCTCCACGTTAGTTGCTCACCCACCTGCACAGTACAGTATGTGGTAATTATAGTCTTCAAGGCCCTCTCTTAATTCTAGCTCTTTCTATGATGATGACACAGCAACTGGCTACTTTTCCCAAAAGGGGTCGAGTTATAAGTTCCAAACTCTTCTCCTTTGCCTTCCAAGACCTCAAAGCTGTAAGATTCCTGTTTGTGGCTTTGGTAGGCTGTGGGGTGTGGTGGGGCTTCCTGGGGTGAAAGCCCCATGATAAGATTCAGTTGTTGGTACTCACCTGGAGGGTAGCTGTGAATTGTCAAAAGTCACCACAAATTGGGACTCTTTAAGGTACTTATTGATCCCTGCAATAAAACTTGGTAGTTCTCACAGTGCTAACTGGGGATTTGTTCACAGACAGGAAATGAGAATGTCTCATCTGTTCTATTTATTAAAAGAAAATGAGTAATAAACAAATGAATAGTATATGCAAGATGATAAGAAAAGGAACTCTTGTCAGTTTGTCATTTCAGAAAATTTCAAATGTTTTAGAAGTAGCCTTTATTTATAAAAATCATATTACATACATAATAAACTGAGACTAGCAATTTTTACACGGTTGAACTGATTGCATACTGATTACGTATTATTTTTATCTCATCAGTGAAGGAAGACTGACCTGGGTGATAGGTTTCTAACTTGAAAGTATCCGAAATGCATTCATATTCTAAAATTTAAACTTGGGTTAGTGTGGAGGTAATCTTAATCAACAAAATTTAGGGCCTCCCTGGTGGCGCAGTGGGTTAAGCAACGCACTATGGAGCAAACCGCAGCCACTGCAGCACGAGTTCAATCCCGCCGCCGGCTAGGGAGGAGACCCACATGGCACAGCAGACCTCTCTTGCCTTGCCCGCTGCTGCCCTTAGCAGTGTGTTTCAGTCAGTCTGTCTGTTCTGCTCCTCGCTCTTGTCTGGTGAATCCTCTCACCTCCCGAGACTCTGGCCTGTACCCCCAGCTCTTGTATGCATAAATAAATAAATCTTTAAAAAAAGAAAAAAAAATCAACAAAATTTAACCCATCATAAAAAAGTTTTTAATTAAATGACTACTTTTATTTTAAATTTATTTTTATTTTATTTTTAACATATTTAAACATAAAAGTAAAATAAACTTGGACAACTCCCTTTTTTTAAAAAAAAGATTTTCTTTATTTGTGCATACAAGAACTAGGGCACTGGTCAGAGGGGAGGGGAGCAGTGAGAGGATTCACCAGAGACAGAGTGGGGAGCAGAACAGACTGATAGACTGAAATACACTGCTGAGGGGAGCAGCGGGCGAGGCAGGAGAGGTCTGCTGTGCCATGTGAGTCCCCTTCCTGGCCAGGGATCAAACTCCTTGCAGCTGAGGATGCTTCAGAGTGTGGTGCTTAACCCTTTGCACCGCCAGAGAGGACCCAACTCCCTTACTTTGGCTTTTGTGCCCAAAAGATCACTGTAAAAAGAGGTAGACAGTGGAGACTATTTGATACCCAAACACTAGACAGAGGCATGTCTTTAAAAGATTGAAGGAGCCCCCATTTGAGGGTGAAAGTATAATTCCAGACTTGATGGTGGAATGCTGTGGGCACATTCAGCCTCAGGGCCGTGGGGATGTTGCCAGGCAGAACTGTGCAGTGACGCTTTCTCCTCTCATCTTGAAAGCGAGAGTCACTAGATTAGTCACCTTTTTCACTTGTTAAACCAGCTGCTTCATATGCCGACTACAGACACAGGCCTAACCATCTCACACTGGGTAACAAAAAACAGCAATAGGTGAGATGAAAACTCAGCCTTTTCAAGGTCAAAACTAGACAATATCTCACAGAAGGCCAATGTAGGGTCAGAGGAAAAAGTTTTCAGGCTTTTCCACCCTCCTGCCATTGGTATAATGATGGAAACCTGCACTGCTGCACGCACCCCTAGGTGGGCATGCGCAGGTGGGTGCACCTGGGTTTGGACACGGGTGTATAAGGGTGGTGTCATGAGGACGCCAGCAAGAGCAGCAAGAGCAGCGGCAGCAATGGAACGGGACATCAGCAGAATGAGAGAACAGCAGAAGCAGCAGAGCAGCCAAAGGGTGAGGTGAGATGTGCCAGGGGCTGGGAGGCCTGCCAGCCTCCTGGCCCCCCCCCAGCACCCATGCCTGCCATGTACCTGGCCACCTCTGACAATAAAAACTGAAAAAGCCACCGAGGGCTCCAAGACTCCTTCCTTTACCTCAACTGTTAGAATTATTGAGAATTTGCTCCGTGCCTCCTTCCTGGCACTACAGCTGAATCTTAGCTTTGGTTTGTGGGTGAGGGGCCATTCTGAACTTAATGTGTGAGAGAGCATTGATTGAGCGCATAGTGTATACACCAGGGCTGATTGATGCCTCCCCAGATGAAAACAATTTTAGCATAGTAACTCTGAAAGGTATTGTTGCTCTCACCTCACTTCACTAGAAGGACAGGTGGGATTAAGAGAATTTTGCAATTTTACCTGTCATTGTTAAGCTTATTCATGATTTGTGGTATTTAAAAAAAAATATTCACTTTATTCAGACTGCTTGCCCAGACCCTAACTCCTTACAGTGTTCCATGTTAGACTTGTAAATATCATGCATTCATTCATTCCAGTCAATAAATATTTTTTGAATATCTGTTTATATAGTAATGGACCAAGAGATAAATACTTCAAACTACCCTACAGATGCTTTTAACCTAGTAGGGAGAAGAAATAAATATACCTCTATCATTTAATGAAACAACTTCACTCTTATGTATATACCCAAGAGAAAAAATGTATGCTCACACAAAAACCTGTACACAAATGTTTATAGTAGCACTATGCATTTTAACTGCTGGTGGGAGAACTCAAATGTCCATCGACTGATGAATGGATAAACAAAATATGATATAGCTACAAGTAGAAGCAGGCTTGAGTGTTGAAAGCTAAAGGATATGGGATTTCTTGGGGGATGAAAATGTTATGAAGTTTCATGTGGCATTAGTTGCACCACTTTGTGAGTATACTGAAAATCACGGCGTTGCATAGTCTAAATCAGTAAATTTATATGGAAAGCCTATGTTTAAAAAAAATCTATTGCAAAAACAATACACATACCTGAAACAAAAACTATATTTGTTTATTTTGTAAACCATCCCAATCTGTTAAGTTCCATATGCCATGAACGATTTCTTGTTTCCTTGGCTAATTCATTTTGAAGTTTTATTTCAAGTAATTTAAGACACTGAGAAAAGAAAATGTGGGAGATTCAAGCAAAGAATCATACCTTACAGGAACAAATGATTACTGAACGCTTTGATAATCTCCCTTTTCCAGAGGACAAGTATCCCCGCTCTCTCCAGTCTGCCCTATACCAAAATTCATATTCAATAAATTATTTTGAGGTATAGTTACCTTGATACTTAGAAGACTGACAATTACTGTGAATACATTTAATCAATTAGCACATTTTTTATTGTCTTAAGCAAATGAAATAAATCCACTCTAACTTTTCATCTCAAAAAATACTCAGATTGTATGCCAGGTGCTCTGCAAGGTCTGGCAGAGAAAGCAGGCAAATAAACAATGCAGATGTTTCTAGCACTTTCATATAAAATGTGGGTATGAGAAGGAACCATAAGGGGAAATAGAGCATGGTGTGGGGAACAGCTCGAGTGGCAGGTGTGGTGGCTAAGATGCCAGTGGAGTCACTTCATTGCAATTGATGGGAACTCTTGAAGTCTGAAGCAAGAATATGTGTTCTAGAAGAGATATTCTGGAGATACTGAGAAGGGTAAACTGGTACTTTTGCTCTCAAAGTTCTGCCATTAGGTGAGAGTTTTCATTATTGTTGTTATTTTGAAGGAATGATTATTTTGGGGTAATTCAGTAGCAGCTTTCTGGTTCCTGAAATATGATTTGTGCTGGTACAGCAGGGAAAGACAATTTAGTTGTTCTTCTTTAGAGTTTATTACCAGTAAAATAAACTTCATTTTTCAGTGTGGGTCGGATGTCATTCTTACATGTGTCCAGTAGATGGAGCCATTGCTGTTCCAGAGAGAAAACCCTGCAAATTTCATCTAAAACTCTTGGCAGCTAAGTACTAAAAGCCACTGCCATTTGCTCCTTTTTGTTTTGGGTAGCAGACAGGACAAGTGACCTAGGATCTTGCAATAGAAGAAGCCTGGGCTTTGGAGTTGGAGAAAGTTGCCTCTTGATCTGGATTCCTTCCCTTCATAGAATGACCTTGGCCCTCATTTGTCTTTTCTGAACTTCAGTTACATCATCCCAAAAGGGTGGGTATTACAGGTCCACAGTTTCTTGTCCACATTTCCAGATGCCCACACTGGAAACCAGAAGTATTTGGTAACTCACTTGACAGCAAGACCTGACCCACGCTATGAACTCAGTTAATGTGAAAATTCTTACATTTCACTGCAAAAAGATTTTACTTGCTACTGCACCTTTGATATGATGAAAGGTATAAGGATGCAGTTTTACCCTCTAAAACCTGAAAAAGCTGAACACACCAGGCTTTTGGGTACTATATCATGTACTTGTCATCCTGATTGTGAAGATCTTATGAGGATAAAAGATGAGGTGTCAAAGCACCCCATGCCACGCCTGGCTTCTAGGGCTCTTCTTTCTCCCACCAGAGCCAACCAGATTTGAGGTCTGTCAAAAAGAAAAAGTCTGGGGCAAGGGGAGGGAATGAAGCCAAGAATCCTTTTTTTCTCCCCCCTGTAAAAAAATTATGCATACAAGAACTAGGGTGTAGGCCAGGGTATTGGGGGTGAGAGTATTCACCAGAGACAGATCAGGGAGCAGAACAGGCAGATCGACTGAAATATACTGCTGAGGGGAGCAGCGGGCAAGGCAGGAGAGGTCTGTTGCACCATCTGGGTTGGCTCCCTGGCTGGGAATTGAACTCATGTGTCAGTGGTTGCAGATAGCTTGATAGTGCTCTGTCTTTAACACTTGTGCCACCAGGAAGCACCCAAGAATCCTTCTTGGTGCATCCTTATAATTCATTCATAGGATAAAGATGTATTAAGCACCTACTAGGTGCCAGATGCTTGGTGATTGATTGGCTTATTGTCTTTTACTGAGCCTATGCCATCCTTAGGGATAAATTCAGGGATTATTTCCAGCTTCACACGTTACTGAGGCTGGCAAGACACCAGAGAGTCTCTGGTTAAGGCAAAAATAAGATACCGAGGAAGGTGGCTGCACCTGATGCTGTGAAGCAGAAGAGCTGTTCATAGAGTCAGCTCACACTATGCTGCCTTTTGTACCCATCCCCAAAACTTGCCCATCAAATAACTGTTGGTTGAATGAATGGGAGTGGAAATCAATGTTATTGTTTTCATGAGAGTTTTGAGCTCTTGGGAGGTATGACAAGGTTCTAAGGAGCAGAAAATGACAGAAATCTACAGTTACTGCAAGAGGAAGTCTGAGCCCTATTTTGATGTCAGGTTCTCATACCGCATGACCCATTTTTTCATCCATGGGGCACCAACTCTACTTGTGGGAAGCACACTGGACTGGAACCCTCAAAGCCTGGGCTCTGGGCCATTCCTAGAACCAGGAGCTGTGTGAGTGTGTCACTGACATCACAAAACAGCCTAGCCTCCCTCTCCTTTTTCAGGCAACAAAGTCAGAGCCACTGCCTAAAGTTTCCTCTTGTCCTAATACTCTGCAATTTTATTTTGAGTGCACGGAGCTGTGTGTTCACAAAGCCATGATCACATCGAACCAAATTTGCTCTTTCTAAAAATAGGATGTGGCTGTGTGTTCAGAGACAGGAATGGATGATGGATAAGGATCCTGGTTGTGGGGTGAGGGGCTGAGGGTAGCCCGTTGGAAGATTACTGCACAAGCACTCTATCTCCACAGACTGATTCCTCTTCTGTCTTTTAAAATACTTTTAAAAGTATGTCTGACTCCCATAAGCTATGATATTACCATAAAACCATAGACACTCAAGGCAAGAAAGGCGTTACAATGACAAAAACTTACAGAGATGGCTGATGGACTGCTAGGGTGCACAAGTTCTGACTCGTACCTTGGGTAATAAGCACCAGTAAGGCTGGCAAGCTATTGATAGGGAACCAAGAAAAGTATGATAGTAAAATCTCTCCCACCTTGTTAGTTTCTTCTCTAGCCATCATCACTAACATAAACACTCCTACAAAAGAGAACTTCTGTTCCAAATACAAGGTATTTTCCACTCAATTCTCTAGGCTTCCCTCCACCATATACTAGTTGCTTAAACCGAAAACCTAGAGTTCATTCTATTTGTAATAATCCATTAGTCAAACCTCTCATCTCTTCCTCTTCCTTCTGGTCTGGCTAGTTCTCACCTCCTCTGCTGCTAGAACTCAAGTAAAAATCACCGTCACCTTGCTAGAACTTCCAGAAGGGGACCCTGCCTCTACTCTTGTTACCTAAGACGTATTCCCCCTGCAGGAGCCAGAATCATCTCCAGTTATCTCTGCGGTGACTCCCCATTGCTAGTATAGGATGATCCAAACTCTCACCACCGTGGCAAGCAAGGCCCTGCCTGCCTCTTCAATCTTCCCTCCCAAGTTGCAGCCACAGTGGTTTTTCTGTTCCTCCAATATGTCAAAAATTTTGCTTTTTTAGGGCCTTTGGAGGTGTCATCGCCCCTCTCCCAGGTCTTCATACATAGACCCACCCAGAGGAGTGGGAGCTAGGACAAGGGTACAATGGAGCCCACTTGCCACTAAAAACTTGCATGAGATATATTCTATCCGCTTACCATGACAAATGGCTTCATAATGACAAAACGAAAAAATATGTGTGAATATATGGTTTTTATGACTGTAAATGCAAAGTATAAAAGACAAGTGAATTTAATTATTGTCATGCATATTTGAGTACTCTCTTGGCTGGTTGGTGATACTTGAATGAGTAGCAAAATAGAAAATACATTATTCATGACTTATTTATTTCACAAAAATTCATTTTTGGCTTTCATTTTAGTAAAATCAATAAGATACTCATTTTTAAATAGCTTGTGTTTTCTGTTGAGATGAAGGATAGAAATATAAAAATACTATAGCCCTCAAGGTCTGCAAAATTTAAAATCATTGAAAGTATAGCTGAGATTAAATATGAAAAATTAAAATGATCTTCAATATGCTTTTGAAAGTTATTTTTCTCAAACATTCAAAATTATTTAAAAGTAAATAAATGCATATTATAATTGGTAAATATGAAAAAATTTAATGAATTATTTAAATAAAGCTGGAAAACTTTTTAATAAAGATTTATTTATGCATATAAGAGTTGGGGTACAGGTCAGAGGTGGGAGGTGAGAGGATCCACCAGAGACAGAGTAGGGAACAGAACAGGCAGATCAACTGAAGTACACTGCTGAGGGCAGCAGCGGGCACAGCAGGAGAGGTCTGCTGCACCATGTGGGTCCCCTCCCTGGCCGGGGATAGAATTCGCGCTGTTGTGCAGTGGATGCTTCACAATGCAGCGTTCAACCCGCTGCGCCACCAGGGAGGCCCTGGAAAACTTTTTTTTTTTTAAAAAGGTTTACTTTATTTATTTATGCATACATGAACTGGGGTCCAGGCCAGAGGTGTAGGGGTGAGAAGAATCACCAGAGACAGAGTGGGATGCAGAACAGGAAGATCTACTGAAACTCACTGCTGAGGGGAGACAGGAGAGGTCTCTTGCACCATGTGGGTCAGCTCCCTGGCTGCAGATCAAACTCATGCTCTAGTGGTTGCTGATAACTTCATAGTTCTGAGACTTAACCCCTTGTGCTGCCAGAGAGGCCCATGGCTGGAAAACTTTTTAAGAAATTTTACTAAATTTGTGATGCTGGGCAGCAACAGCAAGCTGCAGCTCCCTGCCAACCATAAGAACATCAGCGTGAACAGCTGATAGTCTTAAACTGTACTTTTTGAATACAGTATTTAATAAATTTCATTAGCTAGTCAACTCTTACTTATAAAATCGGCTTTGATTTAGATGATTTTGCCCAACTCTAGGCAAAGGCAAGTGTTCTGAGTACATTTGAGGTCGGTTAGGCAAAGCTTTGATGTTCTGTAGGTTAAATGTATTAAATACATTTTCAACTTAAGATATTTTCAACTTAGGATGGGTTTATTAAAACCTAGCATGTGCAGAATGTAGAAGGGCCCTGGAGAGTTCATCACACTGCTTTGAAACTTACACCCATTGTGAGCTGTCCCATACATTTCTTCCCCTAGAGGGCAGTGGCTGCACATGGACATCGGAGCAATTTGGTCCTCTAGAAGGTAGTGGTCGTGATGTCCTTGGGTGCCCACACCATTACAGTTTGGAAGACCCTCGAGACTGTCTGAGCATACCAAGACTAATCCCAGTTTCATAGATCTTATTAATTGTGTGCTTCCAGAAAGCCTGGGATTTCCTGGATAGCCCCTGCCTTTGCTCCCAGGTTAAAAGGAAGCATTAAACCAAAGGACCTCTGTTCCTTTCTGCCTTCAGAAACTTTATTACCTGTGTTTTTGAAACTTCATACCTTCACTGACTTTCTGGGCTGGCTTTTTTTTTTTTTTTTTTTACTGTGAAGGGATTGTCCTATGCATTACAGGATGCTTTACAGCACCCCTGGGTGTGTGTACTACAGCTGCCGCACATACACAATCGTGACAACCAAAGCGTCTATGGACACTGCCAAATGTTTCCAGGAGGAAAGGGGTGAAATCACCCTGTCACCCTACTTTGAGAACCAATGCCTCATCTGTTGTAAAAAATACAGCCAAACTGCCCCAGGAATAGATGTCATGGAGTCTGGTTGTGAATTGCACCTCAAGAGCTGGTAAGGAGGAATTCACAAATGCACTCGGCACAGGCTCTTGTGATTTCCATGTAAACTTTTCTTCCAGTGACATTTTAATTTTTTATCATCTCCAAATGGCAATCATTTGCAAATTAAGTGGTGTTTATCCTCCTGGCTATGAACTCTAAAAGGAGTGCAGGGATTTTTTTTCTTTTTGGTCTGCACGATTCTTAGTCCCTAGGAGTCATTTATCTCCCTTTTATTGTTGTTGTTCCTCGCTTGGCCTCCCCCTCCACCAGACAGGCTTAATAACTGGCAATCATCACATCGCAGGGCAAAGCGGTCGGCAGCCACCCCCGCAAGGAGGGAATCAGACGTTGCACAGAGTCCCAGCCTCTGGAGCCATTGCTTCTTTTGTTTTCTCAGGCAGACTGCAGTTTTGTCTCTTGGCGCTCCCTGAATGAAGAAGAGAGTTTTAAAACATCATGTGGCTGCAAATGGCTTGTCTAAGCTGGAAGGAACAGTAAACAGGAAGTCAACAGCAAAGGAGAAATAAAAGTGATCAGTCAATTAGGCTGTTAGAACAACTTCAATTCCCCCCAGGCATCATTGGGAGAAGCTGGGCTGCATTAATCAGGCCTCTGCATACAGGCCCTGAAGCAGAGCTTCTGGGAGGCCTGCAGGGAGCCAGGCAGGGGTGTGAGTGCCAAACCATTTGAGAGCCAGAGATCTGCCAGGAGAGGCAGAACAATGCGGCCCACATGCATGCGTGGAAATCATCACAGTCAAGTTGCAGAACTTACATGACAATTTTTTATCCCTTCCTGGACTGGGATGAAAGGACCCACTGTGAGCAGAGAGCACAATTGCCCTGGCATTCCAGACCCACATCTGGCTGCTCTTGCAGTATTCTAGACTTTCACATTCACA
Organism: Galemys pyrenaicus; assembly: GCA_019455555.1. NCBI lineage: Eukaryota > Metazoa > Chordata > Mammalia > Eulipotyphla > Talpidae > Galemys > Galemys pyrenaicus. Next base: position 3,671,900 of record JAGFMF010011796.1, on the reverse strand, counting down.
AAGAGACAACGCATAACATTCTGGGGACATGCTGGGCACTGAGATTCCAACTGTGCCTTGGAGTTCACTTGTTGGGGTCCTGACAGCCCTTCTCGGCCACAACCTGGCGCCTAAGACTCCTGTGCTGGCTGTGACCTTCCAGAACAGGAATCATCAGCCGCTTTAGACCCTGACTCAGTCTATCCAAGAGACTCTCCCAAAAAACAGTATCACAGAGAATCTGGGAGATGATATACTGACTTCTTTGATTTCTGTCTTAAAGGGAATGGATGCCTCCCAAATCTAAGAGAAAAAGAGTAATGGTGTCTCCTTTCACAAGGAAAGCTAGCGTGTGTAAACAGAGAATTAAGAAGGAAGGGGGAAAAGGATTTAGGAGATGGCAAGTGAGATTGCAGTCAAAAGAATATGAAATTTTCTTTCTTTTTTTTTAATTAAAGATTGTATTTATTTAGACATACAAGAGCTGGAATACAGGCCAGAGGCACTGTGGGGGTGGGTGGGTGAGAGGATTCACCAGAGACAGAGTGGGGAGCAGAACAGGCAGATGGCTGAAATACACTGCTAAGGGGAGCAGAGGGCCAGGCAGGCAAGGTCTGCTGTGCCATGCAGTTCTCCTTCCCTGGCCAGGGATGGAACTTGCACTACAGTGGCTGTGGAAGCCCCACACTGGGGTGCTCCACACCATGCACCCCCAGGGAGGTCCCTGAACCAAACTCTTTTTTTTTTTTTTAAGTTTTTATTTATTTATGCATACAAGAGCTGGGGTACAGGCCAGAGTCGGGAGAGGTGAGAGGATTCACCAGAGACAGAGTAGGGAGCAGAACAGGCAGATGGACTGAAATACACTGCTGAGGGCAACAGCGGGAGAGGCGGAAGAGGTCTGCTGCCGGGGATCGAACTTGCACTGCTATGCTGTGGATGTGTCACAGTGCAGCGCTAAACCCGCTGCGCCACCAGGGAGGCCCTGAACCAAACTCTTAAGAAAGTTGTTTTCCAATAGTTGACACCCATGTGACTATACCAAAGAGTAAAGATCCTGACCAGCCATTTGAAAGAGGTTGGTCTCTAACTTCTGACAAACCAGCGAAGGCTGGTTCCCTGGAGACATGTTTGCTGTCTGGGTCCTGGGCTCCTATAACAGAACCACTTGCTGGGAGCAGACACTGCTACCCTACCCCCCTCCATGGACCACACTGGAGAGGCCCCAAAGACCGAAATTTCCCACTTAGACTCAGACTTCTGCTTTATCAGCCTCTGCAGGGCTGCTCCCTAAAACTTCCATTTCCTAGATAGCCAGTTACCACCACCAACAGGTCCATCAAGAGTCTCTGCCACATGTCTGGGTTGTGCTTGGTACTATGGACCAATTAAAGATGCTAAAACATGGCACCGGCTTCTGGGGGCTTGCATTCTAGATTGATAAAGCAGTGCTGATAGGATGGAAAGCCACGTGGCCATCCTGGCCCTTCTCGAACTCATGCTTGAGTATTTATGTAGCCTCTGGCACTGTGTTGAATGGTGCCTCATGCTGGTATTTTATTTTTCTTTCCTGTCTTTTACCATTCTTTAGGTTATAGTTTTTTCAGAGTAGGAAGCACAACTGACCCTTCTCAGGGTCTTATTACACACACACACACACACACACACACCACACACACACACGACTTCTAGCACAGTGTGATGTGTACAGTTAGGTGCTCAGTATGTTGTTGCTGAGTGGTCAAGTAAGTATAATTGTGTGAACAGAATAGAATTGCAATAGGAGTTCATGTAAGGGAGCAGTCTGGGTGGGCTGGAGTAGCTGGAAGAGGGAACTTTTTTTTTTTTAAAGATTTATTTATTTATGCATACAAGCACTGGGGTACAGGCCAGAGGTGTGGGGGGTGAGAGGATTCACCACAGAGAGCGGGGAGCAGAACAGGCAGATTGACAGAAGCACACTGCTGAGGGGAGCAGTGGGCGAGGAAGGAGACGTCTGCTGCGCCATGTGGGTCCCCTCCCTGGCCGGCAGCAGGGATCAAATTTGTGCTGCAGTGGCTGAGGTCCACTTCATAGTGTGTTGCTCAACCCACTGTACCACCAGGGAGGCCCCTGGAAGAGGGAACTTTAATTGAGATGCAAGAGGAAATTGACAGGAAACCTACTGTGGTTTTAATTTTCTTTTAAAAGTGATTAAAGATAACATTTAAAAATTATGCAAGAATATATGCAAAAATGTGAGTATATTCATTACATAAAAATTGTAAAATAAAGATAAATATAAAAAAAAGAATTTAAACCTCAGGTAATTTGACTCCTAAATATTCTTAAACATGGTCTATACATTTATAAACTGTAACAAGTGCTATAAAGGAACAGATATATAAGAGAATAAATGATGGAGGGCCTGATCTAGAATCAAGGTCTCTCTGAGGATGTGACATTTAAACTGGCACCTGAAGAATGAACAAATAATGAAGCATAATAGACAGGTTGTGTAGAGGATCTATTTCTTAAAAAGGTAAACCATATTCTCATACCAATATAAAATGAGCACATGTCAAAGATTGTATTTAACTTAGTAACTAATGACAGAACCAGTAAGATGTTAGAATCGCTTTAAGAGAAATCAAAGTACCACATTTACCAATCAAGAATGTTGAAATCAATATATACGTATATGTCTAACTGTCTTTCCCCTGCAGATAGAATTCACTGGCAGATGGGAAATAATCAGTCACATTACTCTCAGTTGTCTACAATTTACAGAGTTGTAAAGTGAGTCAGAGAAAATGAAAGGAGGTAACTAGGGTAGGTAAGCGAGGCAGGACACCAGAAGCTCCCCCCAGCCCAACTCCTTTCCCTGCCATTTCAAAGTCTTTCGGTTTTCCCTGTGCAAATGCCCTGGGGAAGAGAAGAGCATCCCAGAACTGAGAGAAGAGAAATGTTGGGGTATAATGATTAAGGAGAGTGAGTTGAGTTGGGGTCACAAGCACATTCGGTTTTGTAACTTGTTATTCATTGAACAATAGGATAAACATTTCTCCACATCACTGAATATCCTTCCAAAGCATGATTTTCAACTACCTGACGATGTTCAATGTGGTAGACTCACCACAATCTTGTCCATTTAAGTTTTTCTCACATATAACTCATTATTTCCTTAGGACAGGTTTCTGGGAATAGAATTGTAACTGAGTGGGGCAGGGAACCTGGAACCTTTCCTTTGCCTGGGGACCCTTGAGATAAAAAATTATTTTAAATGTGTTGATAACTAAAAATTATTTTCAAATGAAATGTTTTAGGAAAATCTCAGGAGCCAAAGAGGTGGAGGCTCTGGATTAGGTAGAAAGTATTGTAACAAGGAGGTATAAGGCAACATGGGACTGCACTAGGCCACTGAAACAGGGTGGGGGAAAGGGCCAGAAGTAAGGGGTGTTTGGAAGCAGCAGCTTTGGGGAGTCCTTGTGCCCAGTGAAAGAGGGGAAGGAGAAGGTGATTCTAAGCACTGGAATTGCATTTGTCTTGAACATAAAGTGGAAATGGGTATGCTTTAAAGAGAACTGAATTTGAGCAAAGTAGACATTTCTTTTTGGACACGGAGAGTGTGAGAGCATCTCATAGCCTAGGGGCAGAGTCTGGGCCAGAGAGGTAAATTGGCGAGTCATGCAGAGATCTGCTAGTTAAACCAGGAAAGCAGGGATGGTTAAGTGTGCTAAGCCTCAGTTGAATACCCACACTTGGGAGCATGCGTGGAAGACCCAAAAAATAAGCCAGCAGGAGAGAGGGTGACATGCCCAGAGGTGGGTAATTAACAATGTCAAATATTGCCTTGATGTCAGAAAGGATGAGGACTAAACCATTGTGTTCAGCCAGAGGAGAGTCATAATGACCTTGAGAAATCTCAATATAATTGTGGAGGTGGAATTCAGTGGTTAAGGGAAGAGGCAATGGAGGCATTGAGTGTTGGCCACAGCGTGGAGGATTTGGCAGCCAAAGGAAGAAGAAAGTCTGGAAATTAGCTAGAAAGGAGAAAAAGACAGCATTATTATTTTGTGAGTATGTGTCTTGTTCATTTTCCAACCCAACAGCTTCCGGCCCCCTTTCCACATCCCCTACCACAGTTTCCTCAGCTTATTTTTCAATCCCAAGTATTTTTTCCAACTCAGAGGGTATTATTTGGTTTCATATGACAAGCAATTAACACAGAGCCATGCACATAGTAAGTGCTCAATGAGTGTTAGCGATTGTTATAATTCTTACTCATGAATTACAGGAACAAAATGTGCAAACTAAAAGGAAGAAACGTATGCCAGAGAGGGGTGGAGTGAGAGAGGGATGATGTTAAGGAGAGGGGCCTCGTTCTTAGCAGGGATAATTAAAAATATAAAAGGTCATTTATTCTTTTCAGGCCTTAACTCTGGTATTGTTCATTTAGTTCTAGATATACCACTTGGATATGAGATGTCCCAATGGCATTGCTTTCTATCACTTTGCACAAAGCTTTGAGCAACTTCTTAGGAATTTCTCTGTTTTCTCCTTTGGAGTCAGGAGTTTCAGGCAGGGCCCTGCTCTTGGAACTGTGGAAGAGAATAAAGGTGAACTCCCTGAAGGACTCAATTTGAGGGGAGCATCTTGGGAAGAAAAAGTGCAGATGGGAAATTAGCAAAGCCAAAAAGGTGATCAACTTGTAGCTGATGTCAGGCCTGAATGCAGGTGCTGAAGAGGAGTAAAATCCCAGAATGCTCTTACAGGTCAAGGTATAAAACAGTGTGGGCTGAGGGGCAGAAGGGCCTGGTTCTACTTTCCTGGTAGCAAGATGACAGGATTGATCCACCTGCAGCAAGACTGTTCAGAGAAGATGTAATCACAGAAGGCCCTTCAACCACAGACTTGCTATGGGTGCCAACCCCCTTGGAAATTCACATATAACTTTTGATGCCTCCCCACCCAACTTAACTACTTTTAGATTGCTATTAACCAGAAGTCTTACTGATGACATACACAGTTAATTAATGCATACTGTGTAAGTCATATCTATTATATAATGTAGTCATACAGTAAGCTAGAGAAAAGAAAACGTTATTTAGAAAACCTCAAGTGGGTCACCAAAAAGGTATTCATCCTCATCATCTTGAGGAGGCTGAGGAAGAGGAGGTGGAGAGATTGACAAAAATCCCTACGTGAGTAGACCCCATTAATTTAAATCCATGGGTCACCCATAGTTTCCTTTGTCTATAACTTGGATGACTTTCTTCTGAGTCTTCCACACCCACAGGCTAGAAGGTGAACACTTAGTTTAAAGTTTTAATAATTGAAACAGTCGCTTTGGGGAGAGTTCAGAATCTCAAGTGGATATAAAGGCTCATTCCCTTACCTTTCACCCTAAGACAGAGACTGGGAAACAGAGGGAGAACTGTGTGTGGCTTATATGGAGAGGCCCTCCGACTGGTACTTAGCATCCTGAGTCCAGCGAGCTTTCCTGTCTTCCCAGTTTAGTTGCCACGATACCCTTCTCAGGTGCAGGGGCCTTCAGCATGTGTCTATGGTGTGGTCTGGCCTCTCTTGGTTTGACCAGAGCTCAGAGCACTCACACACAGGTTGACTTGGCTGTCCAGTTGCTGTATGCCATTGCGCCTGGGATTCTATGCTGTAGTCCTGGCTACAGAGCCGCCCTTCCCAAGACAAGATTGTCCTCCTCCCAACAACATTGCCGGTTGCATTTCTTTTCAGCAGCAGAAGTCCTGCTGTTCCAAAAGCTGACCCTCTTATTGCTTGATTTTATAACTGGGCTAAATGTCAGCATGGCAAAAAAGTCTGCAATTAAGGCAACCAATAAAATGAGAAGTGAGCCCCCTGAATTCCTTTGCATTGAAACTGATGTTTCAGACCAAGTTGTTTGAACTGACCAGTAGTCTTGGCATCCGGTAGTAATATGGTTTTTGTTTTGTTTTGTTTTTTGGCCAGGCCTGAAAACCTGAGAGGTCTTTTATTTCAAGCCCTCTAAAGTTTGCGCTCAATGAATATGGAAAGTGTTGCATGTGGAAATTGACTGGGCGACTGGGGGAAGCGTTGCCAAAGGAGAAACTTTCCAGTTCTTAGCTTTCAAAGTGTGCACTGTGCCATATGTCATGAAGTAATACAGATTCTCTGAATGGTGGCGCCAGGGCCAATGAGAGCAGTGACTTGACAGCCAGCAAATATAGTTCTAGTCACTAATCAGGCAAGAATTGCTAAGAAAGAGCCAAAGAATCTAAGCATCACAAAATGGAGAGAAGCTGCCCTCAGGCGCAGAACTTCATTTTGTTTAGGAAGAGAAAATAAGCTTGAAAGTGTTCCTGAAGCAGTAGTGTTAATGTTAACAGATACCATCTGGAAATCAACAAAACTCAGATTTTGTTTTTACAGATTTGTACTGAAAACCAGTTCCAGCCAGGGAACCTCAAATCTCAGAAGTCTCCAACAAGGCACTAAAATATAAACAATCATTTAGCAAAATCCGCACTCAAAATGACAGAAGAAGCCTGTTGTCTTTAATGAAATCAAGCGATAGGGTTAGACGTGATCAAGCGTGTGGACATGTGCTAGTCTGTGGTAACGTAATTTTTAACATATAGACACCAGCCCCAGAGAGTCTATTTTTATCTTTAAGATTCTTCATTCCCCTCAAGTACTTGGTTACCTCATTCTGCTCTACTATTGTAATCACCCTCTGCGCCCCATAGATTACTGCTCTCAGAGAGTAATACTATAATGGCTTTGTTCTACTTTTTCTTCATTTACCTTAATCTCTCCCCATATTTGCAGTTTAATAGGAATTTTGGGAGATGATGTCCCTAGAAGAATTGTCAGAATTGTGGAAATTTTAGGCAGCAACCTGTTAGAGTTCAAGTGGGAAGATGATCGCATTTCCCGAGTTGGTACCTTTCTCTAATCAACATTCTGCATAGTCGACTGCACATGCGCATTGAGGCTACAGTAACTTACGTGGGCGGGGCCTCACATCTCCTACTATCTCCTGGCAGGTGTGAGCAGTATGTCTATGAAAGTCTTGCTGTCCTGCTTAGCACAGAGCATGAACTTTCTTCCTACTTAGTGGCTGAGAACAACTAGTGTAGGTTTCCCCGGGTAACTGGATGAAAAACAGGCCCCCGTGTATAATTCTCTGGGCACATTCCCGGGCAGCAAGAGGCTATTACCAAGCAAATCTCCAACCAGAGCTTCCCAAAGAGCCCCCAAGCCTGTCTTCTTTCTCAAGCCTGCCACAAAACGGATTCAGCAGAACTGCAATCCAAAGCTGTTCAGATGTACTTTGCTGCTTCCTGCTGCTCTATGCTGGACTGTAGGTCATTCCCGTGCCAAGGAAGGTCAGGGGCTTGTTAATTAGATGGAAAGCAAAGACAGACAGGATACAGATTTTCCTAGAAAACACTAACATTGTGTGACATCAGTAGTATTTCCAATTTTTAGTGGCAATAATGGCCATTGCTCTTTCCTGCTTCCGGAGGACACTAGTTCAACATGATTTCGGGCACAATTACAGGAACTGCTTTAGACAGAGCCAAGATCAAGGCGGGGTTGGGGGGTACGCATGTAGGTCTTAGAGCCACAGTGATATTTAAATCTGACATCTCAAGAGGGTGCTCATGAAAAACTGCATTTGGGAACATACAGACTTCCCTGCTTTTATTTTTATTTGTATGCAGTCTATATATTTGTGATATTTTATTTTTGGCAAGTACTTTCACATTCCTATGAACATCACCAGAACTCTTTGAGGGAAGGAGTTGGGAGGAATTAATCTTTCTATTTGATGAGATATCTAAAATTCAGTTCTCATAGGTAGCATGAAAAGACAGAACCAATCCCCAGGGTTTCTGGCTCCTAGACCTTTTTTTTTTTTCTTTTTTTTTAAAAGATTTATTTATTTATGCATACAAGAGCTGGGGTACAGGCCAGAGGTATGGGTGGGGGAGAGGATTCACCACAGACAGAGTGGGGAGCAGAAAAGGCAGATCAATGGAAGTACACTGTTGAAGGGAGCAGCAGGCAAGGCAGGAGAGGTCTGCCTCACCATGTGGGTCCCCTCCCTGGCCGGCAGCAGGGATCGAACTCGTGCTACAATGGCTGCGGTTTGCTTCATAGAGTGTTGCTTAACCCACTGCGCCACCAGGGAGGCCTCCTAGACCTTATTTTTATTGCATCAACTCACCTTTCATTAGAACCCAGAGAGAACTGTGGGCTGGTGGAACCCCATCAAATTTGTTCAAGTGGACATGTATTTTTGTTGGTTGGTTGGTTGGTTGGTCCAGCATCCCTGCCTTTAAGAGTTACCCAGCCCCCAATTCTATAATATTCCTTTAGTTTGACTGTGGTTGAACACAGCCTGTCCTTAACTGATGATAAGGAACTAAAGCCTGGTAAATGAATATTCTATTATCCTGGCCAAATGGTTAGCTCAAGTGTTAGCTCACATGACCTAGGTTGTACAATCACAGTCTTCTCTGGACTGTCAGTAAAGCTTTTGGGAAAGATGTACTCTCTTTCCCTTTTTCATCTACTGTACTGAAATGAAACAAAGGTCTGACTGTAATGAAGGAAGTGGAGGCAACCAGAGATGACAAATGGAGAGAGTCCTGATGTTATTCGAACTATTGAGTCCAGCTGTGCCTTAAACTCTTCTCTGAATCGATAAATTCTTTTTATTTTTTTGCCTAAGCCAATTGGAGTTGTGTTTATGACATTTGCAAATGAAAGGAGTTATTGACTAATAAAACTGCCATTTCTGTCTCTCCCCAAATTAGGAAATTACCTCTTTGAAACTGTTTATTTGTAGTATCTTTTATTTCTTGCCCCCCCCTCACAGAAAATCTGGTGTAGTTTATAAAAATATAATGGAAAAATAGGCAAAGAGTCAAAAATCAAAGGGTAAGTTTAATACATAAAATATGTATATGTGTAACAGCATTTTTATATTGAACTGACAAAATTATTTTTAAAAATATACAACTGAGTATTATTCAGGGTGTTGGGAAATGCACACTGTTGGAGAATTATAAGTTGCTACAAACTTTCTGGAAAGAAATTTGACAATGCTTATTCATATCTAGTGTTTGTCCATAGCCATCAATAATTTTACTTTTAAGAATTTTACTTCTAGGACTCAAAAGGAAGTAATTCTTTAAAAAGGGTTGAATGCAAAGATTTAGTTATAAGAATGATTGTTATAATCACCCCAACTTGGAAAGCAGCCCAAATATCCAATAAGTTATGGGTTAAAAAATGATAGGTCATTCATTGGAAATCATGTATTTATTAAAAATAATGATGTGAAATTACAAGCTGGAATAATATTCCTATCTTGTGGGACATCTAAATTCTTCCAAGCCCATAGAAATATTAAAATAAATTGTACACTGTTAACCCATGTGTTTTTAAAAACAAAAGAAATAAAATGTCTATTTAGATAAAAGTAGCAAAATTTGACCATCTACACTTGCTTTAGTCTAACTGGCTTCTCTGCAGACGAGTGGTTAATCATCCTTTCTTGGATGGACTGTGTGCTATCTATAGACTCTCCTTTGACTCGTATTGGGAGATCACTTCTTTATAGTGAGTTGGATCTTAAGCATCATCTTTTCTAAGCCAATGGTCACCAAAATGTGTGCAGGCTCAAAAGAAACCACTGACATGTAAGGAGAAAATGTTAGAATTTCTATTCACAGGTGTTCACGGGTAATCCTTTTTTTTTAACTTTCTATTTCTAATGTATTATAATGTACATAATGTAACAGGATAGTATATAATAAATAAGTATACAAAGATAGCTAAAATATTTTTGATGATAAAGGTATGTTCTGGTTATTGATGTATAACAAACAAAATGAAAGTTTAGTGCCTTAGTATACTGTTATATTTTGGGGACCTCCCTGGTAGTCCAAGGATTAAAATCTTAGCACTATCTCCAGCCACTGACATGAGTTCCATCCCCCCAGGCAGGGAGATAACCCACATGGTGCAGCAGACCTCTCCTGCCTTTCCTGCTCCCCTCAGCAGTGTATTTCAGTAGATTGGCTTGTTCTGCTCCCCACTCTGTCTCTGGTGAATCCTCTTAACCCCAGCCTCACATCTGTTGTGCCTACAGCCCCACTCTTGTATGCATGCATAAAGTGAGCCATAGACACACACACTGTTATATTTTGTTCACAATTTTCTGTATCAGAAATTCGTGAGGACGCACCTGGGTAGTTTATCTTTAGGCCCAACAGCATCTGTTGGAACAGCTCAACTAGAAGCTGTAGAAGATCCTCTTCTGAGATGGCTTCCTCACAAACTCTGACTGTTGGTGCTTGGTTATCAGCTGGGAGCTCAGCCAGAACTGTGGCTGGTGGGCGGAGGGAATGGTCGCAGTTCTTCCCCATATGGCTTCTCTGTTGGGCTCTTTGGACTTCCTCCAAAGAGGGTGGGTTCCCAGGGGGAATGTTCCAAAAGACTGAAAGTAGAAGGTGCCAGTTTCTTAAGGCTCAGAGCAAGAAAATACCACAGTATTACTTCTATCATATTCGGTTGGCCATGGTAGTCCAAGAACCCATCCAAGGTTTAAGAAGTAGAGGCATGCATCCTATCTTACAATGAGCGATCTGAAGAATTTGTGGCTATCTCTAACTCACCACAAATGACTGAAGACCGCTAATTTAGATGAGCTGCGTGATGTAACAACAGCTTCCCTCCCCGTCCCCAGACTCTTCTAGAAGTAACCCTAATCATCAGAGGTCGGTCTGCTCACACTGGTTCCTCCCCAAAGTTGTTTCATCAGAAATTAGATTTAGGCTTTTCTCTCAGTGGCTCATTTACATAAATGCATAGTCAGAAGAATATATGCAGGATCCTGAAGGGGAAGACAGAATCTAGCTCTGATTGGTGCAACAGCTTTATCTTGTTTAATAAAATAGTCTGACTAATAGAAATAAAACATTTATCTAGTCAGGCCCTGGGTCTGTTAAAAATAATCTCTTTTTACAAAAGTCTACTTTAAGCCAAAATATATTGAAAAAACCTATCAATAAAAGCCCAATCGCTTTTATGATTCAAAATGATATGATGGTGTCAGTGGGGTCTGCCAGAAAGTTCCTACTGCATAGGTTTGATACCTGTTTCTCCTTTCTCATCAATTAAGTCAAATAATCACAAAGAACATTAAGATTTCTCCTATGTAACATAATTTACTCCTGAGGAAAATCAAGAAGGTTACTAAATAGTATAAATCCATTTTTGTAAGAATATGTGAGAGACAAGAGTAAGTTTTTCTCTTTTTTTAAAAAAGGTTTGTTTATTTATTTATGCATACAAGAGCTGGGGTACAGGTCAGAGGTGTGGAGGACGGTGAGAAGATTCACCAGAGACAGAGTGGGGCACAGAACACAGGCAGATAGAAAAAAACACACTGCTGAGGGGAGCAGCAGGCGCGTCAGGAGAGGTCTACTGCGCCATGTGGGTCACTCCCTGACCTGGGATCGAACTTGCACTCCAGTAGCTGCGGATGCTTCATAGTGCATTGCTTAACCTGATATGCCACTGGAGAGGCCCCCAAGAGTAAGTTTTTCTTATTTACAATCTTAACCTCTACAATTAAGAAGACAGACTCTTTGGACAACATGTATTTTTCCTGAGCAAAGTGGTGAGTAAGGGAGCAAATTAGAAAAAGTGAAATCATGAAAAATATCTGATGAAGGCAAGAGCAGTGAGGGCGAGCTGCTCAAAGATGGGGGCTGGATCATTTTGCTGTGTGGGCTTCAGTGAGTCCCCTCTCGTTTATTTGGCAATCTGGTGTTGGAGTCTATTATTTTCAGGACAGTTTGGGAAGATGTTGCTGTCCACTAAAGGCACATCTGGGCCACAAACAAGAGTTGCTAAGGAAATTCTGGTAACTTGTAAGTAATATGTGAACAGAAAATATACAAAGTATACGTACACTTAATTGTGATGTAGCTATCTCTGGATAGTGGATTACAAACATTATTTGTTTCATTCCCTATTCATTTTTATAGTCATTTTTCCGGTTATTGTATGTTAAAAGGAAATTATTTCAAATTATACATGGATCATGTCATCAGACATACCCAAGTTCCATTACTCATACAAAGTTCTTCCAACTTTGCCTTAGAATTGAGTAGACATGTAATACATGGTCAAAAAAAAATTGGGGAGGGCAATAATTTTAATGGTAATGCTATAGCGCAGAGAGAGGGGGGCACTAGAACCCTCAAACCTGCCTGCTCTAAATAGGTTCTGCCATCTGCCACATCAAGACAAAACATATAAGACCTTTAAAGGAAAGGAAGTTTAATGCAATTTGTGAACAATCCAGAAAAGACAAAGAAAATAGATTCTAAATCAAGCGCCCAGAGTTATCCATCCCCTTGTGGGTAAATGTTCAGTCAAACAGGATTGGCCCAAATCAAGCCCCAAAAGCCTGCCACAAGTCTAATGCACCATCTAGCAAGGACCCATACAAAAAGGTCAAACAGTTAACCAAGTCTTGGAGGAAAAGAGCAAAATCAAAATCAAAACCAAGACAAAAGCTGCCATTGCCAACCTCTCCATGGGTCTCTCACCCACATCTGTTTCAACAAGTCCAGGACCAAGACACAAGCACACATGTTTCTTCAAATGTCTCTCTGCTCCCTGTGCCTTCTTCGGGTCTCCTTTTGGTTCTCCATCTTGCCTCCTTCCTTCTCCAGTCTCCGCTCCAGCTTCTTCTCTTCCCTGCTTAGCTCTACTCTCCCTTGGGTGGGGCAGGGAGCCTAGAACCTCCCCTTTTCTTGGGGACCACCCTGTTACAGTAGTAGTTACTGATAAGTAAAGTTTTTAGGTGGTTCTTTGGCCTGAAAAATGACCACTTTTTCTGAAGGGTTGGTAGTAAACTAGAGGAGATTCACTGCCAAAAATTAAGGCAACACTGGCTATGTTTGTCATATGCTCTACAGAATCAAGAGAGTAAATTCTTTGTTTTTGCTCAAATTTATTTCTTTTTTTTTTTTAAAGATCATTTATTTATACATTCAAGAACTAGGGTACAGGCCAGAGGTGTGGGAGGTGAAAGGAGTCACCAGAGACAGAGTAGGGAGCAGAACAGTCAGACTGACTGAAACACACTGCTGAGGGCAGCAGCGGGCAAGGCAGGAGAGGTCTGCTGCGCCATGTGGGTCCCCTCCCTGGCCAGCGGCAGGGATCAAACTCGTGCTGCAGTAGCTGCGGATAGCTTCATAGTGTGTTGCTTAACCCACTGCGCCACCAGGGAGGGCCCTTGCTCAAATTTATTTATTTAACTAACACTATTGGGGGCACATTTTCACACCTCCATATGTGCACACGCTTCACTCACCCTCTGTTAAAACTCCTGTACAATGTGCTATGGCTTCCTTCCATTGTCCCCTACCCCCAATTTCCTCTAGTAACCAGCACATTTTTCACAGAGTTTAAGAATTATTTTCAGCAGAGTTGTAGGGTTAGAGAAATCAGGTCTTTCCACCCTCCCACCACTGTGATGATTGACACCTGCGATGCTGCGAGCATTCCAGGGTGGGCATGCGCAGGTGGGCGCACCTGAGTTGGACACGGGCTTAAGTGGGCGGCATCATGAGGACACCAGGACCAACAGGACCAACAGTTCTGACCAATGGGAGCAGCAGCAGTAGAAAGCAGCCGAGAGGGTGAGATGCGCTGGGGGCTGGGAGGCCTGCCAGCCTCCTGGCCCCCCCGCACCCATGCCTGCCATGTACCTGGCCACCTCTGACAATAAAATCCATAAAAGCCACCAAGGGCTCCAAGACTCTCCTTCCTTGACCCATCTGCCCAGAACCATCCCAAACATGCCCAGTGTGCCACCTTTCCTTCCACTACAAGAGTAAATTAAACCAAGATTTGTTCCTACCACTGGGTACTACACAACATATTATTGTGAAAAAGGACTTTGTTGAGTACCTACTGTGTGCAGGTTATTTAAGTTCTGTAGAAGTTAGACATAGCAAATGTGGCTTCTATGTTGTAGCTAGATCAATTCTGGCCACTAAAGCCCAAGTGTCTCAATTCCTAATTAAAAACACTTGGAGGGTAGACTATACTTAGGAGATTGGACCCACATGTTCTTAATTCCCAGTGAAGAATAGACATTGCATTTTGGGACTTCTACACTAGCCAAAGCGTTCTGATGTGGGGTTAGAGTTCCTTGGTGCAGTCATGTGACTGTTTTTTTGATGTGGTTTCTGTTCCAGTAAGTTAAACTCTGGCATCTCAGAACTGGCACAGCCTGCCATGCTCAAGATGACTTCTGCGTGCAGACTCAGGCTGAATCTGCATGCCTGCGGTGAATGCGACCACAAACTGTCATGCGGGTAGTTAGCTGGAGGCTGCAGCCAGGCCCCGTTCTTCAGGGGCCTAGTTGCTGCCATGTAGCTTGAGAACTCCTCAAAACATTTTCAATTTTTGACATCTCCAGTGGGAGTAAAAAAGGCCTCTGAACTCTGAATATACCTGCTTGAGTCTACAGAGGCAAACGTCCTGGGATCCAGGAAACATCTCATGTCTGCATGGGTTTCTTTCTAGCACATGGTGTTTCTTCATTATGGGAAGTAAATAATTCATGCCTGAAACAAAAGCATCGTCTTTGTGGCATTGTGGTAAATATTACTGTTACTCACCAATATCTGATTCTTCTCCCTTCCTAGTTACATGAATACTTAATTGCCCAGCCTTGTGCGATTTGGTGGGGCTGTGTGACAGGTTCAGACCAACAGAGGTGCAGAAATGACATCTAGCTCTGAAGCACTGAAGAGCAGGTGGGAGGGAAGGTCCAGTTGAGCAAAGGAGCCATATGTTGCAGCCCTAGATGGTAACTCCTCCATCATCCTGGGTCCTTGAGTGACTGATGGAGCAGAACTTTCCCAAAACACACATAATGCCATCTTGGCTCGTAGTGGGTAGGTAGCATATGCAAAAAGTAAATCTTTCTCACCTTCAGCTTTGGGGTCTGGAGTTAATTTTTTTTAAAGATTTATTTATTTATGCATACAAGAACTGGGGTATAGGCCAGGGGAGTGGGGGCGGGGTGCGAGGATTCACCAGAGACAGAGTGGGGAGCAGAACAGGCAGACTGACTGAGATACACGGCTGAGGGGAGCAGTGGGCAAAACAGGAGAGGTCTGCTGCACCATGTGGGTCCCCTCCCCTGTGGGCAGCAGGGATAGAACTCGTGCTGCAGTGGCTGCGTTTTGCTTCACAGTGCGTTGCTTAATCCACTGTGCCACCGGGGAGGCCCTGAAGTTAGTTTTTTATGAGAGCACAACCTAATCTAATATGAGCATCCTATCTCATAAACATTAGTAATATAGACTGGTCTGTAGTCACCCGTAGGACCTGTTCTGGGAGTAGGCCAAGGTTGTCTGTGCTGAAAATAGAGAACAAAGGGATACTTCCAGGGAAGACCAGCCATCCCGATTTCACTAAGTTCACAGTATTTGAAATATTGCAGTCTACTAGGAGGACTGGAGGCAGGCAGAACTTCCTGGTCTCACAGACTCTGGAGTGCTCATCCCAGGCATACCAGACTCTAGAGCCAGATCAGGTGAGTAGAGCTGCCCAACCCCTCAAAGGGGGGAAGCCTCCCAGTTGCTGACCTGATTGGTCCAGAGACTATGTGAATGGATACAGGTCTTCAGAGCCCCAGAAAGTCAAAGGGATTCACAGGTCACTTCAGATACACAGAACATTTGACCAAATGAGAATTTATATGGTTTTCTTGGGCATAAACCCTGAGTGCCAATTATCCGAATGGTAATTAAAACATCACTACATAGCCCTCCTCAAAATGCACCACAAATGATAAAGTAACATCTATGGCATGAGGGAAGGAAACGCTCTTTTTCCCATTTCTAAACCTATTGAACACTATGAGCATTTCAGTAAGCTGGACAGAGAGAAAGTGGAAAAGGGAAGGAGAACCTTTCCCTTTTCATCTCCAATGACAGGTTCACAGGAATGACTGAAGGTCAATATTACCATCTATCTTCTGTTTGACCAGCCTGAAATGAGGTGGTATGCAGTCACTGGCATAGAATGACATATACAACCAGATCCTTCAAGGTGTCGAATTGCTTCCTTACTAGAAGTGAAAGACAGAAGAAATGGGGATGGGTTTAATCTTCTCGTAACTTTTGGACTGAAATTGCTGAAGAGTTCATACTTCAGCATAAAACTGTCCTTGCAGAAATCCACTTCTCTGAATGTACTAGGAATGCAGAGCTGAGTCTGGAAAATTAATATGAAAGATTTCACTGGGACCAGATTGCTTTTTGCTACTTTGCTACCTAACAGAACTTTTATGCTAAAGTTTCTCAGGGTTTTTTAATTTTTACAAGTACTTATATTCAACTTCAGAAAGGTGCCATTTCCCCTGTTGAAAATCTCCTGTTGCAAGAGAAATGGGATCTTGTTACAAATTGCTTAAATTGCTTTGCCTCCATCTAAATCCACTCAGCTGGGGAGGCTAGCTAGAAGACAAAACCACAGCTTCATTCTCAGGTACATTGCTATAAAATAACCACATTAGATGTTACGTGGTTAATTCATTTAAACAGAGTTAAATTCCAAGTGCTAAGTTTAGTATTTTCACTTTGAATATAATGCACTTAAAAATAAAGTACCTCCACTTTGGGGCTGCCACCGCCTGTGGGCAACATGAAGAGGAAGTGATAGGGAGTGGTGGAAGATGAGGAGGCAGAATTGGGTAAGGAGCCTGGAAAAGCAAGTGTGCATGGTAGGTGGTTTGGATCCGCCAGGGTTGCCATCATTTCCAGAAAAGGTTTGACAAGAAGAACCTCTGGAGTAACCGTTGGCCGACGTCTTGGCTACTGGCATGTTGATGCCCCTGGAAGCGAGGACCTCTGATGGGGACTGCCAGGTGGAGAGGGGAAAGCTTTAGAGGCCAGCACCATGGCCAGTGCATCACCAAGAGCATGAAGCCCTCATCAACCCTGGGAAGCAAGACATGGTGATCCTAGCACAAGCCACACAACAGGTCGGGTACAGGCCACCCCCAGAATCAGCCACCAGCTTGTGGCAAGTCAGTTGGTGATATCCAAGTTCAAGAAGAAGGAGGCTGCCACCGAGGCCTGCCAGCTGCCATTGTCTCTGGAAATGCTGCATGGGAGCCCATCCCCAAAGTCAGAGTCTTCCTTGCAGAGGTTGGAATAACTGGTAGGTTGGGAGCTACAAGGACAAGCCAGGAGGATGCAATTTTGGAGAAAGTATGAATATTTTTTGCAGTGACCCCCTGGAATTTTGAGTGCTGCCACTGACTGGAATTCAAGGCTGCTACCATGTGCACATTCAGCAGGTTAGTCACAAATACTTTTGTCACAAGGTGAGCAAAAGAAGAAAGAGAGGGCCATTGGCCAGTGTACCCAGCTAGGCTAGAAATGGATTCGCTTCATAGGGTTTTACATAACTTCTTTTTTTCCTTTTATGATGAATTTTTCCAAAGTTAAAAAATTTTTTCTGAGCTAAGTTATGGTTGTCATTCACAGAAGCCTCCTAGATTCTCCTAAGATTTTTAAAAACTATATACCTGCTCCTACAGCAGACTTACTGAGTAGGAATCTCAGGAGGTAAGGTTCAGAGATGTGTATTTTGATAAAGCTTCATGTGTGGTCCTGATATGTGCCCCACACTTCTCACAGAATCAGAATCTTTGCCTAACTTGCAAGAAAAAGATATCAGTGCTTTTAGAACAGAAGACAGATTTCTGACCCTTGGCCTTCACAAAATAAAAAATCTGGAAAGGACCATAGTTTCTACTGTAAATAGTGGCAAAAACTTACCTAGTTTTTACCTTTTAACTACATGTTAACAGCACCCAAACTGTACTTTAATTATGATTTCCATATCTCACCTTGAAACTCTGTGATGTGTAAGGAAAAAACCCACACGATACCACAGTCACATTTTATTTTTCAGATGCCCTAGAAGTGCTACACAGGTTGCTGATATAAGGATTCCTTCAAGGCAAAAAGACAGGCAAAGTCCCTCACTCAGAGGCCCAAGGCCTGAGCCAGAACTGGAGTCAACACACCATCCACTATTACTGCCTCAGGCAGGATGGGCCTTTGTTTGTGAAGCTGTAAATTGTACCTTATGGGTGGAAATGTATCCATGACTACAGATTAGTCCTACTACTGAGGAATAACATGGTGGCAAGTAAGTGGATTTTGATAGAAAAACTTAGGAGTCTTGTGCCCTTTTTGCAAATAACAACTAGTATTACCAAAACCTAAAATGAACTTATGAGCAAAAGAATGTAACCTCCAAAAAATTTAAAGCCTTACAAACAAACAATGGAAGTAAAGGAGAGAGAGGTTGGAATGCCAGGGATGCCTTTCAAAAATGCTAGATAGAGGTGAAGTTGATTTAAATGTCATCATTGCTTTCCACTGGCCCAAAGCTATTGCAGAACTCAGTTCTGTAAAGAGCACAGAGACTGACTACACTGACTCTTAATGAGCTCACATCATGAATGACTTGTCCTCGCTGCCTGAAACCCTACTCTGATTGAAGGGCGTTGCGAACTCTGCTCCCATCTTGCCAGCCTGGAGAGCTGAGATTGATGTGTGGAGTGGGGACGTGAACCCTGAGCCTTGGGAGCAGTTTGAGGTCGAGTTGGAATTTGTTCCTGTCCTGCCTTTCAAAGCTTTGTTTTTATATGAATCGTACATACTAACAACTCAGTCTGCTGCATCCGAGAGAGCCAGGGTAGGCAACTTGCAGGAGATTCAATTCGGTGGGACATTGATTAGAAATGAGGAGAGTTGGGACTTTCCCCAAAGGGACTAATCAGAGTTGGAAATGTAGTTTAATCAGCAGCCATCCCACCAAATCACACTCCCACCTGTTTGGTTACCCTAACCAAAATAAGTAATAAATGTGTAAAGCTCAACAGTGATTCTATTCAGAGTTACTGCCATGCTTTCCCCAAGCCCAGCCAATGTAAAGTAACCTAAGACTTCACTTCTCTTCGGGGGGCTACTGAACATCCTCAGAGGCAATTAAATCATGGAACATGTGCAAATGAGATTTGGGGGGAATGCTATGGAGATGTGGTAAAAGCATTTCTAATGAATTGAGTATTCATTCTGACCATAACACATAATGAAGTATGGTTCTTTAATATACCAGTGATGATAATAACTAATTAATACCTGTCCCTTGTAAAGCATTTATACTTTACAAAATAGCTTCACATGGATCATCTCTTTTATTTTCAGGATTGTATGGTAGGTGAGAGATATTTTTATTTATATTAAGTACAGAGGAAACCAAGACTTCTTGGAAGTTGAGTCTTACCTTGAGTAACAGAACAGATTGGTGTGGAATATAGGATTAAAACAGAGCCTCTAAGTACTGTGTATTTTCCAGTTCACCCCACTGTCTCTACAAAAAAGAATGTCCTTCTTCCTTGTTAGCTTTGGAATTTATAAATTATTTTAGTTCTTAGTATTTTATTTAATGGAAATGAAAAATAGCGAACACTTGCTAGACCATCACTAAGTTAAGCCGTTGTACTGAGCAGCAAGTTCTCCACAGTTTCTTGTTGATGACGTAGGCATTGTTGTCCCCACGGCTACTGATAGGGGAATTGAGCACAGAAGTTTTTGTGATGCGCCCGTGCCACACAGCTCACAAGCAGTGAAGGAGAGATTTGAAAAAAACAAGACTCTGGAGTCTTCACTGGTTCCCATCTTCACATCCGCCTGGTGAGACAGACCTCCAGGCTTCTGTGAAAACTTTTCAGATTAGTCATCCTTTTGGGATTCCTATCATTTCTATAGAAGATGTCACAGAATTTAAGTTTATCTTAATTTTGTTTTCAAATTGTCTATTTTCTCTATTCCCCTAGACTGTAAATTTTCCAAGTCAAGGACATTCTCAGATTTTTTTAAAATGATATCCAGTGGGCAGAAGAAAGTTCTAGACTCAGAGGTTGAAGTTGTTTGGTTGACGGATTTCACTTGGTGGAGGTTATAGGCATTAGACCAGAAGACAAACTAACACAGATTGATTTGGTAGCTCTGATGAATAATCAATCCAGTGACCTTACACTAGGAGGGTCGCTTCTCTGATCCTTTATGCCAACATTCAATTCATCTGAGGGTCAAGAAACTACCAAAATGCCAATTCATTTTCATAGTAGAGTTGTCCGTCTGTGTGCCTTCAGCTCCTTCAGCAAGCAGCTGAAAAACCCATCTTCTGATTCCTTTCCTGGGTCATAGTAGCTGTTCGCTAAGGGGGCATGATAATGGTGGGATGGGCTTGAGAGAAAGTGAGTTATCCAAGTGAAAGGGCACAGCAAGTGGAGTCTCCTTTATCATCTCCAAAGTAATACGTTATTAGAGAGTGGAAAGCAGCTCAAGGCAGATGTTTTAGAATAATTCATGAAGCAGTTTTTACCAGAGCAGAAGTTGCTGGATGCTGCCGCTAAGCATTGTTCAGAATCAGCATTTTAAATAGCCATTCATCAAAGTTAAAGTTGCCTCAGGCAGATTTCTGAGCCTAGCACTTTGGAAATACAATAATGGTAATAATAAAGTTAGCATACATGGACACATTTGAAATGTGTGCCATACTTTCCAAACTGTACTCTGAAGCACCAGCTTAGGAATTACATCCTTTTGAGTTGAAAGGAGTTCGGAAGGTTATCTGCCTGAGATAGGGACATTCTTGGGATACTATTATTATACTTTTCTCTTTTGTATTTCGTTGGTTGACCTATCCTTTCCCCTTCCTATCTTGTCAGAGACATGTATCTACTTTGAGGTTTGTACAGGATGCATCAAAAAAAAAAAAAGCTAACATTCAGTTTCTCACAACTCAAAATGGGATTTTTATAGGAATAATAGTTGTAAAAACAAGACTTTATGAAGTGTGGGCCTCCCTGGTGGTGCAGAGGGTTGAGCGCCACGCTGTGAAGCATCTGCAGCATAGCTGCTGGAGTTCGATCCCCGGCCAGGGAGATAACCCACATCGCGAAGCAGACCTCTCTTGTCTCACCCACTGCTCCCCTCAGCAGTGTGTTTCAGTCGTTCTGCCTGCTCTGCTCCCCACTCTGTCTCTGGTGAATCCTCACCTCCCACACCTCTGGCCTGTACCCCAGTTCTTGTATGCATAAATAAATATTTTTTTAAAAAAAGACTTTATGAAGTGAGAAATAGGATTTTCTAGATTATGCTCCCACTTAGCATAACAAAACCAAGCCTGCAGGCAGCACTCAAATCCTAGAGCTACTTCCTGAAACACAAGTACTGGTTCTGTCTATGACTAGACCATGGGGTGGGAAGCTTCAGGTGAAGAGGCAACTGATAAACTGTAGAGGCATAAAGGCTGAAGGACCATGAGAATGAGGAAGGCAGGTACTAGGACACATTGATTTTTAACTCTCTCTCTGGGCTGCCCAGAGAGTGAGGTGTGTTAGCTTAAGTTAAAAATCAACATGAGGTTATTCCCCCTTTAAGACTGCATGGAAACGCAGGCTCCCCACACCAATCTGGGAGCAGCCACATCAGAGTAAACTGAGCAGCACAGCGTGGTTAGGCAGAGGAAGGGTTAGAATTTAGTTTTCTCAAGCAACCCTCAGTTCCCGTGTGGTGTGGAAGGAACTCAGAATCTCCTGTGTGTCCCTGGCAGGGTTGGTGGGAATCTGGCTAGCCAGCAGAGAGGGATGACCATGTTGGGGGCAAAATGGCACTGTGGCCAAGGGCTGCAAAATGAACAACTTGGGCCCTGCCTTCCCTGGAGCCACAGCCAGGCCCAGGTGCCAAAAGCTACAAGGAAGAGCCACGGGGGTGGGCAAAATTAGGAAAAAAGGAGTCTGCATTCAGATTCAGTCAGGAGAGAAATGAGTCACAAGCTACCTTGATGTGTAGTCTTTAGAGCAAACTCTTGTGCCATGCCAAGGAATGACAAGCTCCCATAGGTCACCAGTCCAGGGAGTAGCCCAGACCAGCTACTCTACAGCACACACGGAGGATTGAGAGGTACCCAGAAATAGCAGAAGGACTCATGCCTGCACCCATCTACCCACAAACTACAACCATCCCCCGACCCCAGCCTAGATACCATCCTGATCAGGGAAGAGAGGAAAGAGACATCCCTAGCATTTCTTCAAAATAAGATTAAGTTTATCTACAGAAAGTTTTTCTGGAGCATTCGACTGGACTAGGTCAGAGGACTGGAGTAAATGCAATTTCCCCCATAGCGGTGGGACAGGGTCTTATCAAGAAAATCAGAGTAGGACGGGTGTCTTGGCAACTCTGCTCCCTAACCTCAACTCCTTTTTGTGCATATTTTACATATGCAGAAACCAAGGTCCAGCAAGGGAATCTCATCCGTGGTGGAAGGATAACTGGGTATCAAAACTACAACATGCATTAAACCTCCAGATGCCAGTTCCACACTCCTCCATCTGGACTGTGAGCCACTCCCAGGTTCCTGTAGGAGATGCCCGAGTGAATGGCCCATGGAACAACAATGAGAGGTGTTCGGAAGCACACCTTCAGTTTCCTGTGCTCAGATCCCAGTCTAATCTTCTAGTCTTCATTAGGGAGGGTCCCATGGCTGAAGATGTTCCTTGGAATATTTACATGTAGGGGTGGCAAGATTTTATGTTCCTCTCAATTTGCCAAATATTCAGAATGGCACAGAGCTGATAGGACAGTAATTGAACAAAGTGTTTCTTTCTCTGTCTTGTTTTCCCTTTTCTCCCAAGCATCACCTAAAATTGAAACCTTCATTGGCTGCAGTTTCTATCCATCTGCAAAAACATATTAGAAAGAGAAAGAGGTTGGCAAATGATTCAGGCTTTTCCCCCAGGGTGTTACTTACCTGACTTTAACCAGATGCTGTGCATCAGCCTGTCGCCCTCCTCCATACTCAGCAGGTTAAAGACAGAAGAAATATAAGGAATGCTTATGCAATAGACTCTCTCCCCCTCTCTTTCTCTTTCTTTCTTCCATTTTTTTTTTTTTTTAATCCCAGGACCGGATATACAAGTTCCAGAAGAGGAATATACATCCCCAGAGTCTGAAATCAAATCTGGAATTCATATCCTCTGTAAATGTACTTTATTAAAAGCAGGAATCAAGAGAGGTTTTGGAATTACTATACTGGAGAGGTTGATTGTGTAGAGAGAACTCAGAATTAGGGATAATTTTAGACATGTTTTTCAGGCAGCCAACTCCAGGGACAAATGGAAAAACTGGGCACTTTGGCATCAATCCTATCCCAAAGACCTTAAAATCACCCCCCAGACTGTGTGACCAAGTCAGAAAAGAAAGCAGAAAACGTGGAATGCCTGGTCATCTAACATGATCAGTTAGGTGGATTGAAATGTTAGTGGGAACACAGAGTGGTAAGAACTCCAGGCCTCATTCTTGTCAGTTTGAGGTTAATCTTCATAAAATCTGTTTGCTGGCACTTAATGATGTTTACTGCAAGCCTAAGCCTAGTACACTGCCAGAGGTGGAAGGCATAAGAGTTTGTGTATGTGTGTGTGTAGTGTGCTTGTGTGTGCATGGGTGTGAAGCTGCTGGAAGTACTGGTTGTGGCTGGAGGGGAGGGAGCCAGCCAAGTCACAGGAACCACACTGGGACATACATGCCTGTGGCCTGGACCACTGGCTGTTCTTTGGGTGCAGAGCCAGAAATTTCTCCATGGTTCCCACAAGACCCAGACCGTCTTCTATTGGTAAAAGTCTCTGAACAATTTTTTCCCCTCGGCTTAGGGTCACGTCGTTCTGAATACCATCCTAGCTCACAGCACTTTTCTGATGAAAAGCATCATTTCACAGGGGTCAGCCAATTCAACAACAGGAACAGAGTGATTATTCACATTCTGGTAATAAAAGTAGAGCTAAGCCCTTTAACCGGCCTGAGAAAGGTGGGAACCCCTTGTGACCCATAAGCCCTAAGTTTCTGAGAGGTCCAGAAGACAGAAGGGGAAGTCAGTGTTTCTGAGCTGATTTAAAGGAGACCTATTGCTGTTTTTGCTGGAAGGCTCAGAAGGAAAAGTTTGCAATGCTGAATGCAGTGCTCCAAATGGAGTCACAGGGACTTTGCCATTTGCTAGTTCAGACTTCTCCACCCACCTGCCCCTATTCCTCATCCCCATCCAGTATCTTTCCTGTTGCTTTATTAAATTCCCTTTTTTAAAACACCTGTAAAGTACTGTGAACCCATGGATGGTGAAGGTCCTTAACTTTACACACTGGCTGCCTTTCTAAAACTTTTGAGATATTGTCTTAATTATAACATCCATGAAGGGGAACTCAAAATTAATTACCCATTAGATGGGTCCCAAAATAAACAGCAGTAGACTCTCTTTCTATGTCCCTGTCTCCGGGAGGGAACTGGGATCTTCATTTCCCTGCATCCCCTTCTATTTTTCTCCCCCTTCAAAGTACTGGCTTCTAGAGATGAGCAGGGGACTCGACTCTCAGCCCCCAGAGTTCTCTGCAAGAAAGGCAGTTGGGTTGTTCAGATTCCAAGCTTCCTGCCTGGACCAGAGATGACTCTAACACCCCCTGAGGGAATGATTTGTAATGTTTGTCCTGTAAACTCTTAGGTAACTGTGTTCTGTTCCACCAGAAGAAGTCATGTGGCTTAGAGAAGAAAGATGTGTTTTCCTGTGGGTAGTTAAGGACACTGAGCTCCTGCCAGGCGGCTATGCTGACAGGATCCCTCTCTGAACAGAGAGCACTGTTCCAGGAACCAAGGGGAAATGGCACTCCTTATCAAGTATAAATCCACGTGCCACTGAACAATCGCACAGAGGTCTTCAGAAACCTTGTTATAAAATGCTTTCCGGAGGAAGGCACAATCAGTGAGCTGGGACATGGTTCATACAGAATGACTTTCCAGAATTCTCAAGAATCTCCACCAATGTTCCAGGGTGTTTGTTCTTCCACTGGTTCACTTACGGCTGCACTTTTAATTATTAGTCTGGCTGTAGTTCTGAGTGTCCCCCTCCTTTAAGCTCAGATCATCCTGTTTCTCTAAAAGCCAAAATGGTCCCCAAATGTGTTGAGACCAGTAGGCTCCGAGCGACTGGAAGGAGCCACCAGCACTGCTTCTCCCTGAGGCCTATGAGGAGCAAGCTCTGGCCTGGAACTTCCTAGGGCCTCACTCTTGGCTGTGCTGAGTGACTTTTCCCTGTGGCCTTGCCTGCTTCAGGGCCACATGTGAAAACAGTGACCACTTTCTGCTGGATGTTTTCATCTCTTGGTTTATTTAAAATGAGTATAACTTACACACTGTAAAATGCGCAAATCCTAAGGATACAGCTCAATAGATTTTGACAAATACATTTATGAAAATACTCTTCACGTAACCATAGCTCAAATGAAGACTATGACTGTTGTGTGCAAATCAAAACCACAATGTGATATCATCTCACGCATGTGAGAATGGCCCATATCAAAAAGACCAGAAACAAGTGCTGATAAGGATGTGGAAGAAAAGGAACACTTAGTATATGTGCTGCCAAAGCGAGCACAAGAAAAGGAACACTTAAGCATTGGTGGGAATGCAGACTGGTCCAGCCCGTTGGAGAGTAGTGTGGAGGTTCCTCAAAAGACTAAACGTGGAACTGCTGGAAGACTCCGCTCTCGGTATCTACCCAAAGAATACAAAAATACTAATTTGAAGGGAAACCCGCTCTCCCATGTTCACTGCAGCACTATTTACAATAGCAAAGATCTGGAGACAACATAATTGCCCCCAAACAGATGAGAGGACCAAGAAGATGTGGTACACATACACACTGGAGTACTACTAGGTAATTAAAAAGAGTAACTCTTATTACCATTTGGGGCAGCCTGGGTAGAACTGGGAAAGATAATGCTAAGCAAAATAAGTCAGAAGGAAAAAGGCACATACTGGATATGTTACTTACGTGTGGAATATAGAGACACCAAACCAAGGTCAGATAAAGCCGAACTAAAACCCCTAGAAAGCTGACTATAGGAGACCACTGATGAAAGGAGGCAATCAAAGGAGGGGCTTAGAGGAGGAGGGGCAGAAGCAAAGTGGGGAGGGGGCTCAATGGACGAAGACGGTGGACTCCAGGTGCTTTGGTGGTAGGTGCGATCTGGCAGCAACACCTGAAAAGGGGGTGGGGGCTACACTTCTAAAATACAAACAATTATGTTACCGCAATAAAAAATATTAGTTAAAAAAAATAATACAGACCTTTTCCAAACCCGAAGATCTCCTCATGCCCATCCTGTTAGGAATATTTACAATAACTGTATGAATGTTTCATAATGTTATTGGACTTTCTCCTCACTTGGAGCCTCTTGCCAACACTCAGACCACAGTACTTCTCTCCCTTCAGCCTTTCTCCCTGAGGACCCCCAGAACCAGAGCACTGTGAGAGAACCTGAGGCAGATTCCATTGGAATCTTCTTTAAAAAAAAAAAAAAAAAGATTGATTTATTTATGCATACAACAACTGGGGTATAGGCCAGAGGTGTGGGGGTGACAGACTTCACCAGAAACAGAGTGGGGAACAGGACAGGCAAATAGACTGAAACACACTGCTGAGGGGAGGAGCGGGTGTGGCAGGAGAGGTCTGCTGGACCATGTGGGTCCCCTCCCTGGCTGGGGATCAAACTTGTGCTGCAGTGACCACGGATGCTTCATAATGCAGTGCTTAACTCCTTGCACCACCAGGGAGGTCCTTCCATTGGAATCTTTTATTTTTTTTTTAAGATTTATTTTATTTATCTAGGCATACAAGAGCTGGACTATAGGGCAGAGTTGTGAGGGATGAGAGGATTCACCAGAGACAGGGTGAAGAGCAGCACAGGCAGATCTACTGAAATACACTGCTGCAGAAAGCAGTAGGTGAGACAGGAGCGGTCTGCTGCATCATGCTGCAGATAGCTTGATTGTGCTAAGACTTAACCCCTTGTGCCACCAGGGAAGCCCTCCATTGGCTTCATTTTTTTTTCTTTCATTTTTTTTATTAAAATATTTTCAAATTTACATATACTTGCCATTAATTGTAATCCCCATGTATTCCCCATCACCATCTAACCAGTGCACCATCACCTCAGTCCCTCATGCTCCCATCTTCCCTCAACCCTCCCTCCATTGACTTCTTTTTAAAAGACATTCAACATTATCAACTGGAAGCTTAGAGGCATGAAGCAATTTGTTCCAGGCTATGTAGCTGGTAAGGAAAAGTGCAGTGAAACCCAGCTCTTCCAGGCTCACTTTCCTCTGTTGGGGTTTCAGAAGAGCATAGAGGACCTCCCTGGTGGCCTAGGGATTAAGTCTCAGTGCTATCGCCAGTATGGCCTGAGTTCAATCCCTGGCCAGAGAGCTAACCCACATGGCGCAGCAGACCTCTCCTGCCTCACCCGCTGCTCCCCTCAGCAGTGTATCTCAGTAGAACCAACCACCTGTTCTGCTTCCCACTCTGTCTGGTGAATCCTCTCATCTCCTGAATTTCTGGTCTACACTCCAGTTCTATGCAAAAAATTTTTAAAAAGAAAAAGAAGAACACAGAGCTGTACTTCTCTGGAGAGAGAACAGATCAGGATGCAGAACATAGACAGGCCACAGAAGTCATTGTCTGGAGCGCACCTTTGTCCAGGTTAGAGAGTCCAATGCACTCTGGATTCCAGGCTGTTTCTCACCTGCCTGGCAAGCTTGTGATGTGAGTTCTCACCTCAAGCTCCCTCCCTCCCCTTGGCATCCCACACACAAATAAATGAGTACTGCACTGGCCTTGAAACTTTAGTTTGCCTAAGAATTACCTGCAGAGTTACTTGTACCTGGAACAGGACTCGGGAGACTTGGTTTACCCCCTACCCTACCCCCACCAGCTGCTTCAAGTGATCTGTGAGAGCCACTGCCTTTGAAAAATTCTATTTCCATTGAAGAAGTGACATTTAGCAGTTTCCAACCCCATCACATCTGACCCCTCCCTTCCTAGAAGATTTCCTCCCCCCTTAACGTCTTCCTTCCTTCTCACTGTTTAATCATTCCCTGGGTACTGTGGTTCCTTTTGATCAAGATTCTGTTATTCAGACTACTCATCTAATCTGGGGTTCTTTTCTGAACTGTTCCTGAGTCTTGAGACAGCTTAACAGCTCTAGATGTCTAACACAGCCCCACACACCACAAGCACATGCAGACATGCCCTCTCCTTCTTTCCATCCCACCACTGTTTCCCAACATTTTGCACGTTTTCATGCATAGGCAAGCTCTGTTCCCTTTGCCTCCCCTCGGGCTCATCTGCTGAACACTTATTTTTCAGGACTCAGATTGAGGTCCTTTCCTTCAGGAAACAACTTCTCCCAACATTGCTCAAGAATGAATTGTTCCTTCTTTTTGGGCGACCATACCTGGCGCCCTATAGCTTCAAACATGTATGAGGTTTGAGTCCATACGGTGGTTACTCAGAGCAGAACCAAAGGCATGATTTTCCTGGACAAAGGACTATGGCCACTTTTACATGGTGGTCATGTGCAAAATAATATGCCAGTAAAGTTATTTATTGTTTTCTGTGTGCCAGGCACTGTTTTTCTCTACTGTTGGTTACTTGCAACAATCTGTTTTGTACAGTGTGACTTCTTGGGTTTCAGAAGATACAGTATAACTTTTAATTATAGCATCTCTAAGAGTCAGTAAGGGCAGTGGTCTCCCATTCATCTGAGATTCCGCTTCTATGGTGGGTGGGCAAGCTGAAAGCTGTACATCCCTGATTCATTGTCCTGAGTGCGACTTTTTTTTCTTACTTCTTTTTTGGGTAGATTTTGAAAGTGCTCACTGAGTCATTTGAAGGATGATTTTGCTATGTCAGTCCTATCCCCAATATATCTAAAATTTTGGATAAGGTCAGTGGGGGGTGGGAGGGAAGATGATTCAAAATATGCAAATGATTAATATACAGGAGCTTGTTTTAAATGAGGACTAGGAACAAATATTGAAAATGTCACAAGGAAGAGCACTCTCTTCAGACAGAGTTTTGCTGTGCCCCTAGATATATGAAGCAGGATAGAGTTGAGGTGTCAGTGCAGAGAGGAGACCAGTAACTGAAACTTTCAGTCTCCTAGCAATCGCTGGAATGTGCTGGCATTTCCCTGGAGACAGTCAGTTTAAAGCCACCAAAATGTACTTCTCGATTCATTAATCTCTTAGTTAGGGTGGGAGTGGAGACAGGGAAATCTGCTCAAGATAAGCATGAAGTACAATATGACTTTGCCTTCTTATAAAGAGCCATCATTCACATAAATTGCATCCTTCAACCTTTCAAGGGATTAAATGCTACAAGACAGACAGCATCTGGTTCAAACAGCAGCAAATCAAAGGGGGTAACAATACACCACACTGTGAATAACAGGCAGGTTCCTGTATCTAGAGGAGGCCAACAGCAGAGGGAAAAAGAAACCTGTGAGAGGCACAGTGAGAAAGGGTACACCTGTAGATGTGTCCAGAAAGATAGTGATGGCTGTGGGGATAATAATGCCATTCTTCTAAGGTGACCCACAGCGGCAGGCGGCCGCCCTCCATCAGGGGATGGAACACAGCCTTCCTTGACCCAGGGACCACAGGGAAGAGAATAGGGGACAGAGACTCTCCCTTCTGAAAACCACCAGTTAAGGCCATTAATTAATCTGCAGACTCAAAATGGTATCTTAAAGGATTTCTTAAGAAGGGTTATTTGTCTGGAATTAGACAAAAAGTAGCTGATTTTTCTGCTTCTTGATTTATTTGTTTCAGCCTCTCCTTTCTACCTTCCCCCACCTCAACTCTTGTCCCCTCTTCTCCATCTCAGGCTCTCATTACCTCATGACCTTTGCCCTTTGACCCTTATAAGGAAGGATCAGATGCATGCCATTCACACCTCCATGTAAAGTTAATCCTCTGGCATCTCCTAGGTATTCTGTTTTCACCATAACTCCAAATGAAAGACTTGCCTCTGTTAAAGGAATTTCAGGTTGACATGAGGTGTGGGATTTTGGTGTTTTTCTTTCTTTTTTCTTTTTCTTTTTGGCCTGTAAGGTTTTTGGTGAGACCTGCCTTGAGCATCTCAGGCCACACTTTTCTGGAACTTTTCCCAACTCCTACAGGGAGTATAAATATTTAAGGATAGAATGGCCATAACAATCTATATACTGATCTCTTTGAAAGTTAGTTTTAATTTCTATCAAAGTTAGATGTGCACAGTTATAGTGGTTCTCAACCAAGGCTAGAATTTAGACTCATCCAGGAAATGTTTTAAAATCTTGAAGCTTAGACTTCACTCCAGACAATTAAATGAACACCTTTCAGAAGTGTGACCCAGGTCCTTGGGTTTCTGAAGGGCCCCAGGTGAGGAACAGGGGTGTGAGCCATTCATATAGCTTTGAGCGAGATCTTTCTATAAGCCAAACCAAACATCAACACCACCAAACCTTACCCTCCTCATTTTCCACTTCCCAGGAACAATGAATTCAAATAACTGAGTGGATTTATATAGCATTTACCCTCATATTTCTAAATTACATGATTATATTATTGCTTCTTGATTTTTCAGCTTTAATCATCTTTAATCATCTTCCCACCATGGAAAATAAGATTTAACTCTCTTATACCATCACCCACACCTCAGAAACTCATTTCCCAGTCTTCACATATCCCAACACAGTTGTATTTGGTAATGTTGATCTTTATATTATGACTGTTTTTCCTGTGTTTGCTTAGTTTTCTCTGTACTTGTCACTAATTCAATCAAAATTCTTCCCAAATCATTGTCCTGTGAACAGGTTGAAATCTCTTGAAGAAATCATTTGATGTTCTGGGATCTCTGTCTGGACTAGCCCCTTGTCCAGCTGCTCCAGGGTGACCGGCCCCTCTACTCCCCATCAGCTTAGGGATTCTCTGACTGGGGATCTGGTATTGGGGAACGTATCTTTATCTTCTTTTTTTGGTTTTCTTCCTTATTTTTGTACAGTCTATCCACTAGAAACTTCTGGGGATAGAGTACCTGGCAGTGAAGTTTTTGAGTCCTTGACTGTCTGAAAATTCATTATTGTGTCCCAGAGCTTGACTGAAGATAAATTTTAGGCTGGAAATCATCTTCCATCAGGGCTTCTAAAGCAATTGCTCTGTTACCTTCTAACTTTCTGGACTATAATTGAAATTAATATATGGGTCCTCCCTGGTGAAGCAGAGATTAAGCAATGCGCTCTGAAGCAAACCGCAGCCACTGCAGCACCAGTTCAATCCCTGCTGCAGGCCAGGGTGGCGACCC
Source organism: Galemys pyrenaicus (assembly GCA_019455555.1). Classification (NCBI taxonomy): domain Eukaryota; kingdom Metazoa; phylum Chordata; class Mammalia; order Eulipotyphla; family Talpidae; genus Galemys; species Galemys pyrenaicus. The sequence continues at coordinate 3,640,574 of JAGFMF010011796.1, read as the reverse complement.
ACATGGCACAGCAGACCACTCTTGCTGTGCCCGCTGCTTCCCTAGGCAGTGTATTTCAGTAGATCTGCCTGTTCTGTTCCCCACTCTGTCTCTGGTGAATCCTCTCACCCCCCCACACACACCTCTGGCCTGTACCCCAGTTCTTGAAATGCATAAATATGTAAATCTTTTAAAAAATAATGAAGTTAATATATGAACATCTAACTTAAAAGACTATCAGAGGGCATAATTAATTCCATTTGGAAGGAGAAGTGGTGACATTTTCAAAGAGAAGATGAAAAAGTCATCTTTAAAAATATATAATAGTAGTACATTGTTTCAAAAACACTCAACAAAATATGACACATAAAAAGTGAAAAGTCTAAAAAATAAAAAAAAAGTGAAAAGTCGGGCCTCCTTGGTGGTGCAGGGGTTAAAGTCTCAGCACTATCAAGAAATCACCAGCCACTGTGGCATGAGTTCATGAGTTCATTCCCCAGCCAGGGAGCTGACCCACATGGCACAGCAGACCTCTCCTGTCTCTCCTGCTGCTCACCTCAGCAGTATATTTTAGAAGATCCGCCTGTTCTGCTCCCCATTCTGTCTCTGGTGGATCCTCTCACCCCTCGCAACTCTAGCCTACATCCCAGTTCTTGTATGCATAAGTAAATAAACAAATAAATCTTTAAAATAATGTGAAAAATCACTGTACCCTCCTTCTCACCAAGAGAGGAGTAACACCAGTTTGATGTTTATTAGCGAATGAGAGATGACATTTGATTTGTGTTTTACAGGAATAGATTTGCCTGACTTGAAAGGTGGCAAAGTTTGGAAAGTGGATTCCAGACAAAGGAAACACACAAAAGGGGGAAGCTAAAAAGGAACAATAGGTTTGGGAGACAAGGTATAGTAAATTGTGGGGCAGATGGTGGAAAATAAAGCAGGAGACAAAAGCAGTTATCAGAACAAGAAGGTTTTTCTCTAGGATGTCAAGGATTTTGAACTGCATGTGCAGCAATTATGGAACCACTGAAATGTTTTAAGTTGGGAAGTAGACAGAGTCAAGTGTGAATTTTATGTCTGTGGCATTCTAGGAGGTACATTCAAGATGGGATCAAGCAAGACTGAAGTCAGAGAGACCAGAAAGGAATCTAAAAGGAAACAGTGATTCTAAACTAAGGCAGGAGAAATAAAACAGAAAGGGAGGAGGGGATTTGATACATAGTAGGGAGGTAGATTAACAAGAAACAAATTCACTAGAAAAAAAGGCTAAAGAAAAGAAGACTCTTGGATTTCCAACTTGAATAACTGAGTGACTGGTGACATTATTAACAAAAGGAAAGAATATAGACCAAGGAGCAGGTTTTCAGAGAGATGAAAATGCCTGGAAGACAGTATGGGGAAGGCATTCAGGAAGAATTGGTTGTCTGACTTAGCACCTTTCAGATCCTATTCTCCAGCCATAGTGACTTCCAGGAGGGAAACTGGCCAAAGGAGGGTCAGCTGGAATGGGAAATGTTTACCAGGTATAGTAAAAATAGCAGAGGTGAATGAGTAGTGCTAGTTCAGAAAAAAATAGTAGTGAGTGTCTGACCCAAGCAGTGAATCTGAGATCATAAAGAAATAAACCCTGGGGTTAGGAAATTAGGGGATAGAAGTAGCATGGGAGGTCGAAGGTAAACATACAAAGAAAAATGGTACAGGGTGTGGGCTATAGGAAAGACAAATATGTCTGGTCCTTTTTTAAACTTATTGGTTCTGAACAAAGAGCTGGGAGTTCACCTGTTGGCTTAGAGTGCCTGTCCTGGGTCCAGGTATTGCAGGGCCTCAACGTGTTTAGGTTTGCTCAGTGGAAAGTCCAAGCCAGTCTGAGACAGAGGAGAATCCTTTGAGTCATTCTCTCTCTTATTCTTTCCCTTTCCTTGTATTAAGTGTTAGAGTTGACTTTTGTTCCATCTTGCAAGAGGAAAGAAGTAGGGAGTTAAAGACAGAAGGTAAAGAGATATGATTTCTGGGTCAATGAAAAGAACTAAGAAATGAATCAGTGTTTATGTCAGGATTGTACCTCATTTTCCCTGGATGTTGGCACTTCCTTGAGACAGTATTCCAGACATGAAGGCCATTGATTCTCACTTTTAAGCCAAGTGGATGAACTCTGTAAGTACATGCCTGGACTGAAATCTTCACCAGAGTTTTCTTTTGGTCAGAGAAATAGTCATAAGCACATAAGCCTAATTGAAAGGGACTAAGCTGGGGCAGATGTAAAAAGGCTCTTGATATCTTAAAAGAATCATGCTGCAGCAAAAGTCTAGACAAAGTCTCACCTTTCTCAGCTGAACTATATTTTTACTGTGGTGCCTTGGAAGAGTCCAACCCATGGGTTCATGTGGGACTGGGTCCAGGAAACATAAAATGTGAACATTCTTCCAACTCCACTTCCAAGGGCTTGATGGTGTGAGAACATCCATTTATTAAGCCAAAGGACTTTAATGGGAGTAATGTATAACCTGAAGTGTATTACTAAGGATTTGACTTTTTAAAATTCCCCATGTATATCAGAAGTCCAGGATTTTCCCCATTCATTCTCTGAGATATTTAATCAGGTTGGAAGATATACAGGAAAATCCAGTCACCTTTAGAAAAACAAACTGATCAATAGTACCACCTGCATATTGTAGTCTGCTGCCCTGGATTGAATGAGTGACTGGGTCCCCACCCTCACTCCCAGCATCGAGAAACTGTCATTGCCTCTCTAGTTGGCTTTGAATTATCTGGGTTGATATTTGAGTTTTCTAAACCAACACAATCCCAGATGTCCCAGAGCCCACCACAAATCAGGATGGTATTTGGATAATTCCCCATTCTTCTCCCACTTATTCCCCCCTCCCCTAAAATATAACCCATACCTCTAAGTGGAGAAAGATTGAAACAAAAAGAAGTGGGGAAGATAAATTGGAGAGAGGGAGGGTGGAAATATGTCTGTTGCTTTAGAGAAAAGGGAAAAGATAAAAGGGTTCCCACCTGAAACTTCTGTTTCTTTGGATGGGTCAGAAAGATTAACATGGTAACATGGTGGGAAGTCAAAGTGGTGAAAGATTTAAAGGCTTTAGGGAGAGTGTTGGAAAGACCAATAGTAGAGTATCATTGTTGGGGGGTGGGGTGCTGAAAAGAAGGAGGGTGAATCTAAGGGACCACTGACAAACTACAAGTTTAGGAAATGAATAAGGTTTAAATAATGTGATGCGTTGAAAAGCACATTCAGCAGTAGTAGGAGAGTGTCTTGGACAGTAAGTATGGTAGACTGAACAGCAATCCCCCCAAATATATGCTTATTCAAATCCCTAGAACTTGTGATTATTTCCTGCTATGGTTGGTGGGAATGTAAAATGGTGCAGCCTCAGTGGAAAATAGTATGATGATTTCCTCAAAAAAATTAATATAAAATTAGGGACCTCCCTGGTGGTGCAGCGGGTTGAGTGCTGCTCTGTGAAGCATCGGCTGCAGAGAAGCACGAGTTCCATCCCTGGCCAGGGGGGGACCCACGTGGCACAGCAGACCTCTCCTGCCTCACCCGCTGCTCCCCTCAGCAGTGTGTTTCAGTCTATTTGCCTGTCTGCTCTCCACTCTGTCTCTGGTGAATCCTCTCACCCCCCGTGACTCTGGCCTATACCCCAGCTCTTGTATGCATAAATAAATCTTTAAAAATAAATATAAAATTATAGTACAGTTAATAATTCTACTCTGGGTACATATCCGAAAGAATTGAAAACAGAGTCTTAAATATTTTTATACCCATGTGAACAATCAAAAGGTAGAGGCAAACCAAGTAACATTCAACAGACTGGATAAACAAAATGTAGTGTATATACAGACACACAATGGATATATTCAGCCTTAAAAAGGAAGGAAAGTTGGGCCTCCCTTGTGGCGCAGTGGCTTAAGCAACGCACTATGATGCAGACCGCAGCCACTGCAGCACAAGTTCAATCCCTGCCGCTGGCCAGGGGGTGCCAGGGTGTGGCCCACATGGCCATGGCGCGGCAGACCTCTCCTGCCTCACCCGCTGCTCCACTTGGCAGTGTATTTCAGTAGATCTGCCTGTTCTCTTTCCTACTCTGTCTCTGGTGAATCCTCTCACCACCACCCCCCACCCCGCGACTCTACCCTGTACCCCAGCTCTTGTATGCATAAATAAATTTTAAAAATTTCAAAAACCCACAAAAAAACACAAACTTTAAAAGAAAAAGGAAGGATAGTCTAATAAATGCTGTCACATAGATGAGCCTTGAAAACATTGTGCTATGTGAACTAAGCCAATCACTAAATGACAAATATTTCACTTATCTCAGGCAAAAAGCAAAAGCACAGCGGTCACTAGAGGTTGAAGAGAGGGGGAAATGAGGAGCTATTATTTTCTTTTTTGGGGGGTATTCTTTTCAGAAACACCAATTTTTAAAACTTTAATCTAAACAGCTTTTTATTTTTTATTGATATATATTTGACATCAATTGTAATCCCCATGTATTCCCCATCACTGTATCACCAGTGCACCATCACCTCAGTCCCCCGTGCTTCTGTCTGCCCTCCACCCTCCCTCTCCCCCCTCCCCACCAAGTGTCCCCAATTTGTCCTTGTCTTTTCATTTCTATTATTTTCTAATGGGGACAGAGTTTCAGTTTTGCAAGATGAAGAACTTGGTGGATGGTTGGTAGTGATTATTGCACAACAATGTGAACAATAAACAACTTAATGCTTAATGAACTTAAAAATGGTTAAGAGGCTAAATTTTATGTTCTGTCATTTACTGGATTAGGAGGTGAGGGCCCAAATCCCAGTGTAGTGAGGGTTTGGAACTGAGTCCCCTACATCAAGTCCACATGCTCTAGGGAAAGTCAAGCATCAATTCTGACAGCAGCAAGGAAGCTCATCTGTGCACTGACTCTAAATAAAGGAAAAGCAGTCTCCCATGAAAAAAAATCAAAGCCCTAGTCATGTGCCTGGCACCAGTTTAGAGACCAAACATCTACTACCTGCAGCAGAAGGAAACTCTAAGCCAAGAAATGAAGATAAAATTGGTTTTTAGCCAGTGACACCCCAAGGATACCTGGCAGAAACAAACATAAAACCACTCTGAGATGAAACTACAACACTCCAGGCCACATAAAATTCCCACAGGAAAAATAAAGCCCTGCTTACAATTTAAAAAATTTAAAAAACAGAAGGTATGTACCTTGTATAAAAGCTAGCAGTTAAAATAAACACCTCAAAACTTTAGGTAGTAAACTGTTAGTTAGGTCCTATAAAATTAGTGTTTTAAAATGATATCTTAAAGGACACATCTAAGAATAATTTAAGACACTATTTTTAAAAGAATGGGAAAATCGGAAGTGAGCCAGAGGGCCTTTCTAAAAATGAAAAACATGGTTGTTAACATTAAAAATAAGTGGTGTATTAAAGCTGATGAGACTGACAGAAGAGAGAATTAGTGAACTGGAGGAGAGACCTAAGGAAATATTCCAGAATAGAGACATAAAGATTAAAAATGTAAAATGTGCTTTTAAAAAAATGGTGTATGAAAAGAGCTGACTTGTCTCATGACAATCAAAGAAAACAGGAAGAAGAAACAATATGCAAACTTTAATGTCTGGGTTCAAAAAATAGCTTGTCAATTACTGTGTTGTCTTAGGTAAATAAGTTAACATCCTTGTGACCCACTTTCTTAGGTGGAAAAATGGTTATAGGACTCTGTTATGAGAGTTAAATAAGAAAACTTATGTAAAGCATGGCACAATAAACCTATACAGTCTATGTGGCTCTTAGTATTATTAATGGGAATTATCCCATGTTGGTCAAAAACTCAAGCCATTGTTTAAAGAATCACATAAAAGATAAATCAAAATAAATCCACACTGGACACATTATTCTAAACTATAGAACAGTAAATACAGAGAGGCAAATCTTAATGCAACCAGAAGGGAAAAACAGTTTTATCTACAAAAAGATTCATAGCAAGGATCCTTTCAATAGCAATAAAAAAGACCAAGAAAGAAGAAAAGTCTTCTATGTGCTCAGGGAAAATAACCATTAAGCTGAAATTCAATTGCCAGATAAATTGCCATTTAACTAACCTTGATGTAAAATAAAGGTGTTTTTTCTATGTAAACTAGTGTTTCTTCAGACAACACTCACAAACCATTACTAGAACAACTAAAGGATACACATCAAGAAAGAGCTGATTCTAGGAGGAAGACGTAGTATCCAAGTAATAGTGAGAACAGAGGAGGAACTTTCTGGAGTGGGGCTGAGTGGTTGGGAGAAGTCAGGAAAGTGCTTGCTGGGTGGGATGGACATGGGCTTCGGAAGGACAGATGACATTGTGCATCATCAGTCTGGGTCACGCAGCACAAGACAAGGACTCTGGAGCTATGGAGGAGAGATGAATAGAACTAACAAGTTTCAGAAAGCTAATCAGAATCTTGGCGATGAGACACAGTGCTCTCAGAGGTTTTTAAGGAACCGAGTTGCTTTCTGGGCCTCAGCTTCCTTACCTTGGTGTGGGGTCACAGTGTCTGACCTTTAATGGCAGTGCAGATTGATATTCTAAAGCGAGACTTGGCTGCGGTGAGACTTGGGTGCCTGGGCCAGCTGCAGTGAATGTATCGGCACTTCTGAAAATTCGGAAGGTGAGATCAATCTGTTCTTAAAACCAAAGTAACAGCTGGTATTGGACCCCTAGAGTCTCTTCAAGAAGGAGGGAGTGAAGTAGTCAGCTGGCCCAGGCAGAGAATAGGCCTAGCACAGCACAGACACAAATGGAAGAGGTGGAGGACAGGAGAAGTCCTTCAAAGCCACATCCTGACTTCCAAACTGCTTTCTAAAGGTTCTGAGTTTGACAGAAATCCAAGCACGTCTTGTCCCGGCACTTTCCCCTTTAATTTTCAAATCGATGTATATTTTAGGGGAAATTTAATCCCTGTGGCTCTGAATCATGTGCAACAACTGTTCTAAAAGATATTTGATGTCGGGAGCTTTTCCTGAACTTGGAACAACTTGTTAGGAGATGCACTTTTTTCTTTCACTGGTTCTGTTCCTAGTTTCTCTGTCTTTCTCCACCCCCACTCCAGCGCCCACCCCCCACCCTCCCGTCCCACCCCCCCATATTGGCCTGATGTGGGAACCTGCTGGATAAGAACTTTGCACTTTTCATCTCTTCTTCCTTGGCGGTCAAAAGGAACTCATCCAAACCACGGGGGCGTAGGGCTTGGCTCTGTCAAAGAAACAGTGTTGTCCTTGCTGCTAGCACGAACAGGGCCCTGATTTTGTTTTCTGGCACAATGGCTGTGTTTGAGGCAGGACTGGCAAGCAGGACTCCAGTCTCCAAGCCATGACTCCTTAGGTTGCAGTAAGTGCTCCACCCAACCCGGTTATACAGTGGCAAACCTCATAGCAGCATGTGGTGGTTCCTACTCTCCTGCTACCCAGGGCCTGGTCCCAGAGGCTCTCAGAGAGAAAGGGATTCAGCCAGGATGGGCCTCACAGTATTTTCCTTTAATCCTTCTCAAGTTCTGCTGGCTGAGGGTGCGTGGTCCCAGCTGACCCCACTGCTTCAGCCGTGCTGTGGTGTACCTCATTTCCAGGAATCCCATCCAACCCCGGAGTGGAGAGCCTGGTCACGTATTTACTCACAACCCAGTTCCAAGATGTAGAGTCAGACAACTGGAAAGAATTTCCAGCCTGTGCCGTTGGGCCCCCTGTTTCTACATTTCCTTTACAAGTGGCAATGAGATAGGTGTCCTTTTAAAGCACATCTTTTTGTATACTTTCACATTCTTTTTCACTTCATTTTCTAGCTAGCTTTGAGCTAGGGCTGCAAAGATCAATGAAATGGAAAAGTCAACTCTTGCCACTTAAAAGGCATCATGGGATCTGAAAACTACCTCAGGGCTGGTTTTCTGCTTTGTTTTTTTCCCCCTTTGGCTTGGAGTGTCTCAAAGTAACTCCTATGTGGCATCATTTCAGAGGTGAGCTTCCCTCAATAATATCCCCCAGCAACATATGCTATTCCATGACTGTTATTAGCAATCTCGTCTGTGTTAAAATTGTTGGTGGAGGCATAAAGGGGGATTTGGGAAATGTATATACTCCTGGAAATTAAAGCACATCAAGTCAAAACAACTTGATGTAAATGATTTAATTAGCGTAGGAAGCCCAGAGAGACAATGTGGTTTAGCGGAAAGAATGCTGGGCGGGGAGTCCAGGAAAAGAGATTGAATTCCCTCATCTATAAATTGGTGATAACCACTCCTGTTTTATTATAAGGCTGCGATTAAGATACAAACGTGTGTGTTTGTGTGTGTGTGTGTGTGCGTGCAAGAGAGAGCTTGTCCATGAACATGTTCTATAATCATTGTGAAAGTTGGGAAGAAGGGGCAGGGAAAAGAAGGAGGAAGGAGAACAGAATTTGCCAGATGCTGTCCTGAGCCCTGATGAACTAGCTGGCTGAAGCCAGGTCTCTGAGCATATGCGGCAGCTCACTGCTGGGTGGGTCTTCCCGGGAGAAGCCTTAAGAATTGGAAAAAATACTGAAGGTTTATTAGGGTTCTATTCCAACGCTTCAGAGTCCAAGAGCCCTGGGTACCCCAAGCCTCTTGACTTGCTCAGGGAGTGCACTGCCAGCAAGGTTTATTCTGTTTTCTCACGCAAAAAAAGCCCCGGTGCTGGGCAGACCCACTTCAGCTGGTCAGTGGAAGGCTTGGAGAGCAGGTTGGACAGTTAGAAGCTCCCTGGTGGCATTTTAATGAAAATTTATACCTCAGGTGCAACTTTTACTGACTCCCAGGGGAACCTGCTCACCTCTGCTTGGGACACCTTTATTCTGGCTTCATAAAAAATTGTTTATAAGGCTAGTTCAAATAAAGCAAAAGAGTACAGCAGGGTGGTGGGTAATGAAAGACTCCAGCCCATCACACAGGCCGATTCCCTGTAACCCCTGGGTCTCTTGGGTTGGAGGATGGCCCCTGTGAGCTATTTTTCTCTTCATTTTGGCATATTTTCCCTCCAAGCGGGTCCCTGGTGCTCTTGGGCTGGGGTAACCAGGGAAGACAAGAGCCTGTCATGTGAGCTTCAAGTGCAGCGGCAGGGGGTGAGGGGGTGGGATTTGTTTCACCTCCAGGCTTGGAAATGCAGCCTGATTTTTGGGAAGGAGCCTAATTGATTCTAGTGGTGGCTCTGTGGTGGAGACCCCTGGAAAGAATGATGTTTGCTGCCAGGGTACCAGCGCCCCAGGCACACACACTTCCTTTAATTAACAGAGCATGATGCCAACAAACACACCGGCATTTAGGAAGTGAGGGCGACTAAAAGCCAAGTCTCTTGACTTCCTCAGGGAGTTCCCCGCCAGCAGGGATTATTCTGTTTTCTCAAACAAAAAAAGCCCCTGTGCTTGGCAGAGAGGCAGCCCAAAGGCCTGACAGGCCCGTGGCCTGCAGCACTGTCTCCCTCTCTGGTGGGACCTTTTTCTTGAGTAGCTAGTTTGACTCATTTGAAAATATCTGGGGACTTACTGGCCTTAAATGGTCATCTTTTGCCTCTCTTTCCCCTTGTTCAGTATTCTAGGATTTTGGTTATTTTTATGCATAAGTTTCTTTTCCTTCTCTTTCCAGAACTCCCACAAGTACCATCTACCCTCATTCTGCAGTGTCTGAAACAGTCTCAGCACCTGCAAAGCCCCTCCAAGGAATCAGTGGTGCTCCCCTGCCTGTGGTCTTTCCCAACATCCAGGTCAGTCCCTCTCATTTCTGGAGTCATCTTTCCTAGTATCATGCTCTATGAGTCTTTCTTGGTGATTGACCATTGTAAGCATGACAGGCGAGATAGCGGCTCATTCAATAGGTATAAATACCAAGCTTCTGTGATGTGCCAGGCATTCCAGCTAATAAGAATTCCAGGCCCCTAAGGTGGCAACACCTCTCCTGGTAAGAAACAGAGGCAGCAAAAAATGCAATAAAACATGGTAAAGGCTCCGATAGGTGTGTTCAAGGAGCCGTGAGAGCACAGTGGAAGAAACACCTTGGCTATCACTGACCATCTGAATCAGTCGAATCTGCTAAATATGTAGATACCCAGGCCTTGTCACAGAACTTCAAAATTAGAATATCAGGGTAGGAGGCTCAGGATGTTATATTTCAATGGATTTGCACATGATTGTTATTCACACCAAATTTTGAGACCCACAGCCCAATTTGAGGGCTACTGTCTTAGTTAGGAATGGTACACAACAGAGCTGACATTTGGGATTTATTTAAGTACATTAAATTCTCACCCTATATTGTCAATAGGTTCACTGAAATTTCAACTTACACAAAGCCACACAGAAAAACTTTACCACAGCCTGTGATAAACAAGGGTCAAGATCCTATGGCATATTTCTGGTCACAAAAACATCACTAAAATTTAAAACAAAGACTCAAAATATTTATAATATTAAACAGACATTTTTCTTCATTCATTCCTCTTCCAAATCACTTCAATTCGGGTTAAGGGTGACCAGAACCTATCCCTGCAGCTTGACACGAGGTGAGGGAAGAAAAGGACAACCTTGCATAGGATGCCCTTCCATTGCAGGATGCAAGTACACACACACACGCACACTTAGACATGCCAATGAATGGTAAGTGCACATCTTTGGGATGTGAGAGGAATTAGAGTACGCAGAGAAAATCCATGTAGACATGAAGAGAACGTGCAGACTCCACACACATCGTGACTTGGCTCTCATTGATGCTGCAGTTGTTACAGGGCAGGAAGAGGGGCACTTCAGAGCCCCTAACCTGCCCTCTTTAAATGGGTTTTGCTATTCGCTGCATTAAGACAAACATATAAGGCTTTTAATGGAAAGGAACTTTAATACAATTATGGTACAATACAGAAAGGATAAAGAATATAGTTACTAAGGTAAGCATCTAAAGTTACTCATTTCCTTGAGGGTAAAAGTTTAGCTAAATAGGATTGGCCTAAAGCAAGGCCCAAAAACCTGCCGCACGTTTAAAGGACCTTTTAGTGGAGACTTATAGAAAAGGGTCAGAAAGAGTTAGATAAATATGGGAGGAAAAGAGCAAAATTAAAATTAAGATGAAAGCTGCAATTATTAAGCTCCAAGTGGGTTTCTCACCCACATCTGTTTTAACCAGTTTAAGACTAAAAAGCAAGCTCATTTTTTTCACATGTTTTTTAGCTTCACGTGTTTTTTGTATGCCTCTTTGCTGCTCTTCATCTTGCTTTCTTCTTTCCCCCTTCCTTTTTACCTTCCATCCTCCTTTCTCCTTTCTTCAACATCTTTTTATCCCAGCTCACCTCCACCCTACTTAGGGCAAAACCAAAATTTTTAAATTTCCCCTTTTCCTAAAAACCACCCTGTTACACAGTGAAATATCATTATTAGAGGAATTGTTGAAATATTCTTTACTTAAATTTTTATTTTCCTTGAAAGAAACCATAAAAAATATTTTTATAAACCATATGTACAGGGATGGATCCCAGTCTTATAAGTTGTATGTTTTCTCATTGTTCAGTTGTATATTTTGGATAGTAGCCCTTGTCTGGTAAGTGATTTGCAACTATCTTCTCCCATTCAATAGGCTGCTTTTTAAATTTATTAATGGTTTCTTCTTTTTTTAAAAAAGATTTATTTATTTATGCATACAAGAACTGGGGGACAGGCCAGAGGTGTGGGGGTGAAAGAATTCACCAGAGACAGAGCTGGTAACAGAACAGGCAGATCAACAGAAAAACACTGCTGAGGGCAGCAGCAGGAGAGGCAGGAGAGGTCTGCTGCGCCATGTGGGTCACGTCTCCAGCTGGTGGTAGGGATCAGACTCATGCTTCAGTGACTGTGGTCTGCTTCATAGTGCATGGCTTAACCCATTGTGCCTCCAGGAAGGCCCCTCTTTTTTTTTTTTTTTTTTAAGAATTATTGTTATTTATTTTTGCATACAAGAACTGGTATGTAGGCCAGAGGTGCAGTGGGTGAGAGGACTCACCAGAGACAAAGTGGGAAGCAGCACAAGTGGAGCTACAGAAATACACTGCTGAGGGAAACAGTGGGAGAGACAGGAGAGGTCTGCTGTGCCACATGGGTTAGCTCCCTGGCCAGGGATCGAACTCATGTCACAGTGACTGGTGATAGCTTGATAGGGCTGAGATTTAACCCCTATGCCACCAGGGAGGCCCCTATTAATGGTTTCTTTTGCTATGCAGAAGCTATTTAATTTGATGTAGTCCCATTTATTTAAAGTCTTGTTTGTTTTACTTGCTGTTGGAAATGAATCTACAAAGGCATCACTAAGGCTGTTGTTAAAGGACTTACCTATGTTTTCTTCTATGTATTTTATGGTTTCATGACTTATATTCAAGCCTAATGAACTTTGAGTTAATATTATTATATGGTGTAAAATAGTAATCTAGTTTCACTCTTTTGCATGTGGCTGTCCAGTTTTTCCATAACAATTTATTGAAGAGACTTTCTTTTTCCATTGTATGCTCTTGACTCCTTCATCACAAATTAGTTGTCCATATTTGTGTGGGATTCCATAATATTTAGTATGTGCCAGGAACTTAGATACATTAGTTTATTTTTCTCATCCTTTCTGCTCTTTTGGATCCATAAAATTTAATTGTCTTAGGTGGAGCTGTGTCTTCACAAATAATTAATTTTCTCTGCTTGTTGTCTTGGGGTTTTAAGGATCAGAGGACAGAGTCTATTCATTTGAGATTTTGCAAATTGCTTTTGCTTGGGCTACCAACTAAGAAAGGATGTGGAAAATTTCATTACTGACAGTCTTAATATAGTGGAGAAATAAGTAGACAATGACTGGTAGGAATGGACTCAGAATATTGCTGTCAAATCAGGAGGACATGAAGAGTATGTTTACTAAGGCTGGTGACAGAAGAAAAGGGTTGAGAGGTCTAACAATACCCAGGAGGATTGGTTTACTTTTCAAAAGGATTTTTGGTAACCCTAGGGGGAAAAAAAATAAAACAGGATAAACAAAAAAGTTCACCAGGAGCAGGAAGAAAATACTACTATATGAAAAGAAAACAAATCACTCAAGGACAGAATGGAAGAGAGACTGCTGTGCCAAATATGGATGGAAAAAATAGAAGTTAGAGTATATACGAACTCTCCAATAACTGACAGTTAAAGCATAGTAAAATTAAGGCCTCTTTGGTGGCGCAAAGGGTTGAGTGCCATGCTGTGAAGTAGCCGCAGCCGCAGCCACCTCAGTGCAAGTTCAATCCTCGGCCAGGGAGGGGACACATATGGTGTAGCAGACCTCTCCTGCTTCGCCAGCTGCTCCCCTCAGCAGTGTATTTCAGTCTATATGCTTGTTCTGCTCCCCTCTCTGTCTCTGGTGAATCTTCTCACAAACCTCCCACCCCCCCCCTTTCTGGCCTGTCCCCCAGTTCTTGTATGCATAAATAAATAAAATCTTTTTTTAAATAGTAAAATTATATGGTTATGATTAAGAAATAGGATCATTTAATATGTAAATTCATTATCACATATGAAATATATTCTTATGTTTATTTATAGTTTTAAAAAATATTTTATATATTTATGCAAACAAGAGCTGGGTTACAGGCCAGAGTCGCAGGAGGTGAGAGGATTCACCAGAAACAGAGCGGGGAACAGAACAGGCAGATCGACTGAAAGAAACTGCTGAGGGGGGCAGCAGGGCGAGGCAGAAGAGGTCTGCTGCACCTTGTGTGTCCCCTCCCTGACTGCGGATCGAAACTCACGCTGCTGTGCAGCAGATGCTTCACAGTGCAGCACTTAACCTGCGGCGCCACCAGGGAGGCCCTGTTTATTTATAATTTATATACTCATTCAACAGCTATTTGTGGCATGCCCATTATTTGCCAGGCTCTGGAGGAGTAAAGCATTATTATCTCATTTTACAAAAGAGATAACTGAGAACCAGGAATCAAGATGAGGTCTTTACACTATGTCTGTGAAGCCTATTTTAATCTATTTGCCATTTCAGTAATGGAAGTTGGAAACCTCTGCCCTCCACCCCTCATGCTCTAGAGCTTGAATTATATCCTGTAGGCAGCACACTTCAGGTTTTATGTAAATGTATTAAATTATCAGATCTTTGTCTCAGAAAGATATCTCTGATCCCTAGGAAGGTCTGTGACCATCCAGTCAAAAAAGGACAAAGGCCCAAACTAAGGCAATTTACAGTGGGAATGGAGGATAGAAGGGCTGGAAAAGCTAGAAGACCCTCTGTAAGAGCTGACTGGATAAGGGGATAGAGATTTGTGAGTACTCCAAAACTTCTGCCTCCCATGACTTCAGAAAACTGAGTGCATGGTCTTGCCACTCACCAAGGCAGAGAAAGCTAAAAGAAGACAACAGTGACAGCCATGAAGGTAAAGTGTCTGTCATACTGAAAAACTTCTCTTCTCTTTTCAACATGGTGCACTGGGCTTGCCCACATGGTTCCTTGCCATCCTCCCAATGTATAACAAGCCCTGATATAATCCAGTAATCTGGGAACAACAGCAGCTGCCAGCTCTGGCCAAGAAAAAGTGTGCTCAGCAAGTTATTTGCCAGTGACAGGATTTTACCAAAATCTGTGAAATCTCTGCCCTCCTCCCCTCATGACGGCTTAATGATTCCTGATTCAGACCACTTCCTCAACCTCGAAAGTCACTGAAAGGACTCTGGATGAGTATCTCATGCTCTTATATCTACTACTGTGGAGAAGGTGAGGATGCCATTCCCAACTTGGGGCTTTCAAAAATCACATGGAAGAGCGCAAGTCATGTTTGATTAGCAGGCTAAAGACCCAAGCTTATATAGTACTCACTGGCACCGTTTGGTGTATCCACAACCAGGGGGTTCTCTGGCTACTCATGAAAATCTAGAGCAATGACAGAGGCCAATGCAATTACCAAGAGTTTTTATAGCCTTGAATTTGAAAGAACTGGTACAAATTTGGTCATAGGAAGAAGAGTGTTGCAATCAGGTGTCCTAGTTTTGCTGAGCCTGGATAAAGCATAACCTAAGTTGGACACTGAAGTACATCATTGGAATTAGCCCAGAAGGAGACAGGGCTCAATGATTGTGAATTAAGTCAGCAAATATGTGTTTTTTTCACATAGTTCCCATGGGTCAGGAATCCAGGCTCTGCTTAGTTTGGTGATCCTGATTTGGTATCTCTCACAAATTTGTAGTCAAACTTACACAAGGCCACAATCAACAGAAAACATGAATGGGACTGGAGGATCCACTTCCAAGCCTATTTACATGACTATACCAGTCTCAATTCCTTGCCATGTAGGCCTTTCCATAGGAATTCTCACAACATGAAAGTAGCTTTGCCCAACTAGTACATGTGTGTGTGTTTGGTGTTTGTGTGTGAGCAAGAGAGAGAGAGATATGAATGGTACTTTTTATAATTATATTTATATTATTTCTGCCACATTCTGTTTGAGTCACAGACCAACCCTGGCACAATATGAGAGAGAACCACAGAGGTACATGAATGCCAGGGCTAGGGATCATTGAGCCCATGCAAGAGGGCAGCTAACACACCGTGAAAGTTCTGATGAGCATTCCATCCCAACAGTGCACCTGTTAAATAAACAAAAGAAATGACAGTTCAACCCATGATACTTCCACTTCATTTATTTTTTCCCCAACCTTATTACAGTGTAGGGAACTTTGTGAGTTTTACGTTGCCTACATGTTGACCTCCATTGGACTCAATTTTCCCATCCCATCCCCATTCATGAACCCTTCATGTAGAAATCCATCCCACTAAACATCAGCTACATTTAGACTCAATGCTACGGTTTAGCAATTTGTCATTTTCTTATGGTTTTAAATGTGATTATATGGCTTTCCGAACTAGACTGTAGGTATCTCATGAGAAGGTAACATATGTCCTCTTTTTAAAGGGCCATAGCAACAAGCCCGATGCCAGACACATAGTAGTTATTTAATCAAGGGTTATTCTCTGATTTAGAGACCCTCTTCAAATCCTCTTTTTTTATTGTCTGGGAAGTTGATGAATCAGAAAGAAAAAAATTTGGTCAGATGAGTCATCAAGCAAGTCCAGAGTCAACTCCATGAGCAGTTGCTTATCCCAGCCAGGGTAGAAGAAGGAAGAACATTGGCTTTTAGTCTGAGGCTAGGAGGCGGCCTGCTGAATTAAGCTGAAGCAAATGTCCAAGCCTCTCTCACACTGAGCTGCCTCGTCACTCAGGAGGCTTGTTTCTATGTAACCTGGGATGGTTGTGTGCAATCTGCCAGGTAAGTACTAAAACTTCCAGAGGAAATAATTACCAACAAGCAGAACCTTCTTGAAATTTCTTCATGATTTTTGGCACGTCTCTGAAATGGGAAATATGTGTGCTCTGCAGAGCAGGAGAAGACTACTTCCCTTGTGCAAGTTAATAGCAAACACCAGCAAGTTACTGGGTCTGACTCCAGTCTGCTCCTGAACACTGGGTCATACATTTGCTGATTTGTAAAGGAAGATGCATTCAGTCCAATGCTGGTTCCAGCCAACTGCATACTGCTCTTAACGTGTCTGAGGGGCAACACCAGCGTCCCAGTGAGGAGCACCCCCCTCCCACACCCCAGCCTTTCCCTTGGCTTGGGTTTACTTGGGGTTAATGAATCCCTACTGCATATTTGATTATTCAAAAGGGCCTTTGGAAACCTGTGCTTTTTGTTCTTTCAGTGGATGTACCTTGGTTCCTGTGTTGTCTGCTCCTCAGCTTTTCCTACCAGTGGTTTCTCATTTGTGGTAACCACAGAAGAAAGCCTGTGAAAAATACTTTGTTATGTTAGATTGCCCCCTGGCTCCACTGAATTGCTACATAAATCACGTTATTGTTAAAGTGTCCCAGCAAATCTAAACCACTTTCTGGGTCTCACAGAGCATAAGGATATTAATCAGAGGCAACTATCGCAGAAGGAATATTTAGGGGGGAAGAAAAGGAAAGAAATAAAAGCACAGTTTTTAATGTGTGAAGACTGGAGAAGAGCATACATTGGGGCTGAGCCAAACCAGGATATCTTCACTCTTTTTTAAATACTCTGATATAGGAATTTATTATCTCTGGGTACTTTAAGCCCATTTAGTTTTATAGCAAAACAATATTGAACACCTGCCGCATCTTAATGATCTAGTTCAAGCAGTACAGGGTGAGAACGGGGGTGGGACTGGGTGCTCCATAAATCAAGATGAGCCTTTAATCAGATTCTTCTGGGACCCCACAGTGTTTGCTAAGTGTACGATAGGGATGACCACCTCACAAATATTCCTGAGAGCACCTGTCCTGACCATAGCCCAGCAGAGGCAATGAACCTAACTGTTGTAAGCACTAAGCAAGCCTCAGGGAGAGAAGCAGTAATAGATTATTGCTTAGAGACAACAGTCAGCAGGCCAACAGGCCTTATTGAGAGCCCATAAACCACTCTGCACTAAGTGTGATGGAAAAACACAGCCAAAAAAACAGGATGGGAGCCAAATCCTACTAACCCACCCTAAATCCTGCACGTTTAGTTAATAGACTATTACTCAAACGAGTGGTGCTTCCTTTTTGTTGTTGCTCAGATTTCTCATTACATGGCATGATTTATTTTCTTTTTCATTTCCAGCTTGTAGTGGCCAGGAAGGGCGAAACAGGAGCAAGGTTCTGGATTGTTCTTAGCAGAGGGGGAGGGTGGGTAAAGGAAGGAGTCTTGGAGTCCTCGATGGCTTTTTATACTTTTTATTGTCAGAGGTGGCCAGGTACACAGCAGGCATGGGTGCTGGGGGGCCAGGAGGCTGGCCCCGGGTGCATCTCACCCTCCCGGCTGCTTTGCTGCTGCTGCTCCCATTGGTCAGTACTGTCGGTCCTGGCGTCCTCTTGATGCCGCCCATTTATGCCCTGCCAAACTCAGGTGCGCCCACTTGCGCATGCCTACCCTGGAATGCTCGCAGCACTGCAGGTGTCCATCATCACAGTGGTGGGGGTGGAAAGACCTGATTTCTCTAACCCTACACAACTTTATTGTGATATAATTGACGTAGTGTTATGTAAGTTGAGAGTGTACAATTCGATGATTTAAAACATGAATATACTGCGAAATGTTTACCACAATAAGGTAATTAGCATATTGTCACGGCAGGATGGGGGTGGCACTGGAGGCAGGTTCAGGATGGTTCTGGGCAGACGGGTCAGGGAAGGAGAGTCTTGGAGCCCTCGGTAGCTTTTCATGCTTTATTTAGTAGAGGTGGCCAGGTACATGGCAGGCAGGGGTACCAGGGGGCCGGGAGGCTGGCAGGTCTCCCAGCCCCCAGCGCATCTCACCCTCTCAGCTGCTTCTTCTCTCTCTGCTGCTGCTGCTGCTGTTGGTTCTCTCGGTTCTGTCTGTTGGTCAATCCTCGCAGTTCTGGCGTCCTCATAACGCCGCCCATTTTATGCCCGTGTCCAACACAGGTGCGCCCACTTGCGCATGCCCACCCTGGAATGCTCGCAGCACCGCAGGTGTCCATCATCAGTGGTGGGAGGGTGGAAATACCTGATCAACCTTTACCCTACACATATTCTTTACCTGACATAATTATCATTTTGTTATTATGGTGAGGACATTAAAATCTATTCTGTTAGTAACTTTCAAGTATACAATATAGTATTGTTAATTGTAGTCACCATGCTGTATTGTAGATGCCCAGAATTTAGTCATCTTATAACTGGAAATTTGCACCCTTTGATCAGCATCTCCCATTTCTCTCACTCCCAGACCTTGGCAACTGGCATTCTACTCTCTGCTTCTATGAGTTCAGGTTTTTTCGATTTCACATTTACATGAGACTATACAGTACTTGTGTTTCTTTGTCTGACTTTTTTCACTTAGCATAATTAGCCTTAAAGGTCCATCCATGTTATTGCAAATGACAGGATCTACTTTTTTTCTGACTGAATAATATTCCATTGTGTATCTCCTGCATAATCTTTACTCTCTCATCCATCAATGGACACTTAGGTTGTTTCCATGTTTTGGCTATTGTGAATAGTGCTGAATGAACAATGAGATATAGACATATCTTCAAGGTAGGAATTTCATTTCTTTTAGGTATGGGCCCCAGTGAACTAAATCCAAATGAAATTAAATCCTTCAGGTTTATAGGTTCATATAAAAGTTCTATTTTTAATTTTTGAGAACTCTCTATACTACTTTCCAGAGTGTCTACACCATTTAGATTCCCAACAGTGTACAAGTGTTCCTTTTTTTTACATCCTTGCCAACAACTTATTCCTTATATATATATATTTTTTTTTAATAATAGACACCCTAACAGGTGTGAGGTGACATCTCATTATGGTTTTGATTTGCATTTCAGGCTTTGGTTTCTAATGGAATGAAACCTCAAATAGCTGGTGTTTGCCCTCAAATATTTTAGTCTCTCATTTAAACAGTTTGAACCAACAGTTTAAAACTGTTTAGACTCCATTCCTCCAAAACAAAATTTAACAATTGGAGAGACAGGCAGCTTTCTATTTATTTATTATAAAGAAAACATTGCAATAAAAGTTAATCTTCAAATCCTTTATTTTTTCACCCTCTTCCTCAACCCCCAAATACATACAAAAGAATGTCATCTAGGGCCTCCCTGGTGGCGCAGTGGGTTAAGCAACATACTATGAAGCAAACAGCAGCCACTGCAGCAAGAGTTCTATCCCTGCTACCAGCAAGGGGGGTGACCAACATGGCACAGCAGACCTCCCCTACCTCGCCCGCTGCTGCCCTCAGCAGTGTGTTTCAGTCGATTTGCCTGTTGTATTCCACACTCTGTCTCTGGTGAATCCTCTCACCGCTCCCCACCCCCGGCACCTCTGGCCTGTACCCCAGTGCTTGTATGCATAAATAAGTAAATCTCTGGAAAAAAAGGTCACCTAAAATTTTCACCAACAATTTAGTAATTGGACATATAATGATTATGATTAAGCAGGAAAACACTAGAGTCCACAGGTCTGGATATGAATCATGTCTTTTCATTCCCCTCATGATGTCTCTTGTCCTCAGTTTCTTCTCTGTAAAACGTAAATAATACTAGCATTAACCTCATATAGTTTTTGTGAGAATTCACTAAAACAATTCATACAAGGGGATCAGAATAGTACCAAGCAAGCAGTAAGTACTTAATAGTATATTATATATACATATATCACTGAGGTATTGATGTATACCTATATGCACACAATATTTTTTGCTTTCAGTAAGATGTATTTTATGTACTGTTTTGGTAATTTTTTTTAAATTTATGCTGTATTATGAACATTTTTATACACCATAAGTTTCCTATAACATTTTTAATGCTACCAAGTATGCTATTACATGAATTTACCCTAAACTATTTAACCAATCTCCTATTGTTGAACAATTAAATTGTTTCCAATATTTGATATTATAATACCCTGCAAGGAACTGCCTTGTGAAGAACATTGTTGATTATTGCCTTAGGATGCATTCCCAGAACTAGAACCACTGAATCAAAAGAAACACAATTAAAATATTCCAGAAAGGATATAAACACATTACAGAAAATAAGGGAAAAATACAATTCTACCACAGTAATACAACTACTAATATAATTTTGGCGATTAAGATATTCTGAGGTTTTCCTTTTTCACAGAGAAAAATAGGAACTTCAAGTAAAAGATGGGTAATTATTTATTATTTCTGCTCCCTCTTGAAACTCACTATATGACAATAAAGAAATGGAGGAAGGAGGAGCATTAACCCACAATGTTTATATAAAAAGAATGTAAGAGATTAGAACAGCCAAAGATACAATCAAAATTTTGAGAACGGAAAAGCTGACCACCTAAGTGATAACTGACTCAGTAGAGGAAAAGAAAGGCATATCGAGCCATCAATACAAATCTATGACTGGCTTTGAAAGAAGCAGCAAGGCCCTTCAGAGCCCTTCCTTGGGCCTTCCTTTACAGAGATTGGACCAGACAAGTCCTGGATCAGGAACATTAGGCACTGCTGAGAACAGGATGAGGCATCTCAGTGAAAGAACTGTACTTAAGTGAAAGTTGCCATACCTTGTAAAAGGTAAGATTCTCAGGCCACTTCCCCATCCCATTTCCAGAATGCTAACAACCATCCAGGCTCACACACACTTCCACTCCAACCTCTCCTCCTCCCCAGGATTCTTCTACAAGGCAGGAGACTGGATTCTTCTACAAGCAACTGATAAATCCAAGAGAAAAGATGAGGGAGGTTCTTTCAAGAAAATGACAATTCATGCAAAACTATCAAACCCAAGCATCCTCTCAATGGAGAAAAAGGTCACTAGACATTTGAGAAAAGCCTCTGACACGAAGCACACCAAAATAAAATAACCAAAACGAGGAAACTAAAAAAAAAAAAAAAAAAAACAAGGCAGGAAGTAGAAGAAAATTTCTGGGAAAGAAGAAAATATTGCATCTATGGAATAAAAACAAGAGGCTATAAAAAAAATTGGAAAACAAGAAAATGCTCGGACTAGTTAAATATATATGAGAACATATATCTTTTCTTTTGAAAGGTAAAGTCAAGGCTATTTCCAGAAAGCAGGGCAAAGGAAAAAGTTATAGAAGATGTAAAGTATAGGAAATTTTGAGACAGAAGTTCTAGAAAAAGAGAAGCAA
This sequence comes from Galemys pyrenaicus, assembly GCA_019455555.1. Taxonomy (NCBI): domain Eukaryota; kingdom Metazoa; phylum Chordata; class Mammalia; order Eulipotyphla; family Talpidae; genus Galemys; species Galemys pyrenaicus. Next base: position 3,618,893 of record JAGFMF010011796.1, on the reverse strand, counting down.
GAAAATGTGTGGGAGGAAATCATCAAAGAAGTAATTCTATGTCTGAACTGAAGGAGAGTGATACACAGGATAGTGAATGAAAAAGGCACACCCAAGACACATCATTCTAAAATTTCATATCACCGGGAACAAAAGGAACATAAGATTCTAAAGAGTATCTTTATAGTCACTTTAAAAGGCTGAGAATCAGAATAGCAACTGGAGACATTAGAGAAATTTTTAGGGAATTGATTTTAACCCAGAATTCTATACCAGTAAAACAATAAATCAAGTGTACTAGTATAAAAAGTTTCAGACTTTCAAAGTCTCATGAAATTTTCCTTCTTTTCTCAGGAAGCTACTGGTGGCTATGCTTTCTGTCTTTCTTTCTTTTTTTTTTTTTTTTTTTTTGATGGCTATGCTTTCTAAGGTAAGGGAGTTAGAAAAAGAAAAGAAGAAATGGCAGAGAAAGCTGACTGCCATAATTTGGGGATCCAAAAATAATTTAATGGTTAAGACATAAGCTTATTTTCTTCTCACATAGAAGTTCAAGGTAAGTGTTCCAGGCCAGCAGAGCAACAGTTGCATTCAGAGAACCAAATACCTTCTGTCTTATTTCTCTGCCATCCTTAGGGCAGTGGCTCTTAAAATGTGATCTCCAGCACCACTTAAGAACTTGCTAGAAATGCAAATTCTCAGGTCCCAGCACTGTATCTGGGACTCTTGTCAGAGACTCTTGGGGTTGAGCCCAGAATCTGTTTTAAACAAGCCTGTTAGGTAATTCTGATACATTCTGATACATAGTGAAGTTTTAAAACAACTGTTTTATAGCATTATCCTTTTCAGTATGATCAAAGTTTGATTGTAGGCCTTATCCAGTTCCAGCTCACCACATGGAAAAAGGGTGGAGGTTTTTATGGGAAGGCCGTGAAGTGGCATACATTGCTTCCACCTGCGTTTACTTGACAAAACCTAGTCTTATAGTAACTCCTAGATGCAAAGTGAGTTAGGAATGTAGCCTTCAGCTGGGCAGCCACATATTAGCTACAATTCTATCATTATGGGAGAAGGAAAGAATGGATTTGGGAGAATAACCAGCAGTTTCCACATGTATAATCAAGGCAAGAAGGACTCCAATACAGGAGACCAGCAAAGACAAATCTCAGAATGATGTTGAAGGGACATTCCAGAACTCACACAGCACTGTGACTCAGACCAGAGCAACCAATCTATCTGGGAACAGAAGTGCTGCAAAGACTCCAGGAGGGTTATCTAGGAAATAAAGCCTTAAGAATACCTGTATTTGAATGTATTGACATGAGATTTCATGAATGAGTTAATAATAGGCACATAGAAAATGAAACAGAACACAAAAAAAGGAAAATTAATTCTAGAGAAAACAAAAGGTTGATTGAAAAAGGAAAACTAATTACAGGATTCTATGTGGATTAGCAGGGAATAATATTTGCATAGTCACAAGTAAATACTTAATACTGATTTAACCAAAAATGATAATGTAACTATATTGGGAGAATGTGCAGAGAGAAAGTGTACAGCTCAGTTTAATAATGATAAACAACATTTATATAGTTGTGTATAATAGTGTGTGCCAGAAATTACTCTAAGCTCATTATATATTCAACTTTTTAATCTTCATGGTTACTCCATGGGGTAAATACTGTTGTCATTCATTTTATGCATAAGGAAACTGACCCACATAGTTAAGTAACTTGTAGAGAGGATGAACTGCAAAGCCATACCGAAACCAAATTATACGTCAACCTAAGTACAACCAAAGAAACACAACTTTACTTGTCTACCTACTATGTGTCCTAGAGCAAGACATTTCATTTCTCTGAGCCTCAATTTTTTTGTTGTTTACAATTAGTAACTAATGGCTTGGGATTTAAACCTAGGTCATTTGTCTCCAGATTCCATGTTCTCAGTTCTTATGTGAATTAGTCTCAATTTTCTTTCTTTCTTTTTTTTTTTTTTTAAAGATTTATTTATTTATCATTCAAGAGCTGGGGTATAGGCCAGAGGAATGGGGGGGGGGGTGAGAGGATTCACCAGAGACAGAGTGGGGAGCAGAACAGGCAGATCGACTGAAGTACACTGCTGAGAGGAGCAGCAGGCGAGGCGAGAGAGGTCTGCTGCGCCATGTGGGTCACCTCCCTGGTCAAGAATTGAATCCAAGCTGCAGTGGCTGAGGATGCTTCACAGTACAGCACTCAACCTGCTTGGCCACCAGGGAGGTCCCATAGTCTCAATTTTCATAGTAAGAAGTCAAAAGACAATGCCTAAAATCAATAAACCAAAAAAATAAGGTGCATGGTGCTTATGTAAGAACATAAATACTGAGGAGAAACAAAGTTAAAGTGATTGCTTCTGGTTATGGGATAACTAGTGTGGCCAAGGAATTACTGTTTTCCTTGTTATTGTTGTTATAGACCATGTAGAATGTTAACCATTTTAAATCTTCTAAACATTGATCAAAATTAATTTTTTTAAAAAGAGAAATACTAGAGAGAGCACACCTGGTTAAGTTGAAGAATGGAGAATGACCTAGAAGAGAAGGTCAAAAAGAGCCTAATGAGTAAAAATTATCAAGGGAAGCAACTGGGCAAGTGATAGAAGCTTCCAAAGCAAAGTGGAAACAAAAGAATGGTATTCTTACAGAAAAGACAGAGACAATGAGAAGGGGCAGGGTTGACTAAGACAGGAAAGAGCCATGTCTCCTGAATATTTGTCCTGGACTACAGACACAGAAAGAGAGAGACAAATTTTGTAGAAAACTCATTGGCTGAATCCAGGGAAACTGCTGAGTTAGTGCTCCAATGGCATAAGCAAAGCACTTTTTTTTTAAAAAAAGATTTATTTATTTATGCATACAAGCATTGGGGTATAGGCCAGAGGTGTGAGGGGGTGGTGAGAGGATTCACCACAGACAGAGCGGGGAGCAGAACAGGCAGACTGACTGAAACACACTGCTGAGGGGAGCAGCGGGCACAGCAGGAGAGGTCTGCCACACCATGTGGGTCCCCTCCCTGACTGGCAGCAGGGATCGAACTTGTGCTGCAGTGACTGCGGTTTGCTTCATAGTGCATTGCTTAACCCACTGCACCACCAGGGAGGCCCTATGCAAAGCACTTTTGAACTGGACCTTTAACATGAGACTACTTCCTCAGCTGAACTGAAGGTAGAAAGGATAAACTGCAAAGCCATACTGAAACCCAATTATATGTCAACCAAAGTACAACCAAAGTAACACAACTTTACTTATCTACCTGCTATGTGTCCTAGAGAAAGTCATTTCATTTCTTTGAACCTCAATTTTTTTGTTTTTGCAAAAATTGATATACAGTAGACCCCCACTTTATGATATTAATCCATTCTACAGACATAATCATATACTTAAAAATCATAATGTGATCCTAATAAAACATTGTTATTGCAAAATTTGTTCTAAGACAGCATAATTTGAAAATTTTGGCACGTAACTGAACTTATATAAGACTGATTTATACAACAAAGCAACAAAATTACTGAGAATTTCATTTTTATTGATATTAAAAAGATAAAATTAAAAATAAGTTAACTGGAAAAGGTTATTTCAAAATCTGAGTCCACTAATGGAGTGTGTGGGAAAAACCAAATTCTCATACCAATTCACTAATCCACTAACTTTTACACCATCATCTGCTTTTTTTTTTACAATTTCTTGTTTCAATTTAATTGAAATTTTCTTCTTGATATGCTCTTTAAAACCCATGATTACAGTTTAACACAATAACTTTATGCAATTCAACATCACTTGCCTGAAAGGATACATAAAGACTAACAAAACAGTCCTACACTTTACTAAAACAAACATAAACACAAAATTGGGGCCTCCTTGGTGGCACAAGGGGTTAAGTCACAGCTTTATGAAGCTGTCCAAAGATCCCTAGCCAGGGAGGTGACCTACATGGCGCAGCAAACCTCCCCGTCTCTCCTGCTGCTCCCTTCAGCAGTGTTTTTCAGTCGATCTGTTCTGCTCCCCACTCTGTCTCTGGCCTGTACCCTGTCCTTGTATGCATAAATAAATAAATCTTATTAAAAAAAAAAACCACCACCACTACCATGGACCCAAATGGCAAAAGATTGTCAAACAGATAAATATGATTGGCTCATATGCTAACATTATTCAATGCCCCACCCACAAATGCTCCACCTATACCCCTATAGACAGTTGGTGGCAATCCTAATGAGCATATTAAATCATTAATAGGAAGAACACTTTGTAAAGTGTTTTGTAGTAGATCCATTGTAAAAGTGGGGGTCTACTGGAAAACAAATTATGCCTATATCTAGTACATTACACCACTCAGAACCACTTTTCACTTTCCTTTTCCTGGAACCATTTTTTCAGGTGATAAAATTGAGGTTCAGAGAAATAAGTGAATAACATAAAATGACACAGCTAATGACAGAATCCAAATTCTAGTCTCACATTAGGTCTTAGTAAACACTGTTGCAATTCAGAGTCAGAGAAACTCTAGGAAGTAAAAATCATGATTCCAATTTATAGAGGTAGAAGTCCAGATAGACTCTACATCACATGACTGTTTGACATCAAAACAAGGGCCCCAACCCAAGTCTTTGGGTGCTACAGTAAGGGCTTTTTCAAATACAGAATATCTATTGTAGTGACAGACATAAGTATATATTGTGTAGATAGACCCACGGAGAGCTCACAAGCTCACTAGGGCTCACTCCTCCCCTGACTTCTTGTGGAGTAGGGAGTATGGTTATCATCAGGAAAACCAGACTTTAAGCCATGTTTTCAGAACATCCATTTGCCCAACTATTTATTTATTTATTTATTTATTTGTTTGTTTGTTTGTTTGTTTATTTATTTATTTTTTAGGAAATACAAATAACTACTAAGCTCTACTGATGTACCATCACTGTGGTGAACCCAGTTCACAGATTGGGGGTGTGTGTATGGGGAGGACGGAGAGCGCATGAGGTGACAAAGCTGAACAAAGTATGAGCCCTGTGGTTAGAAGGCCCTCAGGCTTATCCAGTTCCCCTTCCTCCAGTGCTTAGGCCAGTGCCTCCCTCCAGAAGCCACCCGCAAGCTCCACTCCCATCCCTTCCCGCCAGCGCTCGCTTGCACTGAGTTAGTAGCCTGCGCTACCCTCCTCGTGGTGCTGGCTGCTGGCTTGACACAGGCTCAGAGCTTCCTGCTAGGGCACCGGGAGGAGAGCGCACTTGGCCACGCACCCAGCCAGCCCAGGCCGAGGCTCCAGGCCCAGTTCCGCTCACTTTGGAAGTCTTCAGACTCGCACAAAGTTTTTCCAAACACCTCCCTCCAGGTCCTGATTCTGGCTTCCTGCCCCAGCTTACAGCAACTGCAAGAGGAAGGAGCCGCCTGGGCCTCAGGCAGTCCAGGAGTCCGAAAGTCTGCACAGCCGGCCCGGGAAAGTCTGCACAGCCGGCCCAGCCCAGCTCAGGCCCTGGAGGCCGAGCTGCCACTAAGCCGACTGTCCCCAGCCAGTCAGGGCCTGCAGGGGCTAGTGGAGAACCTGGACTGAACGGTTTAACCTCCCGGAGGCCGCAAGCCCCCAGAGATCCTCCTCAAGAGGGAAAAATACACTGCCATGGCGCTGCCTTCCAGTAGAGGCCGAGGCTTCTCGTCCTAAATCAGCAAAGTAAATATTTACCCTGGCTGCCCAGAGGCCGCGGACACTGGTCCGGAGGGGGCTGGGGCCTGCACCCCCTTTGTAGGGCAGCCTTGCCACGTAGCTCCCCTAGCCCCTTGGTCCCCGCCCCCACCACCTTTTAACGGGGAATGCTGACAAGTTGAATACAGCGGGAATAACAGCCATTTGTTCTGGTTATCGCTGCCGGTATTGAAGCCAGATGTGTGTGTTGCTGACATTGACATGGTACATCTGGCTGGGTTTTTGGTTTCCATCGCGGAGTTTACCACATCCACCCTGGTCTGCTAGAAGAGAGGAGGCGAACATCTGGAAGTCATTGCAACTGTCACGCTTCAAGGGGATCCTGTACCACAGAGAAGAGAATTCAATACGTAACTGAGCAAAATTATCCAGCTCGTCTTGTCAGTCCAGATTTCAAACATATGCAGGAAAATGGCAACCGCATTATGGCGCCCACCCTCGCTCTGTGATGCCGAGGGCACTAGGAGCCCTCGGGTCCTTTACCACCCCAGTCATCCAGGTCCTCTCTACAGAAATACTCTGGCCACGAGGTCATGTTCATCACTGCATGCCAGAATCCTTTGTTGATCTTGAGGAGGCTCGGCTAAAAAGGCTCTTTCTTTTTCCTTTGATCTCAGTTTGCTGGAAGTTTTAAATTAAACATTGCTTAGTCTTTCCCCTCACTTCCTCTCATAACCCCCTCTTTCTCCTGGCATTCAATGCTCTAACCATACCCTACACAGTCAATTTTATCTCCATTCCTTTCTCAAGGCAAATACCACCCCTCATAACTTCAACCTTGCATCTTTCCTGAAAGTCCCCTTTGTTTACCTGTTTTCGTGCCAGGACTAATCTTTTGAGACCATCAATGCCTACCTCAAGTTTGTTTTCACCTGTGAAACCCCTCCTGCTCACTCAAGCCTCTACAGCCTTTCTTTTTTGTGTATTCTAATTAAGTATAAACCTCCGGAGATGAAATCTGCTTTCATATTTTCCTACTAGTGTCTTCAGCAACCAGAATTGTATGCTGATGCGTAGTAGGCCATCCATAAACACTTGGATGTTTGCACAAATTACTATTTTCTTATCACTGTTATTTCCGCATAATGTTCTTGCCTTCCACCTTACCTTTCAAGACAAGACTCAATGTCTGGGTATAATGTGTCTTGACCTTAAATGAATAATAGTGATGATACCTGAAGAAATCTATCAGTTGGACTCTCCAATTGATAGGTTGATAGATACATACATAAATTAACATTAATTTGGAATTCTGCCTATCATGCACTGATAATTAATATTTTTAAGTGAAGTGTGTTGGAAAGAGATCAAGATCACAATTCAGAGATCTGAAACCTATTCCCAAGAAGGCCCCAGGCTTGCTTGGTGTGACTTTTACAGTCACCCTTCTCTTTGTCTCCAGTCTTGTTCTGTACAAGGGTTCTGTAAGGGTGTATGTTTCCTGGTGATAGAACTAGAACCACATTCCTGAGGAGAGGTAGATTTCTTTGAGAGCAGCTTTTCTCTATCACATCTGGATCTGTTCTGGAGTTGGAGGCCATAGTCTCCACCAATCATTGTTTCGGTTGCCTAACACCAAACAACATATTCACATATGACATGGAGGAAGAGCAGAACCAAACAAAAGTAGGGATAGGATATAACCCTTGTGAATGTCCAGAATTTTTAAAATTGAGACAAGCAGCAAGTGTTGGGAAAGATTAGACATCTCAGTCATAGATGGCGTTTCTTGGATTTTTTCCTTCTTTGTGCACTTGATGAGGTTGTAAAACACACTGCTTTAGCCTTGTTAAATGGGATGGATAAAAATATAGAAGGATAAGTAGGATCTAGAAATAAAGGGAAGGAAATAGATGCAAGTAGGGGGCAATCAAATGAGAAAGACCAGATAAGAAGGGAATGGGAGTCAACAGACCTGTTCCAAAGGGTTCTGCTGCTCTGCTCCATGAGTGGGCAGGTGCTTTTTCCTCTCTGACCCTCATCTGTAAAATGAGGCACTTAGATGAATTGATCTCTACAGTCCGTTAGCTCCTACGTTATACAATTCACTTAGCAACCTCCTTTGAGTCCAAATCAGCATGTCATTTCTGATTACACCCCCAATTCCAGCCCTAGTCTTCTGTACCCATGGGGCCCTAAAACACCTTCACAAAAGGAAACTTTGGGGATTAAATTCCTGAACCCCTTTGCTCCATTCCTTCAAGTGAAAGAAACTCTTTTTCTTTCCAGAAAAGAATTGGTTGCAATAGGAAGACTGTAGGTTAATGACCTAGAAAATCTTTCTCAAATGGAAACGATACTTAATTAAGTTCCATTAAATCATAACTCCTGGCTTCTGCTTTTGGCCTCTTGCTACTAAGTCCAGAATTGAGTCATTTCACCATCCCTGGGGCTACTGAAAATTAAAAGTGCATAAGTTCTAGGGGGAACAATCTGTTCACCTTCACTCTATCTGCAGCCACCCTCCTTCCTGTCTGAACACTCAAACAATCATTAGGCACGTCTAACTCCTTCAGGAGAGAGGATGGTCATTTCTAATTTGTCTTGGTTTATGAGCAACTTGACAATTTGACTAACTACTAAAGAGCCAGGACTATATCATCCTCTCATAAAAAACTAATAAAAAGGCTATTAATGTAGCCCATTAGTTGACTGAAAATGAGAGGTTATGCAATAATTGTTTCAACTGAGAGGACCTACTCTCTCCAGCAAGAGTTCACTCTATACCCCAGAGACTGACCAAGAGGGAAGTTCATATCTCTTTGTTCCATTTTGCCAGGCTTGGATATTTAAGCACCTTGCCCATTTTTTCCCCCCCCTAAATAATTCTTCTGTCTCAACTGGACTCCACCTTTGGAAGGAAAAAGAAAGTAACCCTTTACTTGTAGATCATTAAGCCTGAGTGCTAGCCAGCTGCAGAGCTGTCCCAGAGAACCCCTTTCCCTATAAAATGCCTCTCTCCAAATTTACTCCCTCTCTCTTGTAGACTTCCTCCCACATTCCTCTAACGTGCTCTTATGATGAAGCCCTAGGAACCTCTGTTCTCATGGAAAACAAAGTGCTGGGCAGTACAATCTAACTGCGCAGGTCAACCTAATATCAAGTAATCTGAGGGCCTCCAGAGAGGCTCTCCCTTTGCAAAACAATGTACTTTCCTCAATTCTGATATTAGATTTCTTGGGGTCCAAAATTCACCCCCCCCATACACACACACAAGGGGATTATGAGTGTCATACGCTCCTCATCCTATGCAAAAAGTTCTCTCCTTCTCTAAAGTCCAGAATTCTGCATGATTTTTCTGGCACTTCACATTAAGTGACTTGCTGTGTGACCTTGCTCAGATTACCTTTCCTCTGGACCACTGCCTTCCCCTTTGCAGGATGACTATGAGAAGAGAAACCCTAATTCATAGCAGGAAAATCTGATTAGCCTCAGGACCAGGAGAAGGACAGCAGAAGAGCAAAATCTGGACTCCTTTTGATTCTAACTTTGCCCATACTGGACCAAGATGCAGCTGTCATCTTTGCACGAATCTTGTCTTCCCACCTTGAAGGGATTATACAGGGATCATGCTCTCTTTGGGGATTCCATCCTCTTACCTAGTGTTTTATAGAGCATGAGAGCTAATGTGCAGTTGATTTATTCTTGTGCTCAATTTATTTTTGATATGACTAAGATGCCTCTGAAAAAGAATACAAAAAATATTCTGCTTCTGATATTTTAGCAACACATTTGGTCTTTGATTTTCTAGCAATCAAGGCATAAGAATCACATGAATGGACTCCTTATGCTAGCTAGACAAACAGTGGGCTCAATAATTTCTTTTTTCATTGACTTTCAACCACCCCACAGTTAGGAAAGTAAAACACTGATAGAGAAGTCTCAGAACAATGAAGGACAGGGTAGGTGGCCAGAAGGTCTCTGAGCAAAGGGAGAAAGCAAGTTTCAGACTTCTGTGTTTTGATACTGTTGTCAAGGTTGCCCCTTCTGAGAAATTTCCATAATGGATACAGCCCACCAGCATGGCTCCAGGATGTGAACCTGCCCTGACTCCACAGGCCACAGGGCATGTGTCTGGACATGATCCCCATAGCAGTTCCAGTACAGGAGGAAGCGTCATCTGATTTGTAGACCAGCTATATCTTTAAGAAAAATATAGCGTTTTCCCTTTTACCCAATTACACACCTCTGGAAGGAGGAAAAAAAAAAAAAAGCAACCCTCTGCCTATAGATCTTTAAGCCTGAGTGCTAACCAATTGCCAAGCAGTCCCTTTATGTAATTATGTCTCCTAATTACATAAAGCTTCTGCCACTGACTCTGGGATAAACATGGCATCTGCCCGCCAACAGTTAGCCATTGCCCCTCAGATTCTCACTGTCTGCCTTTGGAGTTTATTTGGTAAGACCCAACATCAGTCTCAATTGCCCTTGCATGAAAGATTACTCAGTTGGAGCTCTGAAATTTGCTGGGTCTTCCCACAGACAGGGAAGTTATTCCTTCTCAGCATTTCCTTATTGCTTCTTTCCCAGATTCAGGCTTTTTCTCCTAAAGGATCCTAAGTTATTTCTGCTTTTTCCAGAGAGCAGGGCAGGTGAGTCCCAACCTGCAGTTGGCTTCCTTACTGTCACCTCTAGTTCCATCTGAAGGCTCAATTTGTCTTGTTCCAGGGTACCCCAAACTTAGGCTCATCAGAGCAACAAAACAGAATGGGAAATAACCTTCTGAGGTCCTTTGGCTCCGCTGCTTGGTCCTAGATAAGTGAAAAACCAAATCTTATTGAGACAATTACTCTACCTATCTTCCTGCTATTTAATCACCCTGTAGCTGAGGAGTTATTCCTTAGATTAAACCTGACTTTCTCTAGCCCTAATTGAGGCCCCACTATACATCTCATCCATTGTATCTGTGACAAATGACTGATGAGTGTTTTCTTTGTCCTTAGTCTCCTCTTCAGCAGAGAAAGTCTCCCCAGAAATAAGACTCTGATTGTTCTGCTCCTTCCTTCCCGCTTGCCTCCTCTAAGCACCCCCTAAATCAGACCTGAGGCTCCGGAGGGAGTAATAGCCTTTCTTTAGCAGCTGGTCTGAGTTTTGCTGTCTGGGAGACTGGGCTTAGAACAGCTTGAAGTTAGCACAGAGGCGAATGAAGCTTTAAATCTCCAGCACTTAACAGCTTCTCTGCAGCCTCAGAGGTAACCGCATTTTCTTGCTTGCTTCCTCTCATCTCTATATATAATCTATGTAATCTCTGTTCACTGGAGCCTGACTCCAGCCCTCTGTCTGCACTGCTTTCTCGTCGTGCTGAAAGAAGGAAGGTTGGGGAAGAAAAATTAATAGACACAGATCCACAAAAATAACAGGCTCTCTAGAGCACACATGAAGAAATAATTAAACAAGTTAAATTTGAGGGGTGAGAAGAGAGGGGCAGAAGTCTTAGCAGGCTGAGGCTGATGCCTCTGACGTCCACTTCCAAAGGGACTGTGACTCAGTGGGGAGGGACTTGTGTACTCTCTTCTTTGTTCTGCTAGGTTGGACTCATAGCTGAATATTCTTAAATCACTAAACTCTTTAAAGGCTGAGAAGGTGCCTTGAACACGTGTGTGTGTGTGTGTGTGTGTGTATTCCCCCAGGGAATTCTCAAATAATTCCCCACCCTAGCAAGAAAAGGAAATTTGATATTGAGGGCACATTGTATGCTAGGTACACTGTCAAATTCTTTATATCTGGGCCTCCCTGGTGGCGCAGTGGGTTAAGAAACACACTGTGGGGCAGACCGCAGCCACTGCAACACAAGTTCAATCCCTGCCGCCGGCCAGGGAGGGGACCCACATGGGGCAGCAGACCTCTCCTGCTGTGCCCGCTGCTCCCCTCAGCAGTGTGTTTCAGTCAGTCTGCCTGTTCTGCTCCCCGCTCTGTCTGTGGTGAATCCTCTCACCACCACCCCACACCTCTGGCCTGTACCCCAGTGCTTTTATGCACAAATAAATAAATCTAAAAAAACAAAAACAAATTCTTTATATCTGACATCAATTGAGTGGGTAGGTATCAAGCTTCAGAAATGAGTGTGATCTCTTTCCTAGGACCTGGGATCAATCCTTACTAACCACAGCTACCTCAGGCCTTGTGATCCCGAGGCCAAAAAATAACTTCTCACACCTTACCCGAATTGCCTCCTCCCTTTCTTCCCTGCAGTAGATAGAAGTTTTTACTGTAATGGCAAGGAAAGGAGGTGAATGGCATTTAGAATGCTGAATGAATGCTGAATGGCATTTAGAGGTGATTTACACATCTAAAAATGTATAGGTCAGTGAGCTCCTAGTAATGCCCTAGGAGAGAGAGAAGACTGGGGACTTGGAACTTTTAATCCTATCCCAGACATCCAGGGTGGGGAAGGGACTTGAAATTAAGTTCAGTCACCAAAGGTCAGTGACTCAGTCCATAATGCCTATGTAATGAAACCTCTATAATGATCAAAAGAAGGGTTCAGAGAGCACCCTGCTTGGTAAACATGTAGAGATTTGTGGGAGAATGGCGTGCCTAGTGAGAACTAGAGGCTCTAAGCTCCTTTCCCCACACCTGTTCTATGCATTTTTCCTTCTGACTGTTCCTGAGATAAATATATATATATATATGTATAAAATGAAGTAGTAATATACTAAATAAAATCTTTCTCTGAATTCTGTAAGCCACTCTAGTAAATTAATGGAACTCACAAGGAGATTGGGAGACCCTTCAATCTGTAGTCAATCAGAAGCATGGGTAACAACCTGGGTCTGTGTTGGCCTCTGAAGTGGGGGCAAGGAGGTCAGTCCTGTGAGACTGAGCCCTTAGCCTGTGAGATCTGACATTATGTCCAGTTAGATAGTGTCAGAATTGAGTTGACTTGTAGGGCACCAGGTAGGTATCTCAGAATTGCTTGGTGCTAGGGGAAAACCCACACAATGGAATTGGGTGCAGAATCATATAAAAAGAGAACATTCAAAACACTGGTTCAATATGACCCAGCAATTCCACTCCTAGGGATCTACCCAAAGGCCACAAAAGATCCAAAAGAATACCTGTACCCCCATATTTATTGCAGCACTATTTATAATTGGTAAGACCTGGAAACAACCCAAATGTCCAAAAGTAGATGACTGGATCAAGAAAATGTGGTACATATGCACAATGGAATAATATTCCACAATCAAAAATGATAAACTAGAGTTATTTATAGAAACATGGATGGAGCTTAGAAGGAATATATTTAGTGAAACAAGTCAGATGCAAGAGAAAAATATCAGATGGCATCACTTTTAGGAGGAATGTAAAGGAAAATCAACCACACACAAAAAAATAATAAGAAAGCTCTAGGAAATGAGTAATTACAACCAAAAACAAACAAACAAGCAAGCAGACAAACAAACCAAAACACAATAAGAACAAAAGGTCTAAGATAAACCAAAGGGATCCTGGGGGGAGGGTAGGGAAGAGACAGGGATGAGGGCAGAAAGAGCATAAGGGACTGAGGTGATTGTGTACGGGTGAAATGGTGGTGGGAACGCCCTGAGGACTACAAATAATGTCAAATATAATTAAATAAATCTAATTAAAAAAAAAAAAACACTGGTTCAAAATACCACCCAGGGAAAGCAGATGTGAGTGAGCACCCAGAAACAGCAACTGGCAGCAAGAATACAGAGCATGGAGACAGACAGGATTCATATCCTGATTCCACCATTTCCTGTCTGTGGAAACTGGAGCATGTAACTTTAGTGCTCTGGATCTCTCTCTTTCTCTTTCTCTCTCTCTCTCAATACATTTTATATATATATATTAGAAGTTTTAGGTTTACAGAAAAATTGAGCAGAAAGTACAGAGAGTTCCATATAACCTTTCATCTACCACCACCCCCATTTCCCATATTGTTAATATTCTCACTCTTTGTGTTCTACATTTTATGGGTTTTGACAAATGTATAACAACATGTACCTTCCTTTGAGGTACCATGCAGGTTTCACTGTCCTAAAAATCTTCTGCGTTCTACCTCTTTATTTTTTCCCTTACCTAAACCCCTGGCAACCACTGACCATTTTACTGTAGCCAAAGTTTTGTCTTTTCCAGACTGTCACATAGTTGGGACCATATAGTATGTAGCATGTTCAGATAACCTTTCTTATTTAACAATATAATTTAAGGTCCTTTTCTGTCTTTTCATGGGTTGATAGCTCACTTTTTATCATTGGATCTCTCTTTATTTTTGAAGCAAAATAGGTATGTATTCAAGCCCAACACATTTTTACAAAGCAAGCATCAGAATAAATTGTAGAGAATTACCAGAACCCCAGCCTTCTGAGTATAGGCCCTTTCCCAGTTATTACCACTGCCCCCTGAAAGTTAGCACTGTTCTGACTTCTAGCATCATAAATTAATTTCATCAGTCTTTGAAGTTTATGTAAATGGAATCATGAAAAACATACTCTTTTGTGTCTAGTTTCTAGTCTTTGATATTGGGTTCTTCTGAAATCATAGTCATTTTTCTTTTTATTGTACTGTATTAAATCTACCACAATTCATTTATATCTTTTGTTGATAAGTAGTTGTGTTATTTCCAGATGGGGGCTATTACAAATATTGTTACTATGATTACTCTTATACACGGTTTTTGGTGAGTATACATTCACCTTCATTAGGGTATATACCCAAGAGTAGAATTTCTGGATGTGAGGTATTTATATTTTTAACATTAGTAGGTAATGCCAGTTTACTAAAGTACTTGAACCAGTTTACTCTTCCACACCAACACTTTGTATTGTCGATATTTTAGTTTCAGTCATTCTAGCCTTGTGGTAGTTTAAATTTGCTATCCCCTGATGAGTAATATAGTGTCAGGTCAGGTTCCTTGATACAGATTGACATGCAGGAAGCTTATTGGAGCAAGGTCTGTGGGAGAATGGAGGCAGAAGTGTTGCTATCCCATAGTGGTAGATTCCTGTTGATCCTATGGGTAACTTTGACACTGACATGAGCAGTTGTTTGTCCTTGAAGTGAGGGGGTTGGGTTATCTAGCACTGGCCAATCGCTGGATGCAGACTGAGTCAAAGAAGGGCACATCTGAGAGCAACACTCCCCAAAGCTAGGGGGATAAGTGCCCCTAGATTCCTCCTGAAAGGGGATCTAAGCTGCCCAGTGTTGCCTCATCTACAGACCCCTTTCATAAGCTTATTAACCATGTAAAGATCCTTTCTTGCAAAACACCTATACTGGTCATTTGCAAATTATTTTGTTACTGGACTGTCTTTTTCTTATTGACTAGTGAAGTTCTTCGTAAATTTTGAAGATGAGTTCTTTGTCAGATATGTGAAATACAAAAACATGTTTGTCATTTCACTCTTTTAATAGTGTTTTGTAATGAGTGGAAATTCTTCATTTTAATGTTTTCTCATTGACAAAGGGTTTCTTTTGATAATCTCTTTATAAAGTCTTTATGTACCTTAAGGCCATGAAAATGTTCATGTATCTGCTAAAGATTTTACTTTTCTCATACATGCTTGTGGTCAACCCAAAACTGAAATTTGTATATAGTGTATGGTAAGACTCAAACTGACTTTTTCCACTGGGACATCTAATTAATTTAGAACAATTTATTGAAAAGATTTTTCTTATCACACTACATTTCAGGGATACCTTTGCCATCAACGGGTTACTGTGTGTTGTCGGTCTATTTCTAGATTCTATTCTATAGGTCTCTATGCCTATCTTTGTATTAGTTCCTCAGAGGTTTTAATGACTATAGATCTATAATAAGTCTTGATGTTGTTACTGAGCAAGGATTTGTTGTTCAGAGTGCATAGAAACCAATTACTATGGCAACAGATTTTGAGGAGAAAAAATTTTATTACATGGTCCCTGAGGATAGAAGGCAAAACTCAAATCTGTCTCCCCAGACTGAAGCAGGCAGGGGCTTTTATAAGGGTGGAGAAAAAAAGCAAGGGGCAGGGGATGGAAGACTAGGGATGAGGGCATTATAAACTTCACAAAGTTGATAGGTTAGTTCTAAACTGGTATGTAAATGGAGAGGTTCTTTCTGATAATCAAATTCTAGGGGTTCTTGTTGATGAATCCTTCACTTCCAAATGTGGTCCAGGCAATTGTTGATTGCCTCTTCACTTCTGAAATAAGACAATACAGTCCCTTTTCTCTGTTGTTTGGTTCATGGCTGGCTTAAAATTTGGTTTTTGGTCAATCACTTCTGCACATTCTCAGATTTTATGACTCATGGATAAGCATGAAAGTCTGTTGCCCCTATGAAAACAACCCCAAAAGATAGTTAAATAGTCATAATTTTTTCAGCTGATGGTAAATCAACCATGGTTTCAATATCTGACACAATATAACTCAAGTAAACATGTTTCTTTTCAAGACTTTGCTATACACAGCCTTTCCCATTTCCCTATAGGTGTTATAATTTGTCAATCTCAACCGCCCCCAAAAGTAATTCTGCTTGTATTTCTATTGGAATTGTTTCTATTGATAAATTTGGGAGAATTGATTGTTCCCTATTTTGAACATGGAACATATTTCTTAATGCATTTATTTACCTCTTCTTTGATATCTCTCAGTATCGTTTTATAATTTTCAGAGAAGAGGAATAGCATGTCTTTTTTTAGATTTAGTCCTAAATATTTGAATTTTTGTGCTGTTAAAAAATGGTATCATTTTTAAATGTTCATTTACCAAATGTTTTTTGCTAGAATATAAGAATACAATTGACTTTTGCATGTAGCTTTTATATTTAGTGCCCTTGCTAAACTCATTAATTTGAGTTTATCTGAGGATTATTTCAGATTTCCCAAGTATAAATTGTGTAATTTGTGAGCAATGATAGTTTTATGTCTTCCTCTTCAATCCTTTTACTTTTTGTGTTTATTTATTGCCTTTAAAAATAAAAATTAATTCAAAAGAATACATGCATCCCAAGTTTATTGTAGCACTATTTATAATAGGTAAGACTTGGAATCAACCCAAATGCCCAAAAATAGATAACTGGATCAAGAAGATGTGGCATACATACATAGTGGAATACTATTAAGCAATCAAAAAGATAAACTAGTCCATTCACAGAAACATGAATGGAATTTGAAGGGATTATTCTCAGTAAAATAAGTTGGAAGGATAAAGGAAAATACTGGATGGTCTCACTTATAGGAGGAATATAGGAAAACAAATAATAATAACATCAACAACAACAAAAAACCCACAATAAAACAAAACAAAAATAAACAAAACTACAAATCAGAGACATTCTGTAGGGAAGAGGAAAAGATTGGGATCAAGGCAGGATGGGAAAAGCACAAGGGACTATGGGAACTACACCTATGAAAAAAAGCAAACATTGTAAGAAAAGAAAAAAGATATATATATATATAAATGGGAATTAAACAAGTGACTACAAATGTTACATGACTATATCAATTTTTTTTGCTACTATTAAGCAAAAAAAGAAAAAACCCACCCCATTTATTAGTATATAATTTATCCTTGTGGGTTCCAATACTGGAGTAGAAAAGTGCTAGAATAAAATAAAAAGTAGAACAGAACATACGATCAAAAAGTTAAATGGAAAGTGTTTTTAAATAGAAAAGATCAGGCCCAAAATGGAGTCATTCATGGCAGGTTCCACCCAGGTTTAATACCTAATGTAAAAGCAGTTTCAGTCTCTCCCAAAAGTATAACTTGAAGCCATCAAATTCCGGAGTTTCTATATCAAAGTCAGTAAGGAATCTGCAGGCAGAGAACCTCCCCACCTCCCTCCCAGATGTACTGGCCCCCGCCTCTCCTGCCTTCTTGTAATAACCTTTTTTCTTTAGCTAATAGACTTCTCCCACCCTCTTTCTGGCTATAAGACTCCTCCGTTTTGTGCATACCCTTGAAGTGCTTTTCTGCTTGCTAGATGGGATGCTGCCTAATTTATAAATGCTTAACAGAGCCAATAGACCTCTACGTTTGTGAATTTTGTTTAACAAAGGCCACATTGTTCATTCATTCATCTATCCTTTCATTTAGATGAATATTTGCTAAGTTCCTACTTTGTACCAGATTTCAGTCTTGAACAGACTGACTCTCATGGAATTTATATGAAATCTACTTGTTATTTCATTATTTATTTATTTGTGATCAACTTAATGAACAAGATAGTTTTTAAATTTGTCTTTCAAGGAAATAGGAAGTCCCAGATCTTGGGCACCTGCATACATACTTTACTAGGGCCCGACTATCTCAGGTGTCAGTGGGGTATTAGCCCCATGGCTTTCAGGAGCATCTGGCCTTGGGAGTGACTGAGCTTTATATGCCTTTCTGGAAACTGCCCCTTTGAATTTTGTTGGAATCTAGTGAGGGTTGCTTCCACCTCCAGATGTGAGGTCTCTTGTTTTACACCTCTGGAGTTTCTGGAGCTAGAGTTCAGAGTTTAGAGTTCAGAGCGGACTGTATATGCTCTGATCTATGTTCTAACTCAGGTAAATTCTAGAGGCCCCTGGAATAGAAGGTATTAACTAAACAAATCCTGTATAGTCTCCTCCCCTAGGATGAGACTGCTTCTAACTGACCCTACCTAAAGCCCTACATCCTAGGTCCTCCCACTCCCAGGTATTGGTACAGGACAATCCTACTCTTCTACTCCAACCTAGCCCCTAGCCCCAAAGATGTCCTCTTTGCTTCTGACAGCTCTGGCAGCCAGAACTTATTAACAAGATTTTATGAGTTCCCACTAGAATACTTTTATCATAGAGCCACAGTTTATAAATTCCTTATTTATTGACTCCTTATCTATAAATCATTTAACTCAGGCAATCTCCTAAAATCACAACAATCCCAATACAGAGATGAGTAAACTGAGGTTAAGAAAGGTCAACTGGCCTTCCCAAGGTGACAGTTCTGGTAAATAGGTTAAATAGGATTCAAAATAAAAATCTTCCGACTCTAAGTGCCAAGTTCTTTACCATGGGAGATGGGCTGATACCTGATACAAAGATTAATGTGGCAGGCATGTTTGAAAATGGATAAGACTTCCCAGCTCTCCAGTTATGGATATAGTCATTTCAAAAGCTCTTGCTCTTTTCTAGAGGGACAGGACCTCAACTGCCAGCCGGCCCACTCCCCTCTCTATTTCTTCTGCTTTTCCACCCGTTGGTTGGAAGCTACAAGTGTAAAAACTGGAGGCATTTCAGGGCCCGGGTACACAACCATCTTGATTAATGGCTGTCTGCTTCATCTCCAAGGCCAGATGAGCCAAGGCAATCCTGGTTGCAAGTAAACCTTCCCAGATAGCAGTAGGGGTCACAACATCCCTTTGCACAGAGTGAAAGGCTGTCTGTCCTCCCTGAGGTATTTGGCCTGAGCTAATGAGCTGTTGGCATAGATGACCCATTATTTTATCAGCTTTTTAAAAACTTGCCAAACCCTTTTTTTTCCCCTATGGCATTCCCTTAATGGTTTGGGTCTGAAATCTAATCTTCTGTAGAAAGTGGTATTCTGCCCTAGGACATTCCCCACATCTTTCACTGCCTCAGACCAGGGGCCAAGCATAGAGTGGAGCCGGAATGTGACTCAGACAAGCTCTGGCCACTTCATCTCGTCACACCTCAGAGGCCAGAGTCCTGAGAAGGGACTGGGGAGGCTCACTTCATCTGGGATAAGTAACAGTTTTCCTGGACCAGAACAATAGTCTGGGTCTCTCACTGGGCCTGAGGGAAGCTCAAGCTGTCCAGAGGGTCACAGAGGCCTTCAGGATGAGAGTGGTCTTGAGTTGGGCTATATCCCTGACACAATTCTAGCTTCTTCTCACCTTACAAGGTATACTATTCTGCTTCTCAGAATTTGGTGCCCCAGCCGAAAGCAACTCTCAAGAGAGAGCCTGAAGAGAAGTCCATGTATCTGACCTAGTATGCTTTTATCACAGAGATATCTCTTGTTGGAGTGGAGTGCCAGGGAGAGGCAATTACTCAGCTCACATTATCCAAAGTGGCACCATTTCCCAATCTTTATAGGTAACTACTAGACATGATGGATGTCAACACTCTGTTGAGCCTCTACCAGATAAAAATGAAAGCCAGACTCTGTGTGGCATAGAACATTTGTCCAAGGCTAGCCCCCTAATGGAAGCTTGCTCACCATAGGCTAAATGCCCAGGCCCTGCCCCTGCCAGCCCCTCTCCACTCATTGGCCTTACCCAGTACAACAGACTTTGCTAGATGGAGAAGGCCTCCTTTCTACTTTCAGGAGTCGCTGTGCCCTTTTCTTTAGACTAGGGCAGCAGGCTATCATGACAAGGGGTGTCAGTCCTTCTGTAAGACTGAATGCCTGACAAAGCAACCCCATTCCACCCACAGCAAATAATCAAAGTGTCCAAGCAATTCTTTTGCCTCTTCACCACTGCCTTTTTCTAGCCAATCTTCCCAACCCATTTCTTCACTTTGTTTTCCTAGTCTCCTTTCTCCTTCCTCCCTTTTTCTTCTTTCTCTCCTCATTCTCCTTCTCTTCCTTGCCTCAGTCATCCTCCTTCAGTCCTTTCTCCTCGCTCTCCTCCCACTCCTGCTCCTTGTGTCTGACAGTGGTTTTTTAGTTTTTTTCCATCATGAAGGGCTCCTAGAGCTGGAGCCGGATGATGTCCCTCTTAGAGTTGTTTCTGCTTCTCACACCTCACACACAGTAAGATCAGGGGCCCTCGGGCTTCCACTATAGGTGAGGCTGTGGTGTCTTGTTCTTTCTCTGCTTTAAAGTTCAGATAACAAGTGGAGAAAGTCACAGGTGTGGAGCCATTCATCCTAGGGCAAGCTTTATCTCTTTAACTCTGTCTGTATACGGAGTGAAGAAAGTTTATTGAGCATTGCACCTGGTCTGAGTGGCAGGAAAGAGAGATCTGTCCAGAGGCAGCCATAGCCATGTTTCAGAGATCCAGTACGATCACACAGACCCCCTGTGACTCACTTTGTCTCTGTGACTCAGACAAGTTATTCTAAGCCTTGGTTTCCTCGTTGCAAAACCTCAATCTCATTAAACATGACTGGCCTAGCACAGTGCTACACGTAGTGAATCCTCAGCACATCAGCAACAGGGATGGTGCTGATGAAGGATCAGGTGTGATCCTTCCCAAAGACAACTTTCCCTCTAGAGTAGAGGTAACAAGAAAGTCAAGAAGGCTCCAATGAAGAGTTCTGGGGAGTAAGGAAGAGACTCCCTCTCCTTGGAGTCGTGAGAGAAGACTTTGAGAAGGTAGCACTAAGCAGAATGTTTGAGGGCAGGAGTTAGACGTGCCACCTCAAGGGAAGGACCTACTTTGGTGGTGGGAACACCATAAGCAAAGGTCCATAAACAGGAAATCTGGTGGCTCATTCAGGGAAGAGGTGATAGAACCTCTAAAATGTGAGTGAAAGGGAGAGGAATAATGAGAGAGAATCTAAAGCTTTTGGATGACAAGTAGAATAGTATCTTCTGCATTTGTGCACTAAGGTTGCATCTCTTCTTTCCTATTAAGGGCATCTCTCCGGCAAGTCCCCTTTTTCTCTAGCATTATTAACATTTCTCCTTTCTATAGCATTCCTGCCATTCTGGACCCCAACTTCTCTGTTCCCCTTTAGAGCAAAGCTCTTGAAAAGTAATCTATACTCACTGTCTCCATGCTCTTCTCAGGCTCTCTCAACCCATTCCTCAGGCTTTCCTCCCCACCGTTCCATGGAGACTACTCTCGCCAAGGTCATTAGTGTCCTCCACATTGTTGAATCCAATGTCTACCTTCATTGACCCTCAAGAGCATTTGCCATAATCTTCTCTCCCTTCACCTTTAAGCACTATCCACACTTGGCTTCCACACACTCCTGGTGTTCCTCCTCCTTCATCAGATGTCTCTTGTCATCACCTCTTCACTTCCTCTTGAATTCCCTGACCTCTTTCCATTGGATTCTGACAGGGACCTTCCACTTTTTTTTTTTTTAAGCCAATGTTTGTTTATTTTTACTTAAAATTTTTTAAACTATGGTAAAATACACACAACATAAGCTTCACCATGTTAATTGTTTTTAAGTGAACAGTTCAGTGGTGTTAAGCACATTCATACTGTGCAAGCAATCTTGAAAACTCTATTCAGCTCACAAAAGTGAAATGACACACCGTTAAACAACAGCACTCCACATGCCCCTCCTCCCAACTCTGGCAACCATCATTCTATCCTCTATCTTTATGAATTGGAGTATTCTAGGGAGCTCATATAAATAGAATCATGTATTTATCATTTTATGATTGCCTTGTTTCACTCAGTACAATGTCCACTAGGTTCATCCATGGTGTAGTATGTAGCATGACAGAATCTCCTTCATTTCTTATTATCCATTCATCTACTAATGGGCATTTGGCTTGCTTCTGCCTCTTGGCTTTTGTGAATAATACTGCTTTGAACATCAGTGTAGGAATATCTCTTCAAGACCCTGCTTTCAATTCTTTTGTATATAGGCCTGCAAGTGGAATTGCTGAATCATACATTGGGCCTTTTCACTTTTCTCTCTATTTTATTACGATCTTGTTCGTTCTCATGGTTTGAAATTTATTTGCAGATGACTTCCAAATTTATAGCTCAGCCCTGTTCCCTGAACTCTTGACTAATATACTCAGCAGTGTACTTACGTATCTACTTGGATATCTGATAAATGCCTAGAACTTGGTATTTCCCCAAACTGAACTTTTAATTTTCCTCCCCAAACCTGATCTTCCCCCAATTTTCCCAAAATGATCTTTTCAAAGTCAGATAACATCCCTCTTCTCCTTCAAACCCTTCAATGGCTTCCCAGTGCCCTCAGGGAATTGCCAAAGGACTTTAATGACCAACAAACTCAACATGATCTGGCCCTCATTAGCTCTGTGATCTCATCTCTTACTAGTCTCCCCTTGAGTATTAGTTATCTATGACTGCATAACAAATTACCCCTAAATGGAGTGACTTAAAACAGCAAACATTTATTATCTCACACTTTCCAGTCAGGAGGCGGGATGTGTCTTAGGTGGGGACTAAGACTCAGGTCTCCCACAGGCTGCAATCAAATATTGACTGGCACTGTGGTCATCTCAGACTCAACTGGGGCATGCAGTGGGGGAGGTGGGTGAACCCACTTCCACAGTCACTAACCTGATTGTTGGCAAGACTCAGTTTCTTGTGTTCTATGGGAATGAGGTCTTTGGCTCACTACCTTGCCATGTGAAAATTTGCATAAGGGAGCTTACCATATGGCAGGTGGCTTCCATCAGAGTGAGCAAGTGAAAGAACAAAAGAAGGCATGGGAGGGAGCAGCCAGTCTTTTGGTCACCTATTCTAGGAAATGACACCCCATTAATTTTGCCATGTTATATTACACTACTTTCCTGGAATCAAAGCACTAGGTACTGCCCATGCTCAAGGGCAGGGATTATACAAAAATGAATCTCAAAAGGCCAGGATCACTAGGAGTCTCTGTATAAACTGCCTCCCATACCCGGTTTCTTCATTTACCCTGGTCCCTCTGTTGTTTCTTTTTTTTTTTTTTTTAAGATTTATTTATTTATGCATGCAAGCACTGGGGTACAGGCCAGAGGTGTGGGAGTGGTGAGAGAATCCACCAGAGCCGGATGCAGAACAGGCAGATTGACAGAAACACACTGCTGAGGGGAGCAGCGGGCACAGCAAGAGAGGTCTGCTGTGCCATATGGGTCACCCCCCTGGCGGGGGGGGGGGGGGGGGGGGGGGGCGGGNGTGGGGGCCCCCCCGGGGGGGGGGGGGGGGGGGGGGAGGGGGGCAGGGATCAAACTCATGCTGCAGTGGCTGTGGTTTGCTTCACAGTGCGTTGCTTAACCCACTGCGCCACCAGGGCGGGCCCTCCTCTGTTGTTTCTTCCACACACTGAGCAGGACCTTTGTCTTAGCTGGGCCTCTGCTTGGAATGCACATCTCACATGACTTACTGCCTTAAATCCTCACTCAAATATCACCTCTCAAGAGATGCTTTCTCTGGTCACCTTACAGCCCCACCCCCATACCCTCTATCCTCTCTCCTCCTCCCCTCACCCATTTATTTTTCTCCAGAACACTTAGCACTTTGGAATATACTCTAATTTACTTTCTTGTTTGTTTGTCTACCTCCATTAGAATACAGGTTCCTTAGGACAGGGATTTTTGTCTATTTGTTTTCACTGCTGAATCCACAGTACCTAGAACAATATCTGGCACATTCAATAAATGAGGGAATCCTCTAGGCCAGTAATCTTCTGCTTTTCAAGGTATAGGCCTTTTCCTTAAATTAAAAAAAAAAATGTTATAAGGTATTTCACTATTTAAGACAGACAAAAGCAGAACTCTGCTATAGTGAGGAGATAGGAACACAGGGCCTACTCCCTCAGGCCAATTTCCCCCTCTTCTGCCCTTAGGAGGCCTGTGAGAAGGTTCACAGAAGCTTAGCTTCTCTCACAGAACTGTGAGAAGTTTTATCCAGGAAACCAGCTTGATTTTTTGAGCCACAGGAAAGAAGCCCCATAGCCCCTGCCACAATGAACTGGAACTGCGGACCTAGGTATCTCCTATTTAAAACTGTGTTCTACTCCTAACCTCTGAAAAATGAGAAAACAGAGACTGCCCCCAGTCTTTATTTGAAAAAAAACTTAGACATCACTTAATACAAACATCACTTAATACAGTCTTCCACCCTGTAATTTTCAATCATTAACTCATTCAACACTGAGTACTTGCTATGTACATTTCAGGCACCGGCACTGTGGTCATCCCAAGGCTCAACCTGGGGATGACACAAAATTTATAGACATAGATTTATAAACATAAAAAGCAGGATACCTATTTTCCGGAAGTAAATAAGGGAGCCAACAAAGCAAGTACTCAAATTCCCTCTGTTTGAATACTTCCAGTGCTGAGGAACTCAGGAACTCCCAAGGCCACACAACTCGCTCTCCCATGATAACCAGCAGCAAAACTGTTCTTTTGCTTGAGCCCTAAACTTTTTTCTTACAACTCCAACTTGGGTCTTAATTTTATCTTTTGGCACCACACCAAATAAATTATCTCTTCCAAATGATAGCCTTTTAAGTAACCGAAAACAGTAATCAAGTCTCTCAGAGTGCTCGCCATAGACTTGTGGCCACTTTGTGGGGCCTATGTTTTGTGGCTGCCCCTGACAACGAGTTGGGATTTTGGAGTCAGGAGAGCCTGGTTGCTCCCAGTCACATAACAGGGAGCTCCCCCTCAGAGTCCAGCCCACTCCACCCCACCCAGCATGAGGGAATTCCAAAACGCTTTCACTGGAGGGGTGAAGGGTTCAAACAAGAGTCAAGCCCTGGGCTGCAGGTTTTCTGCTGCCTCCACATTCCCCTTCCTTAGCAGGGGCGGGGGGAGGGGGGGGGCCCATTCCTCCTTAGGGGACAGCACTTTGGCTGCTCATTTGATTTCAAAGGAGCCAAATCCCAATTCTCTGAGGCGAGCAGGACACAATGGGTAAGAGCGTCATCAAGTCAGGGAAGCACAGCCTCAGTCGAGGGGAGGCAGCAACAGGAATTAAATGATTTTCTTGGTGTGTTTTTTGTTTCAACAAAATGTAGTTTTCCAAGTAATTGTTTGCCTGACGCAATAGGGCCTGCTGGGCCTCCGGGTGTAAATCTTCCCGACAAGGGGGCAGTTTTCCGTTTTTTTCTTGGAAGGCCGAAGCCCAACTCTTTCTCTGGGCCAGCCTGGCAGGTCTTGAATTCATTAATTTGTACCACTTGGCCGAGCTGTCTCCAGCACTTCTGCCAGAGCTGCGGGCTGCTCCACACAATTCTGTCTGCCCTTTAAAGCAGGAGGCCCAGTTTGCCCAGGAGAGAAGAGGGAGGTCAGGGAGGTGAAGGAGAAAATGGAGAGGGAGCTGGGGAGGGAGGGGGGAGGGGAATAGATAGAAGGGAGGATTGGAGAGAAGTGAGAGAGCCTTAACTATTTGTTGGCTAGTTGGGACACCTCAGAAGGAAAAGAAAAGCCATCAGAAAATATTTTCAGTCCATTTGGGAATAATACAGGGAATCTACCCCACACAACAGTACAAGGAACCTTGTTCCTGAAAATTACCTTGATTCCTGGCTGCAAGGGGGAATAAAAGTTCCATTTTAGAGTGTCTAAAGTCTCTGTGTTTTATTGCCTCCATCTCTCTCCCACTTCTGTTTCCATCCATGCACTTGCTTCCATTTAAAACCTAAAGAAATAAATAAAAGCATTTTCTTGCCTCCTTTTCCCTCCCCCCTACTTCCTTCAGTCTTCTTCCCCAATTCCCTGCCTGGATCAAATTCCCTCTCAGCCCCACTTTGACACTCAAAAGGGCCAGAATGAATGTGAATGCATTCCTCCAACCGGGTCCCTCTCTCTTCTACTTCCTCTTCCTTCCTAAAAGTCTCCCATGATTAAGTGGAGTAGAGGGTTGGCATCCTTGGGGACATCTAAGCATTTAAATGAACAGAGAAGACAAAAGGTGATCCTTCAAATTTCATGAACAGACTGTTGAGGGCAGGAACATACTGGAATCGGTATTAAATGTCCACCACATGGCATCCACAGGAACTCCACCCATGGACCCAGCTCTGGCCTCTGTTGACTTCCAGTACTCAAAGGCCATTCTAGTCTACACTGGTCTTTAATCTATGACCCTTTAAGTAAAGGCTTAGGCAGAACTGTTCAGTGGTTTTCTTCCATTCCTTTGTAGACCCCCAACCTCCAGGTCTGTAAAACTTAACATCTTAACCATCTCTTGCCAGCTTAGTAAAACATGCCCTTAGGAAAGTCTTTGAGTTCAATCACTGTGTGAACTTAAAATTGTGTGTTAGGTCAATGTAGAGAAGTTTGCCTTTCAATTTTCCCCAAATGTGGAAAAAGACTTTTCAATTACTGCAGGCAGCAGCCACCAAGAAGAGTGTTTAAGGGGTAGGAGACTCGTCCATGTCCCCATGGCAACTTCAGAGGCAACTGCATGTTCCCTTCCCTCTGAGGCCAGCCCAGAGCTCAACACCATGAAGCCAAGTTGGAGGAGTCCTGTTCTCAATTCTTGGGTAGAGAAAGGACAATGAAATGCCACCAGAGGTGAGTGAGGGCACTTGTGAAATCTTCCCCAACAAGGATCCAGAGAGACAGAAATCAGTGCACACATTACAATTACATTCACCTAGACACTGTCTTGTCTGGATGCAGAAGCTAATGCTGGAAGATTTGGGAGATCTGTGATTTTGAGAGTTTTCAGAAGGCCCATCCCTAGTTTCTAGCCATGTTGGAAAGAGTGTGACCAAGCTCCACCCCTTCACTGGAAGATTCTGTGGAGACATCAGCACCACCTGGGGTGTGGTTAGTACAGCAGGAGGACATTTGTCTTGGACTTTGATGTGCATTGTTATGGAGAGTTCTTTGGGGAGAAATATTATTATCCCAACATCATCATCAAGTAGCATTTTTTTCAGTGTCCAGGTGTGCATGACACTGTGATGGGCTGGCTGTTAATCTAGGTCTTTCTGCAGCAACCAGAATGTGTTGCTCATCAGGTACTCACACAAATTTCCTTTGTGCCCAGCTTCTCCTAGCTTGTTAGTTTAAAATTTGAGGAGAAACAAACTTATCTTCTCCTAAAAAGTTGCAGAAGTCTTTGGAGATCTCATGGGGGCTACACCAGAGCCCTTATATCATTTGGTTGATGGTCTCTGCCACAATGCTAATGAACTGCAAATACTCCCCCTTCAAAAGAAGAGCAGAGCCTTTGAAGATTGCATGCCTGCCCCAAATCCCACAGCTAGCCGCAGCCTCAGCGTGCTTCCAACAGAGCCCTAGGGAGCTAATGGGATGGGAGAGATGGTGTCTCACCATGCCCTCCTCCAGGGTACACCCAGCCTGGGCCTGCTTATGGGAAAAGGGGAACAGCTTTGCTTTGCAACCCACATTTTGGACACAAAAGAGCATAACAAGTTAAATAATTTGTTATATGCCAGTTTCTCTGCTAAACAATCTACATGTGTCATTTTCTCTATTTTTTCTCACAGATCTTACTTTAAAGACAGAGAAACTAGGAGGCCAAGAGTTTATTTATGCCAAGGTTACACAGCTAGTCCATGGTAGATTCAGGACTTGACCCTGAGTCTGGCTGACTTCCAAGATCACACATTTCAACATATAGCAAGCTGGCTCATTTTTATAAAACCCTGGAAATAAGCCTTGATCCACATGTGTCTGGGATCCATGTGCTTAGAGTCAAATAGAAACCAGTCTCCTGTCTAAAAAAAAAAAATCATACTACAGAGCCAATGATCATCTCTGAGAGAACATGGGAAAGAAGTCCTCTCATTTAGATCTCCTCCCCCCTCCTCAGCCAAGTATCTGCTTGGTGGGAAGATATCCGGGTAGACATATTGTCACTTTTTAGTGAAATTAGGAGCAATAAGGACAGTGGGTGGCATTTGGGCTGCCAGATAGGAGTCCTGCCTCCTGATGATTGCAAAGAGCTAGCTGCAAGTCACCTGCTGAATCCCTGCACAAGAGCAGCATCTAACTTACACTAAAGGCACTAGAAGGCAGTGTCAGGACTAGAAGGCAGAGAGTTGAGCAGAATTAAGGAAAAAGAGGTTGTGAGCACAGAACAAGAACAAGAATCTAACAAGACTGTATTGCTCAAAATCACAGCAATGTGTGATTGTGAGTGTTTGCACGAGCGAGCAAGCAAGCTTGTGTGTGTGTGTATGTGTGTGTGTGTATGTGTATGTGTGTGTGTGTATTGGGGCAAGGAAGTTAGGGAACCCAAGAAATATAAGGCCCTCAAAGCTTTTGAAAGCTGGTTGAGGAGAAAAGACCGATATTATATATTAAATAACAACCAAAGTGGTTTGTGCTATACTGTACATAAGTGTTAAATTATCCAGTACAGGCTATCTCCATAATAGGAGGTCAGATCAGCAGGACTTAGCATAGTAAGAAGGGGCTCCATGGAGCGTGAAGGGGACTTTAACTGGCCATTGAAGACTGAGTAAGATGTAATCAGGTGCTGAGCAAGAGAGGGCATTCCTGCTGAGGAGCATGCATATGAGGACTATAAATAAAAACACAAATCAAATCTACATGGTATTTAAAATCACAAGTTGTTAAGGCTCCTGGGGTCTTTATAGGTCACATATGTCAGCCCTTCTTTTGCAGACAAGAAAACAGGGGTGTGGAGAAACCCAGTGGCAGTGTATGAACTACCTGACCTCCTTGAGCTGAGTGGCTGTTGGTCTCCAAGGAAAGAGGATTGCTTTGTAGACAAGATCTCAGTTAACCCAGTAGCATCCAGGAGAGTCTGCCCACAGCTGAATTAATGACTAGAGCAAGTGCTGCTTGGACTCTCGTGCTGTCGTAAATGGGAGAAGCAGCAAGTTTCCCCAGTTTTTCAAAGCAATTGGAAAGGGCACTCGCTGTATGAAAGGAGGGGTATAACGGAGAGTCCTTAGCCTCCCCACCAGGTCCCCAGCATCTACTCTTCTCCTTTCCAATCTATTCAGCAGATGATGGTCGGGTATAAAATCCACCCATTTTCAGTGTAAGTTAGATGAAATTTCGGTAACTGTATATAATCCTGTAAATATGTAGAAATGTTTCCATCCATAAAAGCTTGTCTTATGCACACACTGCTAGCCACACCTACCTCACCCTTGTCCCTTGTCCCACTGAGGTATTCTCTCCCTATAGTTTTGCCTTTTCTGAAGTTTCATTTAAATGGAATCAGGCATGGTGTTGTCCTATATTTCGACTTCTTCCACTCAGCATGATATTTTTTAGATTCAATTATGTGTTGCATGTATTAACATTTCATTCCTTTTTTATGGCACAGTAGCATAAGAAAAAAAATCTGGGGCCTCCCTGGTGGCACAGGGGCTAAGTCTCAATGCTATCAAACTATATCCAGTCATGGTCACATGAGTTCAATCCCTGGCCAGGGAGCTAACCCACAAGGCACAGCAGACCTCTCCTGTTTTGCCCACTGCTCCCCTCAGCAGTCTATTTCAGTAGATCTCCCCATTCTGCTCCCCACTCTGTCTCTGGTGAATCATCTCACCCCCTTGCACCTCTGGCCTGCACCCCAGTTCTTGTATGCATAAGCAAATAAAAATAAATCTTTTTTTTTTTCCAAAACAAGACTAAAAATCTGCTTACCCTGTTGCAGTAAGTAGATATTTTGTTTCTTTATGTTTTGAGCTTTTTTTTTTTTAATAAAGCTTTTATGAGCATTCATGTAGAAGTCTTTGTGTGGGCATGTTTCCATTGTTCTTGGGGAAACATCTGACAGGGGTTGCTGGGCTATAGGGTGAACAGATGTTGCTTCTATAGGTACTGCCAATGGTTCTCCAAAACGATAGCGTGATTTTGAATTCCCTCTAGCAATGTGAAAGGGTCCCAATTGATCCACATCCTTGTCAGCACTGATAAAAGTTTTTTTAACTTCACTTGTTTTAGTGGATGTGTAGTAGTGTTGTTATGAGCTTCACATGCATTTACTTCATAATTAGGTATGTTCATAGTTTTTCATAAATATGGTTTATTCGCCATCCACTGACTATTCTCAAACCTCCTTTTGAAAACTATTCAACATTTTTGCCCATTTTTTACTGGTTGCACATCTTCTTATTGAGCTTTAAGTTCTCCATATTCTGAATATAAATCTTCTGTCATAGGCATGATTTGTCAATATTTTTTAATTACAGTGATTTCCTTATGTCTTCTTTTTTTAAAACAAATGAAAATGAGTTTCTAACATTATGTAGGTTTCATTATAATCAAAATCTGTATATACTACTTAAGTTCACCACTAAAAGTTTAGTTGCCATCTTTAACTGTGTCTTTTGAAGAGCAAAAGTCTTTAATTTTGATAAAGTTAATTTTATCAACTGATTTATGCCTATTGTAGCTTTATGAAATACTTGTTTAGCCTAAAATAACAAAGATTTTTCTTTTATATTATTTTCTAGTTTCTATTCTCATGTTTAGGGCTGATTCTTTTTTGTTAATTTTTCTGCGTGGTTTAGTTTTTTTCATATAGATATTCAGTAGTTCCAGTATCAAAGGTAAAAAGACTATCTTTTTTCCAGATAAATTGCCTTAGCAACTTTGTAAAAAACTAATTGACAATTTTTAGAACAATGAAACTATTCTGTAGGATCCTATAATGGTGGATACCTGTCACTCTATATTTGTCATCATATCTGTCATTCTACATTTGTCAAAAACCCACTGGGTATGCCATACCATGAGTGGATCCTGATGTAAATTGGTGGTCTGTGTGAGTGCAGGAGCAGGAAGAATATGGAAACTGCATGCCCACTCAAATCTGCTATGAACCTAAAATTGCTTTTTTAAAGTCTATTTTTCAAAAAAAATTATTTTTTAAATTAATTGATTATGTAAATGTGGGTCCATTTCTGATTCAGTAAAACTATTTATCTTTAACTAGTACATATAAAGAAACTTAATTTTGCGTATTGATCTTTCATCCTGAGACTGCTAAATTCATTTATTAATTCTAGTACCTCTTTTATAGACTCTGGGATGTCCCTCTTACGTAAACATGTTATCTGCAAATATAGACAATTTGACTTCTGCTTTCCAATACTTATGCATTATTGACATGTTTTGCCCTGGCTACAACCTAAAAATAATGAACAGTAGTGGACAGAGTAGACATTTTGCCTTAATTCTAATCTAAGGGAGAAATCACTGGATCTTGGAGTAAAATGAAGGTTTTTAGAAGATGATCTTAGAAGGTTCAGGAAGTTCTCTTTTATTCCTACTTTGCTGAAGCTTGTTTTGTTTTTTTAATTGCAAAAGAATGTCTAATTTTGACAAATGCTTTTTCTGCATCTATTTAAATAACACATTGTTTTCCTTTATTATATTAATTTCTTGAGTTACACTGATTGATTGTTAAGTCAATATGACAATCGTGGGAAAAGCTCCACTTAGTCATAAATTAGCATTATCTTTTTTATGTGTCATTAAATTTTATTTACTAATATTTTGTTATGGATTTTTTAATGTCTATAGTCATAAGGGATATTGGTCTGCAGTGCTCTTGTAATGTCTGGTTATCTGGTTTTGGTTATACTAGCCTCATAAAATAAGTTGGGAAGTGTTCCTTCCTTCTCTATTTTCTTAAAGAATTTTTGTGGGGTTCTTATTATTTTTTCCTTAAATGTTTAATGGAATTTACCAATGAAACCATCTGGACCTCAAGTTTTCCTTGTGGGGTGAGTTTTAACTATGAATTCAGTTTCTTTACTTTCTATAGGTATGCTCAAATTTTCTATTTCTTTTTAAATCAGTTTGGTAATTTTGCTCTTCAAGGAATGTGTCCTTTTCATCTAGGTGTGACCACCTAGGTGTGGTCACACCTGTGGTATAAAGAAGTCCACAAAATGCCCCTATTATCCTTTTAATGTCTGTAGGATCTATAATGATGTCTATTCTTTTATTACTCATGTTGTTAATTTGTGTCTTGTCTCTTTTTGTCTTGATGATTTGATGAAAACCTTATACATTTTATGGATCATTTCAAAGAACAAGCATTTTGTCTTGATCATCTGATTTATATTCTTCATTGTTTACCCTTTTTTTATTTCATTGCGTTCTGGTCTTTATTATGTTTTTCCTTCTAGTTACATTTGGTTTTATTTGTTCTTCTTTTCTAATATCTAAAGTTGTAAATTCAGATCATTGATTTCTTTTCTCTTTTCTGACATAAGCATTTAAACCTGTGTATTTCTCTTTAAGCACTGTTTTAAGTTCATTCCATAATTTTTAATAATTTTTTATTTTAGAATATTATTAGATTTACAGAAAAGTTACAAAGATAGTACAGAGAGTCCCTACATACCCTTAGCCCCATTCCCCTACTGTCAGGATCTCACATTGCTACCATACATGTCACACCTAAGGTACCTTACTATTAACTAAACTTCACACTTTATTTGGATTTTACTAGTTTTCCTTACTATCCCTTTTGTTTTCCAGAATCCTATCCAGGATACTTTGTTACATTAGTCATCATGTCTCCTTAGTGCCCTCTTGGCTTGGCAGTTTTGAAGAGTACTGTAGGTATTTTGTAGACTACCAGTTTGTTTGTTTTCAGTGCTAACGTAGTGTTATCAATTTTGCGTAGGAAGACCCAAAAGCTGAAGGGCCATTCTCACCACATCACATCAAGAGTGTATGTCAGCACAGCTTATGAATAACAATGTTAACCTGACCATTTGAGAGAGTGTTTTCCAGATGTTGCCACTCCATCCCTCCCAATTCCTTTCTTGGCCACAGAAGCAAGTCACTAAGTACAAGTCTCCACATTCAAGGGTGTGGGGAGAATTAAGCTTCACTCCTGGAGGGAATAGCATATATATAAATTAACCAGAATTGTTTTTATATAAAAGGCTCTTCTCCCACATTTATTTATTAAATAATTTATTTATATCAGTATGTACTTGTGAATACTTACATTTTGGGTTATAATCCAATTCCACATTATTGGTTTTGTAACTGATATTGATCATTGGGAGCTTTTTTTAGCTTTAATAAGTCAAAATTCCTTGGATTTTTTTAAAAATTTCTCTGCCACAGGACATTCCAGGCTCATCTTGTATATTCCCTTTTCACCCTGTTCCAGTCCTAGAATCACCACTGCTTTAGCTGCATCCCAAAATTTTGATGTGGTAGATTTTTGTTATTTAATTAAAAATAACTTTTCATTTTCATTCTTACTTTTCTTTGATTGATGGGTTATTTTAAATGTATTACTTGTCAAAAAAATGGATTTTTCCTAGTTATTGATTTCTAATTTAATTCCATCATGATCAGAAAATACATGATATCAACCTTTTAAAATTTAAAACTTGTTGTAAAGTCCAGTTTATGGTCTAAAGTAAAAGCACCTGGTAAAAGCACCAAGTGCACCTGAAAGGAATTTGTATTCTGTCATTACTGAGTCTGGTATTCTATAAATACCAATTAAATCAAAGTGTTTTATATTCTTGTTCAGGTCTTCAGTGTTTGACTGATTTTTTTTTTGGTATAATTCTATCAATTGCTGAGGGAGAGATGATAAAATCACTTGTGATTGTGGAATTGTCTATTTCTCTTTAATTCTGTCAATTTTGCTTCATTTATTCTGAAGCTTTATTATTAGGCACATACATATTTATAAATAATGTCTTCATAATGAAATGATCCTTTTTATCTTTATAAAATCTCTCTTTGCTGCTGCTTATATTCTGTCTTGAATTCTTTTTTTCTGCTATCAACATAGCTGCCTCAGTCTTCCTATGTTTACATTCACATAATACCTCTTTTTTAATATAGCGTGTCTATTTCCTTACTTTGAAAGTATGTCTACTATAG
This sequence comes from Galemys pyrenaicus, assembly GCA_019455555.1. Lineage (NCBI taxonomy): Eukaryota > Metazoa > Chordata > Mammalia > Eulipotyphla > Talpidae > Galemys > Galemys pyrenaicus. The sequence continues at coordinate 3,584,769 of JAGFMF010011796.1, read as the reverse complement.
ACAGCATCCAATAGATCTTGTTTTCTTCTGATATGACAATTTCTGTCTTTTAAATGGAGTACTTTAATCCATTACTCTTCTTTTTTTTTTTTGCATAGAAGAACTGGGGTGCAGGCCAGAGATACAGGGGCAGCAGAGTGGGAGGGTCCACCAGAGACAGAGTGGGGAGCAGAGCAGGCAGATGGACTGAAGTACACTGCTGAGGGGAGTAACAGGTGAGACAGGAGAGGTCTGTTGTGCCACACAGGTTAGCTCCCTGGCTGGGGATGGAACTCAGGTCACCAAGGATTCCTTTAGTGTTTCTTGTAGCACAGGTTTGCTGGCAGGGAATGCCTGTCCATCTGAAAATATCTTTGAGTTTTGAAGGCTATTTTCTTTGGATGGAATTCTGTGTTGATCATTAAAAAAAAAAAAAATTAAAAAATATTTCATTCTTCTGACTTGTACAGTTTATGATTGAAAATCAGCCCCAAATCTAATTGTTGTTCCCTTGCACATGATGTATATTTTTTCCGTTGCCACCTTCAAGATTTATTCTTTATCTTTGTTTCAACAGTTTGAATCTTTTCTCTTTGTTCTTCACTAATAATTTCTATTGCCTTTTTTTCAAGTTCATTTGCTATTTCTTCCACTGGATGCTAATTCTCTCTAGTAAATTTTTTATTTCTGACACTGTATTTCTCAATTTGTAAATTTCCATTTAGTTTTATCATTTCTCATATATTTTCCAGCTTTTCACTCATATTATGAGCAATTTTTAAAATTATATTTATTTATTTTTTCTTACAATGTTTGCTTTCTTTTCTAGGTGTAGTTCCCATAGAATTCACACCACCAAGTCACCTGTGCATATCACCTTGTGTTCTTCCTGTTCCCCCCTTAATCCCAATCCCATATTATAAGCAATTTTAAATTTTTACTTCATTGAGGATTCTTATAATAGCTACTTTAAAATCCTTATGTGCTAGATCCAACATCTTGATAGCTAAGGTCATTTTCTCTTGAGAATGTGTTTTATTTTCATTACTCTTTACATGTCAGATAAATTTTGGTTATATTCTGGTCATTATAACTGTTAAGTTGTGGAAAATATTGATTCTGGCTTTGTTTTTCTAATGGGAATTATAAAGTGTTTCTTTAGTTATAACTCCTGTATCTGTTCAAATATGTTCTCTTTAGCTGAATCACAGTCTGGTCTGTTCATGTATGGTTCAGGGGTTCATTGAGGGATATGAATAGTCAGAATTTAAGATCCTCTCCTCTGGCTCTTTCCCTCCCACGATTTTTCCATTTTCTTTAACAGTCATAGTTTCCCTGTCGTCAATTTTCTGGATTCCCAATCGAAAAAGATTTTGATTTTTCTTCCAGTACCCTTGCTCCCTGCAGCATCACAGCTACTGTGCTTGGCCCCAGTGAAAACTAAGAACTCAGCTTGGTATAAACTCCTCCTCTGAGTGTATATCCCCCCAAAAAGTCTCCTTTGTTCATTCTCCAGTGCCTCCCATAACTGCTTTCCTTGCCACTTGTCCAGATTTTTAGTTGATTTTTACAGCACGGTCTGGGAAGATTTTACTCTGTCATTACTGGAAGAAGAAACTCTAGGATGATCTTTTTGAAAACAAAATATCCTGTCACTGCCCTGCTAAAATCTTAGAAACATATTATCATGCCCTTAGAATAAAGTCCAAAGTCCTCAGTGTGACCTTCAGCTCAACTCCTGAGCAGGAAACAGAAGGCACCCTCAACTGAGATTTGAAGACAGTTCAATAAAGGAACTGTTTACAGAGGAGAAGAGAAACAAAAAGATGAAGGCACAGAGATTAGCAAAAATGGGAAGTCATTGTGACTGCTAGAATTTAATGGACAGAGTGAACAAAGGGTGTTACCAGAACCAATAAAGCTGGAGCCATGAAAATGGGGCCACCCAACAGGAGCTGTTGTTAAAGGATACAGCACGGCCAGAGCCTCAGCACCCCATGTAGGGAGAGAGCACAAGAAATGCTTACCTTCTCTCCCCTATGATCCCTGCACTCCTGCTCATGCTCCCACCGCTCAGACCCACCTGGAAGCCAGAGTTCAAGAGAGACCAGGTGATGCACATTTTTATGTTCCGCTTCCCTGGTACAGAGCAGGGCAGAGTGGCTTCAGGCAGCCTGGTTTTGCCCCTATTGTTCCTGCTAACACAGCCACACTAGACTTCTTTCAGTTCCTCCAATAACTCTTCTCCCTTTGCCACAGGATGTTCCCTCTATGAGAGTTCTTCCCCACTCTTTGCCAGCTTCACTGATATGCCGCCTCCTGCTGTCAGCTTACGCCCAAATTCCTCAGGGAGGTCTTTTATGACTCCCCAACTAGATAATGACTCCTTTGCATACATTCCTAAAGCTCCCTGCACTTCTCTTTTCTAATACCATGCTCATTAGTGACTAATTAATCATGCCTTATGATTTAGTTATTTCTCTAACATCTGCCTTCTTTAGCAGCCCGAGGAGGGGAGCAATGATTTCTGATTTGCTCACCGCTGTATCTGCAGTGCCAGCACAGGATCTGGCACACACAGTGCTCAATAAGCATATGTTGACTGAGTCATGAACATATCCGTCCCCCTTGCAGGAATATGAGTGAGCTGACTGTGTACTATTAATTTCTGAATTGCCATCTTCTAGCACAATGTCTATAATAGACCCTCAATAAATGTGATTGGATATGTTGATAAATTAGACCACTTATTTTGTAAAACTATACTATACTTGGAATTAATGAGTCCTCTCAATTGAGTGCTCTCTGTGAAAAGCATCCATTTTCTTTATTTACCCTACAATTGTCTCTTTCAAACTGCCCTTCTCCTCTCCCATTTGGTAGCCATGTATGTGATCCTCTTTCTCTGTTTTTGCAGCCTTCACTTCTAAATCATACATTATTTGACTTTCCAGGTCAAGGGAACTCATCTGTGCACTAACTCTTTATTTGGCTAGACTTCAGCCCTTAAAATATTGTATTCCTCTCTTCTAGGATTTCTCAAATGCTCAAAGCACTGTATTCAACTGCTAGTTTCTTGCATCAAAGAACAATGAAGATTCCACTTTCTTTCTAGTTATTGTACTGAGGAGCAAGTCAGTCTTTTCATCTATAAAATAGCAGTGAGGGCCTCCCTGGTGGCACAGTGGGTTGGGCAATGTACTATGAAGCAGACCGCAGCCACTGCAGCACGAGTTCGATCCCTGCCACCGGCCAGGGAGGGGACCCACATGGCGCAGCAGACCTCTCCTGCCTCATCCGCTGCTGCCCTATGCAGTGTGTTTCAGTCAGTCTGCCTGTTCTGCTCCCTGCTCTGTCTCTGGTGAATCCTCTCACTGACCTGGACTCTGGCCTGTACCCCAGCTCTTGTATGTATAAATAAATAAATCTTTAAAAATAAAATAAAATAGCAGTGATATCTGCTGTGTATTACTGAAATAACCACCCAAAATATAGTGACTTCAAAAAATTATTTTATTTGCTCAAGATTCTGTGAGTGGGCCATCTGAGTTAACTTTCAGTTAATAGTTCTTCTGCTGGTCTTGCCTGGGGTCACCATGCAGCTGCAGACAGCTGGCAGATCAGCTGGACACTGGTTATTATGGGCCCTCAGTGCAGACACCCTCTCTCTGCTACATAAAATCTCATTGTCCATAGGCTGGCCCAGACTTCACATGATAGCAAAAGAGTTCCCAGCAATTAGAAAAGAAAAAAAACCAATATATAAGCACTTTTAAAGCCTATATTTGTATCACATTTGCTAACATTCCATTGGTCAAAGCAAATCACCTGGACAATCCCATAATCAATGTCAAAGAGGTCACACAAAGACAAAGATGCTGGCAGGATGACTAACTGAGGACCAAAACTTTAACAATCTGCCATACATATTTACTTTGGCAAGCTATAGTGAGGATCAAATGATATGGCACTTGCACAACACAATACAAATTATTATTTAATCATAGGCATAATTTCATCACTTTAATTTATGGTGTAGTGTCTTTCAATGTCTGCTATGAAATTAAAGTCCCTTTGAAATAGTGTTATGGGTAAAATTGTATCTCAAAGTATGTGTGTGTGTGTGTGTGTGTGTGTGTGTGAAGTTCTAACTCTCCTTATCGCAGAAAGTGACCTTATTCAGAAATAAGGTCATTGGAGATATAATTAGTTAAGATGAAGTGATAATGGAGTAAGATGGGCCCTTAATTCAATTTGACTGTTGTCCATATAAAAAGGCCATGTAAACACACAGAAAGACCCCCAAATACACAGGGAAAAATGGGGGTGGAGATACGAATTATGCTGCCACTAGCCAAGGAACATACAGGGCTACTAGAAACTGGCAGAAGAAAAGAAGGACCCTCTGCCTGGAAGGTTTGGAAGGATTATAGCCCTGTTAATACCTTGATTTTGAAATTTTGACCTCCAGAACTAAGACAAGAACTTTGTGTTAAGTCACCTGGTTTGAGATATATTACTACTAGTCCTAGGAACTAAACAGATAGTGAAAACTTTAATCCCCACCAATTAATCTAAGGAGGCATGAGATAGAATGGACCAAGAGTCTTTGCAAATCTAGTGAGTATACATCCCACTCACTGTCCATGGAACCTGAGCAAATCACAAACCTCACTGGGCCTTAGTTTTTTGTATCTGTTCAGAAAGAAGGTTGCCAGGGATCCATGCTTCCAGAAGTGTGGTATGGGTGGGTATACCAAAATAATGTCCCTGAGTTAGTTTTACATAGGTAAATGGGCAAAAACTTTAAATTGTAATGGTTAATATTAATCAAGTTATCTTAAATGCATAAGTAAGGCTGGCTTCCATTTATGTCAGTAATATGAAAACATGCAGGTTTTTGAAAAGTCTCAATTTAAATAAAACTTTGAGTAAATAGAACGGTTGGCATATGTAGATGGCAAAAACTGTGAAAGTGGTATGTAGAAGACTGACATTTGGGAAAACACTGAACTATATATTCTCAAAAGATCCTTTTGGGTAGAAAATGCTAAGATTCCGTGGATGCATAAAGATGCCCATTATAGTGGAACAAGGGTAGGCACTGGGGGAAGACAGGTGGGCAGTTGATGGAGAGAGGAGGGAGGCTTGGACAGCTCTACAAGAATCCAGGAGGGGCAGCAAGTCCTCTTGGGGAGTGTCCTGTGATTCTGTAGCTTTTTACTCTATCTCTACAAAATATCTTTATCCCCAAAGCCATTTCTCATGAGGTATTTTTGCAAGGACATATCTTACTCTGTTTAAGCTTCTATAACAGGATGTCCCAAACAAAAACCACTTCCCTCACTCAAGCTGGAGAACCTTACAGGTATACTTGGCTGGTTTTCATACTAGGAGGTAATATGGGGTCACATCTGACTGTAAGTGGCTAATGCAGAGCATAACAAGGAGCAGGAAAATGCATGAGTCATAACTTCAGAAGACCCTTTGTCTTAATGCTTGCAGAGACCTCGAAAGTGGTCTTGCCTCTAGTGCATCCCAGAGGATGACTGCCAGCTACATGGATGGAAACACACCCACTGATAAGGTAAACTTTCCACTGCCCAAATAACACTTAGGGTTAGAATTGTTCTTCTCTATGATGGGCTGTAGTCTCCCTTCTTGCTACTTAGATGATGGGATCTTTGAGTTGGAAGGACCTTCAAGCAATCATCTGATCAGTCCCTGCATTTGTACAGGGCAGGTATTATTATCTGTATTTCTCACAGAAGACAAGTGAGACCCACAGTAATTAAATGGCAGAGAAGAAGCCTCCCTCTCACAGCTCGCTAACTTCCCATCATGCCGGTGTCTTAGGTACATTCTAACTGACCTCATAGAGCTGACTGGACCAAAAAGTCATCAGTCCTTCCTTCCTCCCATGCATGTTTGATGTGACTACATTTATCCCCTTCCCCCTAACCCTGGTGCTGGCTCTCACCATCCTCCACCAGTCCTGGGAGAAATGCTGAAGTCTCATTATCTTATATACCCATATGTTTTCCATTCCACCGTTGGTATGACTTGGCTTTTGAATCATAACCCTTGTCCTTATTCTACATTCACTATCTCCACATAACAAACCTTCCTCCAGCTAACAGCCCTCCACATATTTGAAAAGGTGTCTGTCAAAGCCAATGTTTTCTGTAGACAAAACATTTCCTGTTCCCCAAGGACATAGTTTCCAAGCCTCTGAATACCTTTGCTGTGTCCTCTAGAATGCTCCAATGTGTGGTGCGCAGAACTGCATACTACAACCCAGTCAAGGCACACTTGTAATAGCACTGTCATTATTTGTCTATTATACTGCTTTTAACGCCACATTAACTTTTTGAGCAGCCACAGGACACTCAGGACTCTTGGTGAACCTATAGTCAACTAAATTACTAAATTATGAACCACTTTTATTTTTTTTTTTAAAGATTTATTTATTTATGCATACAAGAACTGGGGTACAGGCCAGAGTCGAGGGAGGTGAGAGGATTCACCAGACAGAGTGGAGAGCAGAACAGGCAGACTGACTGAAGTACACTGCCAAGGGCAGCAGTGGGCGAGGCAGGAGAGGTCCGCTACGCCATGTGGGTCCCCTCCCTGGCCAGCAGCAGGGATCGAACTCATGCTGCAGCGGCTGCGGTCTGCTTCATAGTGCGTTGCTTAACCCACTGCACCACCAGGAAGGCCCCAAATTATGAACCACTTTTAGACTAGGCTTTCTGTACCTTTAACCCTTTCCTTTTTTAAAACAAATCAATGATATTTAATCTGAAAATCTGAGGCAAAGTAGTTGTGATTAATACACGTTTTATTAATACAATGGTGATTTTTTAAAATTATGTTTATTGAAAAGACATCAGTTTACATCATTGCTTTAGGAGTTACAAATTCATACCTCTAAAAATGTATGTTTTCACACTATGCCCACCACCAAAAACCTTCCACCACACTTCATAGGTCCCATCCCTCCCTCAATATCACCCTGTCACTCTCCCCTTCTGGTTGTCTCAGTTTTTCAGTCAGATGTCAACGGTTTGTTGTTATTTGACCCTTTGTTTTGTTTCTCTGTAGTCTCTATATAAGTGAAACCAGCCTGATTTTTCTTTCTCCTTTTGATTTATTTCATTTAGCACTATCCTCTCCAGTTCTACGTTGTTGCAAATGGCAAGAGTTCATCCTTTTTGAGGGCCTCCCTAGTGATGCAGTGGGTTAAGCAATGAATGCACTATGAAGCAAACCGCAGCCACTGCAGCATGAGTTCAATCCCTGCCACCGGCCAGGGAGATAACCCACAAGATGCTACAGACCTCTCCTGCCTCACCTGTTGCTCCCCTCAGCAGTGTATTTCAGTTAATCTGCTTTTTCTGCTTCCCACTCTGTCTCTTGTGGATCCTTTCACTCCCCACACCTCTGGCCTGTACCCCAGTTCTTGTATGTGCAAATAAATAAATCTTAAAAAAAAAACTCATCCTCTTTTATAACTGACTGATATTCCTTTGTGTTTGTGTATATATTATATTGGCTGTATAGTAGATAATATTTGCCTAACTTTAGAATCTCAGATATTCATGTGGATTACTTGCTCACCTACTTCAGGTCTTTGCTTAAACATCATCTTCTTGATGAGGTTGTTGGATACTCAGACCTTTGCGTAAGCACACTTCTCCAGCATTCCCTATTCCTTACCTGCTTTATTTTTTCTATAGCGCTATTGTCACCTAACGTACTATTTACTATGCTCATTTAGCCTTTTTAAAAATGTCTTCCCCCATTAGAATGTAAGCCCATGAAGAGAGGGCTTTTAATCTATTTGCTCACTACTACCACCCCAAATGGACCATAGCTCCTGGCACATTTGTTCCTGGCTTACTAGCACTCAATAAATGTTGGTTATATCAACAAGCGAATAACATGTGGGTGTATTTGTCAGCTTGGGCTCTCAGAACAAATACCATAGAACAGGTGGCTTAAACAACAAATTTATTTCCTCACAGACTGGAAACTGAAAGTCCATGATCAAGGTCCAGCAGGATTTAATTTCTGGAGAAGGTGTTCTTCCTGCAGATGGCTTCTTTCTCACTTGTCTTCACATGAGATTTACTGCATGTGTGTGTGACTATCTCCTTATGAAGTCACCAGTGCTATCAGATTAGGACCCCACCCTTATGAATCCAGTTAACCTCAAATATCACCCAAAAGTCCTGTCTCCAAATACAGCCACATTGGGAGTTTGGGCTTCAATGCATAAATTTTCAGGAGACACAATTCCGTCCAGAGCAGTAGGACACTGGCAATAACTCATGCAAACCACTTGTACAGATAAAAGAACTATGACCCTGAAATACTGTGGCAACATCTTGTTCACTCACCTTCTGACAAGCTCACACAAAATGTTGCCTTGAGGTTGATGTGGGTTCCATCCAAAAAGTACACATATATCTAGCAACACAATTCTCCTTCTTTCTGGAGCTTCATTTCCAAATTTGAAAACCAGAGATCCCTTGTAATTTACCCTGAGTTTGGGTGGGCTCTGGAAATGGGCATGGTGGCCTGTCCTCCCACTCCGGAATAAGTCACCATCTTTCCAAGTACCCGTATATCAACCTGTACTTAGTAAGCCCACACACATGCAGTCAGGCTGCACTCTCTAAGCAATGACAAGAAGATGGTAAGAGAGAGTTCATTTTCCCAATTGGTTAGAGAAAAATTAAGTGCTAACAACGAGTGTGGGACTGACTCCAGGGTGACAAGAGTTCCAAGACAGAAATCACAGTGCACAGGGAAACTTCCTTGGAAGTCATGGAACTCTAGATGGATGTGCAGGACACACAGAAGCAGAAGGGAGAAAGGAGGACACTTGCCGATGGTGATTAGGGGTAGGGGTGGTGACAGTACTTTACGAACAAAGGATTGAATCAGGATCAGTCACAAGGATAGGATTGGAGGGTGATGTGACGGCTGTCATTCATGCTGATGGGTGAGAAAAAAAAAAAAAAACAGGAAAGACTTCTTTTACCAACTTGAACTGTTTTGTCCTTCCTTTCTTTTTCCCTTCCTCCTCACCCCCCAGCATCAGCCAAGGGGGAAGGACCAAGAGCTTCCCTAGCCAAGTTTGCAGGGAAAGTCCTAATAATGTTTGTCAACAGCAGAGCTTTTATATATGTTTTCTTAGAATAGGCAGCTCCTGGGGCCTCCCTGGTGGCGCAGTGGGTTAAGCAACGCACTGTGAGGCAAAACGCAGCCACTGCAGCACGAGTTCGATCCCTGCTCCGGCCAGGGAGGGGACCCACATGGCGCAGCAGACCGCTCCTGCTGTGCCCGCTGCTCCCCTCAGCAGTGTGCTTCCGTTGATCTGCCTGTTCTGCTCCCCGCTTTGTCTGTGGTGAATCCTCTCACCCCCCCCCACACCTCTGGCCTGTACCCCAGTGCTTGTGTGCATAAATAAATAAATCTTAAAAAAAAAAAAAAAGAATAGGCAGCTCCTTGGATTGTCTTATTGTCTTTTACCCATGTTTTTCTTCCACAAGCACTCAATTCTGAGGGGGTTGCCACATTTTATTATCTTGAGCAGTGTCTGGAGTGGGGTAAAGTGTTTGGCCAGTAGGTTCCTTCTTTCTTGGATTTGACAAGAAATGGGCAGGTCAGAAGCAGCTGTACTGAGTATTTATGTTACGCAAAAGGCCAGCTCAGCCTTCCTTCCTGCCAAGGTCAGCAAGCTGTGTTCCCAGTGGTTTGGGTGTGTGGGTGTCTTCTGGACTCGCAGGAAAGTGTGCCAGGAGCCCAGGCCCCAGCTTGTGCAGACCCACGGAGACTGGGAACTTATGTTCCCAAAAGACAGCACCAGGAGCCCCATGGGTCTCTTCTCCCCTGAACCTTCCACACTTTTTTCACTGAGCATTTCGTTCACTAATGAATGGGACTCAGAAGAGGGATTGGAATCCCAGCCTAGACTCAAATGGGGTGCTGGGGATTATAAAGAGGGCAGGACACCTGGGGAGAGTGTCATGTCGTGGACAGAGTCTATGTAATAAATTTGCTGACACAACTTCAGTCAAATCCCCAAAAATCCATTGCCCCAAACCCCATACACATCACAGCCCACCATCAGCCACAGTCACATGCATTATCATTTTGTATGGCTGAAAGCAAACTAAAGTGAGCACTACTGTATTTAAAGGGGAAGATATTCAGCAACAGGACAACTTGAATATTAAATCTGGAAGGAAAGCAGGATTGACATAGCTCTTCATTTTAGAAATTATCAAGAAATGAGCTGGGGAATTAAGGATTTCTAATGTGCAGCTAATCCTCAATTTTCTTCAAAATGTGCAAAACAGCTATTTCCCTGTCCCTTGGATATCCTCTCTCCCTATACAAATCCTACCAGCCCTGATGGTTCAGTTTCAGGTTCAGCTTCTCTGGAAAACCCTCCATTCCTCATTTATCCTTCCGGAGCCAGGAACCTCCATACTCATAATTTACCTGAATCCCTGGGCCACAACCCACCCAATGCATTGTGAAGAAAAGAGAGAACATAACAAACATAGAAGAGGGGACAAATACACTAATGTATCTGGCAAGCCAACTCCTAGAATGATCAGGAGGCCATCAGGTATTTTCTCTAGAGTTCTGTTTAAAGGTCACAGTGCCAACCACAAGGAACAGCCCTGGGCCCTGACTCTCAGCAGCCCACCTTGGAGACAAGCAAGGAGTCCCCGAACCAGGCATCTTTGCAGGCAGCATTCAAGACTATGACCAGCTGGGTGGGGCCCAAAAAGCAGAGTCTGGTGCTGAGTGCTTTGTAAGTGAGACCCAGGAGCCCCAGTTTAATTAGAATTCCTGCCCAGGATGAAGGCTTACGGCTGCCAGCCCAGGCCTTGAGCCATTGGTCACGGCCCATAAAGGCCACACACAAGTCAGAGAGCCAGGGCGGGGTCTGGTTCCTTGTGGGAGAGCCTCATAAGTCTCTGTGATCCTGGCCTACAACCCTAGGCTCCCCAGGACTCCATCAAAGGCTCCCTCTACTCAAGGCCACACATGTAATGACACCTGACAAGGACCTGGACTGCTATTGTCCACTCAGTGGAGTCTCTGTTCTCTCCCCACGCCTTCCAAGAGGCCAGCAGGCCCTACCCTGCCTTTCATCCGAGCTGCAGGAAATGTCTTCAAAGTCCCACGTGTCCAGAACGGCTGCGTGGTTGGTGCAAAGACCAAGTCAACCTGCCCCATGAGGGCAAGTAGTTTGAGAAGATTTACATCAAACACACACTTTAAAAACTGTGAAATGTGCTATAAACTTCCTACCAGGTTTTCTATCAATGGAGCTGGTGGTGGCCAGCAGCTGTCTGCTTTGTTCTGCAATGATCCCCCTATGGCTGCAGCAGGACCACTAACAGGAGCCTGCAGCTACATGGGGCTCCCTCTGACTCCAGATTCTCAACAGCAGTGCCCCCAAATAAGAAAGCATTTGCGTGCCCACTCGTCTGCAGAATGTGACTCTGCGGCCCCTATCAACCCACCACAACACACGCCAGAAGTTAATTCAGATCCCACCTTTAAAACCTCATTCCTGCAATTTAGCATTCTGGATCCTGCTAAAAGTTTTCCCAAGGAGGGGTAGCTCTTTAAAGGGTCCTCAGTCATTTACACTTTAGTGTGAAAGAAGGCTCTGAGACCAGATTCATTTAGAAAATGAGGAGGCAAGTGCCTAGAACACTAGGGTCCATGAGATGTACCAAAGACCAGCTAAGTCAATTTAAGTCAGGAAGTTCTTAGCCTTCATCGATGACACAGTGGTTGAGGGCAAGTTATTGAGGCCAGATTGCTGATGTTTGAATCCTAGAGCTGCTATGTACCAGCCACTCACTAGCTTGAGCAAGAGTGCATGCCTTTGTTTCATCAGCTAGAAAAGAAGGATACTCTTAGTACCACTCTCTAATGTAGTGAGGATTAAATAAGCCAGTATATGTAGAAACCAGTATGAAGGTGAAGTCTGGCACATGCATTGTAAGACAGCACCACATAAGTGTTACTGTTATCCACAAAATGAGGTGGGGAGACAGGACAGACTTGGCGTTCTACAGCGAGTGCCCTCCTGCAGGTGGTCTTTAAGAATGTTCTCCTCTTTGGTCCCACCCTGGTGGTGCAGTGGGTTAAGCAATGCACTATGAAGAAAACCACAGCCACTGTAGCACGAGTTCGATCCCTGCCACCGGTCAGGGTGGGGACCCACATGGTGCAGCAGACCTCTCCTGCCTCGCCCTCTGCTCCCCTCCCCTCAGCAGTGTGTTTCAGTCAGTCTGCCTGTTCTGCATCCTGCTCTGTCTGGTGGATTCTCTCACCACCCCCACACCTCTGGCCTGTACCCCAGTGCTTGTATGCATAAATAAATAAATCTTAAAAAAAAAAAAAAGAATGTTCTCCTCTTTGGAAAGTGATGCTGCTTTGCTCCTCCCAACAAAGGCCCCTGGAGTAGGGGAGGGGGAAGCAGGGAAAATTTATAAGAATCGTTGGAGAGGCTACCCCAGCAGCCTTGAGCCATCCATCCCTCCTCTGCAAACCCCACTCTGAGCTTTTACCAACGCTCTATCGTGCATGCAAATGTGATGTTGCATTAATAAATCAATTCCAACCATTAGGAACCTGTAATAATTCCTTTCCCTTGGCCCTTCAAGTTGGTTTCACACAGCACCTAATTAACTAATAGCTAAGATTTGGGGCTTCTTTCTTCTGCGTGACTCCTCATTGATTTCCTTCCTCCAGACTTCTTGCCTGTTTCTCTGTCATCTCCCTGGGTGAACTGAGCAGGCCAGGAGATGGTTAAGCAATTAGATTGTGGAAATAGGGGCCACTCTGCTAATGGAGAGGAGGGATAAATAAATACATTTAATTTAATTAACCAAACAATCAATCATTACTTAAATGTAATATCCTCTCGTAAGGTCTAATCTTAATGTTTCTATTAGGAAAGGTCAATAAATCATAACATTCATCTCTGGGGGAGGCTCTCTGCATGGCCCCTCTCCCCACTTACATACTTTCAAAATATTCATATTCTTCAAGATCTAGTTCTAACTCATTCATTATTCATCTAACCCACAAATTTATTGAACATCTGCCATATGCCAGGAACTGAGCTAGATATTGGGGTACAATTAAGAACTAAGAGCTGTAGTCTCCAAAAGAGGTATATACACCCTGGGAGAGAAGCCAGGTGAGTTAGGAATCAGGAGGACAGGAATGGAAGTTCTATTTCTATTTCTTTTTCAACTTGTCTCCTATTGACTTCTAGTTTTGTGTCTCCTTTATGAAGATTATAATTTAGGAATATAGAATTGCATGGGTGTCATTTAAAAAAAATAAACACCCAAATATCAAGGGCACATACTTGAAAATTTTTATCCATGGGGTGACTGATAAGAAAGTTTAGATACTCCAGGGGTAGAGCACTTGTTCTCAGAAAAGTAAGTGGAAAGTGGGTAAGAGAATCAGAAAGCCCTGGAGAGAACTTTTCAAAATACATTTGTCTATCTCCCTGCCAGAAACCAGCAGAATCTCAGAAGAGATAGAAATAATTGGTAACTCTCAAAAAAAACTCCAGGATTTTTCATGCTCATCCTACCCTACTTTTCTCTGACTCCTTCCAAGAAGAAGACTCTTCCCCAGCCTGCACTGGGCTCTCAGGTCTAAGATTAGGCTAGTATCAGGTCCAGCACTGAGGATATTTTACAGGGCACCTCTTTTAAGGATAGGAGGAGCTGTGAGTTCAGGAACCAAAGAACACTGGCCTCCTCACCTTAACGTGGCCTTAGCCACATGAAGTCACTCACTTCACTTAGCAAGGGTTCTCTGTCACACTGAGAGTGTCTGTGATCTCGCCTTTCCAGGCAGGGCAAGAAGAGCTAGGTCGGTTAACCACAAGACCTCACCACACGTTCTGCAGACCTTCCCTCCCAACTCCCGGCATTCTTTCACCAGTACCCATTACCCTCCTGTTGTCTCACTGGTACCAGAGGAATTTGCACTAAAAAAAATTATAGCCTTAGCCTGTCCAGAGGGATGATAGGAAAGGAAGAAGTTAGGAAGGGACAGATATCTCTGTGAAGCAAACCCTTCAATTAGACAAGTCAGTTACAAGCCCACCTAGCCTGTTAGCTCATTGTGCCACACTCACAGCCCCACTCAAGTACAGTGTTAAGTTTCCCTAGGGCTATCCCATAATCAGACCAGATACCTGACCCAAAGGCATTCCGCCTACAGGCCAGTTGGCAAATCTGAGGAGGCCTGAAATAAAGAATTTGGCCTATCTGACTAGTTTCTTCCATGTGTGATGTAGAACAAAGAGAAGACTGGAAATTTAGCCAGAAATTATGCACAGGGAGGAACCAGCATGTATAATAGGGAAACCACGTAGCCCAAGGGAGCTTAAGATGGGAAACCAGTTCTCAGACCTTCCTTGGCAACTAGCAACTCTGGTTCTGTTTCTGAGGTACCAAAAGCCCATTGTTCTCTATGTGGTCTGGGGAGCCGTGATTCCTTACAAACACAAAGCCAAACTTGAGCTTATTTTACTGCTCCCCAGGCAGGGCCTCTAGATACAGAATGGGAGCAGCTATTAAAGAGGGAAGAGCATAGAAGGGCACCATTTCCCCTCCCTCACTCACATGCAGCTGCCTTGAATTACAAATCCCAATAAGCCATGAACCACACTTCTGAGCAAGGGAACCAGAGGGAACGAGGAGCTAAATGGCAAGGTGAACCTATATGGAAAGTGGATGGGCCCATCTCTCTCTTACTTCTGCAGCCCAACCTGAATCCTCGTACTGCTAGAGATGAGACTCATCTAGAGAGACATGTAGAGACACTTAGAAGAGATAATTGGAAGAGACATGGAGGTGAGCAGCATGTACAGAGGCAGAGACTATGGCAGCTATTATCTTGATGTGTTCTTTGATTTTGTGGTTTCTTTTTTCTGTCACAGCTTTCTGGGACCTGTCTAACCCCTTTCTTTTTTTTTTAATTTTACTTTTTTATTTATATTCATATAAGAACTGGGGTACAGGCCAGAAGTGCCAGAGGTGAGAGGATCCACCAAAGACAGAGTGGGGAGCACAACAGGCAGATTGACTGAAATACACTACTGAGGGGAGCAGCAGGCAAGGCAGGAGAGGTCTGCCGCACCATGTGGGTCACCTTTCTGGCCAGCAGCAGGGACTGAACTCGTGCTGCAGTGGCTGCGGTTTGCTTCATAGTGCATTGCTTAACCCACTGCACCACCAGGGGAGGGCCCTAACCCCTTTCTTATAGTTCCCTCACTAACCCCCCTTTTTTTTTTGGTTCCCTGCCTAACCCCTTTTCTGTGGTTCCTTGCCAGAAGGTGCTTTTGACTTGTGGCAAACTCTTGGGCCTCGGTGGCCCCACTTTAGGCCAACCCTGTTTGACTGGGCATTTGCCCAAAAGGGAATGTGTAATTTTGAAGTTTTGTTGGGAAACTATTATAAGGAATATTCTTTCTTCTTCTCTCTCTGTATGCACACTAATTCTGTTAAAGATTTTCACACTAAGAGTCTGTTTTCTTTACCTTTGTGCTACAGATGGCTGGACCCCTTTCAGAGCACGTCCTTCTTAACAGTTTGGGTACTCCTCACTCATGCGCTAGCACAGCCATGTGGGTAAATCCTCCATACATCCCATCACCTCAGAGCAGCCACAGGGACCACAGGAACTCAACATCTGTCCCTGTGGTTTCTAGGGTGACCTGGACAAAGAGAACTATTTGGGGTTCAGCAAACCATTAACTCTACTCTGTGAAAAACAAGCCACCCCTCTGAGAGGAAACTGCAGAAAGCATGGGTGGAAAACTAATTGCCCTAAGGAAGTTTTACCTCCTCTGTCACTAGAACCAAGACCAGCTTGGAGGTCTGACTCACCCCATCTTCACACACATCTCAGGCTTCACAGTGAACTGTGACCTTTTCCATTTTCAGTTCTGACTAGATGTTTACAGCAGTGGGATTTCACCCCACTAAAAACTTTTGATTAGGGAAAGAAAGAAAATGAGATTCCCACTTCCCCTCAGGGGTGGTCTGAGACCTAACTGTCCCTGGAGGTAGGCCAAGGTTAAGTGAGCCTCTTTCTGAGGCTACTCTGGTCATGGTAACTTGTCTCTGTGCTCAGATGGTCTTTTGTTAAAAGGAAAGCAGACGTATTGAATTAGGGATCTAGCCTATTCCAGTGTGACCCAGAGAAGAAGCTGTCTCTGCCTGCCACCCTCTGCTTAGAGAACCAGAGCAACCAGCTTCCAGTCAGGCATCCAGGCTCCTTAGCAAAGTGGAGCATCTGCTCTATGTGAGGGAATGAGGTGTTGAGTAGGATACTTCACTTCCAGTTACCCAGGATTGTGGCCAGGACCCAAAACGAGGTCAAGAAAGGAAACTACACTTAGGACCTCACATTCTATGTTCAGAGTGACCAACCAGGTCACAGAGGGCAGGCTAAGAGGAGCACAACCAGCTTACGTACCAGCCACTCAAGCGCATACAGAGAGGGTCCAAGGACAAGTCACTGGTCTTAAGAAAACTCTAGTTATCATGAGGGTGCTTTTTGTGCCCCAAAGTGGAGGGAAAGGGACTGTAGAGATACCTAAAAGAAGAAAAAAACAAGCAACTCTTCCTCTGCTACGTAACAACTTTGCTGTAGAACCACAAGGACAGAGTAATCAGAAATCCTTCAGCAAACACTCTAGAGTCTTGGAGCACGGAGCAGCGTCATTCCTCCACTTCTGAGGACCAAAAGATGCTGCCTGGCATCATCCCATTACACCTGGAAACACTTGTGAGAGGAGATACTGAATTCATTTCCAGGGCTGCTGAAAAAAAGTAGCCTTTATGAAAGGCAAAACACGGGAGGGAGGAGCACAAGGGACAGTGGTGATGGTGCACGGGTCAACTGGTGGTGGGAATTCTGTGGGGACTACACCTGAGAAAAGAAAGCAAACATTGTAAAAAAAAAAAAAAATGAACAGTGATGTAAAATATATATAATTTTTTTTAAAGTAGTTTTAAATGACAGGTGTTTGTTGTCTTACAGTTTGAGAGATCTTAAGTTGGAGTCAAGGTATTGGCAAGGCCGTGCTCCCTCTGCAACCTGTAGATAACCCTTCTCTGCCTCCCCTGGGCTCCTGGAGGTTTGCCAGCAATCCTGGATGTTCCTTGGCTTGTGGCTGCAACACTTCCTTCTCTGCCTCCATCAGCGCATGGCACTCTCCCTATGTGTCTGCCTCCACGTGGTTGTCTTTCTGTGAGGACATCGGTCATATTCCGATATGACCTTATCTTAATTCTTTACATCTACGGTGGCCATATTCCCAGTATGGTCACAGTCAGTAGTGCTGGGGTTAGAGCCTCAACGTATTTTGAGGAAAATAATTCAACCATTAACAGAGTTATGGATTGTTCTCAGAGAAGAACTTTCTGAAAGTTGGAAGTTCATTGGACTGGCCAGTTTCAGTTAGACATGAAGGGAATGTAACTAGAGTACCAAAAAGAAGGGTAACTCCCCTCTATTCCAGTTCAACATGCTTCCAGGGCAGTTAAGAGTACCTCAGGGAGTCCTGTGGTTGCACATAAAGGAACAGGTGGTTAAGAGAAGGACAAGAACCAGGGGTTCCAGGACAGCCACAGTCAGGAAAGGGATGTACTCACCTTCTGGGCCTGAAGGGATACTCTGTAGGGTATTCTTTTGAAGTTTGCCAAGGTAAAGCTGAACATTGTCCCCAAGATAGTCAGGCCATGAACACTGACAAACACGTTGGGTAGAGACAACTCTGCTTCCTGTACACTTTTTCCAGCCTCTCAATCCCTTCTAAGGAAAAAGAGGAAAGATCTCAAAAACAGACTACACCCCTCCTCCCACTCATTAAGCAGCTAGGAGTCAAAGCTGGAGGGAGGAGACAAACCTTGCATTGTACTTAAAGGTGAAGTTTTGAAAAGTAAACGGAATTGAGTCCTAAATGCTGGAATGAGACTGCAAATGACTCAAAGTGTCAGGAGAGTCAGCACCCAGTCAAGGCCTCATTTAGGCTTGCACTAACCAGACACCCAGAATCTACACCATATAAATAAAAGCGGCAAGTGAGGGGGGGAAATGTGCTGTTCAAGATCACACTCCAACAAATTGCTCTTCCTTTGTCCAGCTTCATTGAATTTCTTCTAACATGATTTGTAAAAATGTTGTATGCAGGCCAGGCTGATAATCCTCCAGAGGCCATGCCATTCGTGGTCTGCTTGGGGCCTGAGCTCAAACAGCCATCATCTTGCAACAGATACATGTCCAGGTAAAAACAGGTCCCAGCGCTCATCACTCCAAAGGCAGACACTGAACAACACTGGCAGCAGCACAAAGAGGTCTTTGTCGGTATCCATCCTGATAATCTCAATACTCCTCCCCTCCTTTGTAAGTGTCAGAAATCAAAAAACTCTTTGCAAGGGGGCACAGCCAAGTAAGAGCTGTCAGTCTACCAAGAAGCCAGCTTCTCCATCAACTTCACAAAAGCAAACTTTTTATTTTTTTAATTAAATTTATTTATACATATTTGATATCAATTGTAGTCCCCAAGGAGTTCCCACCACTATTTCCACAGTGCACCGTCACCCCAGTCCCTTGTACTCTTTCTACCCTCATCTCGATCCCTCCCCCACAACCCTCATGATGCCTTTGAATTGTCTTTGTCTTTTGGTTCTTGTTGTATTTTTTTTATTGTTGTTCTCTTCTTTGAATCCTGTTTTTTCTGTTTCTTTATATTCCTCCTACTAGTGAAACCATCCGATACTTGTCTCTTGCCTTTTGACTTATTTCACTGAGTATGATTCCTTCTAGCTCCATCCATTTTTCTACAAATGTCTCTAGTTTATCTTTTTTAATTGCTGAATAGTATTCCATTGTGTATATGTACCACATTTTCTTGATCCAGTAATCTGTTTTTGGGCATTTGGGTTGTTTCCAGGTCTTACCAATTATAAATAGTACTGCAATAAACATAGGGGTACAGCTGCTCTTTTGAAATGTGTTTTTGTGTCCTTTGGGTAGATCCCTAGGAGCGGTATTACTGGGTCATATGGTAGCCCTATTTTTAGTAAACTTAGGAACCTCCATACAGCTTTCCACAGTGGTTGGATTAACTTGCATTTCTACCAGCAGTGTGGTAGAGTTCCTTTTTCTCCACATCCTCACCAACATTTGTTGTTGGTGGTGTTTTTTTGTGCTATTGGTGTGAAGTGGTATCTCAGTGTGGTTTTAATTTGCATTTCCTTGATTATGAAGGATGTTGAGCACTTTCTCAAGTGCCTGTTGGCCTTTTGCATGTCTTCTTTGGAGAAGTGTCTTTTAAGGTCTTCTGCCCATTTTTTGACTGGGTTGTTTACTTTGTTTTTCTTGAGTCTTGTGAGTTCTCTGTATATCTTTGTGATCAGACCTTTGTCAGTTATGTGTAATGCAAATATTTTTTTCCCAATTAGTGGGGTGTCTCTTTGTTTTGGTTAATATTTCTCTTGCTGTACAGTAGCTTTTTTTAAAAAAAGATTTATTTATTTATGCATACAAGCACTAGGGTACAGGCCAGAGGTGGGGGGGTAGAGAATCCACCAGACAGAGTGGGGAACAGCACAGGTAGATCAACTGAAATGCACTGCTGAGGGGAGCAGCTGGCGAGGCAGGAGAGGTCTGCCTGCACCATGTGGGTCACCTCCCCGGCCGGCAGCAGGGTGCTGCAGTGGCTGTGGTTTGCTTCATAGTGCGGTGCTTAACCCACTGCGTCACCAGGGAGGGCCAGTACAGAAGCTTTTAAGCTTTTTAACTTGATGTAGTTCCCACGCAAAACCAAACTTTTTAGAGTGACACTGAGCAAGGAGAAAAATGCTAGGGGCAAACAAGTTCTTGAGTTTGTTACTGCTCTAGGATAAGATGTGAAGAAAGCATAAGTACTGCAACTTGGAAATATGTTGTAAGGAGTAAGAGTTTGTTCGTTACTAGTAACAGCAGTAAGTAAAAACCTCAGTTCAAAAAATTTAGATTCAATTAGTAACAACTCGGTAAATGTTTATTAAGAATCTAATGGTATAAGGCATAGTGTTAGGCAGTTGGGAATACAAAAATAAGTAGGCAGAATCCCAGTTCTCAAACCTTGAAATCCAGGAGAAAGGACCTAGGGAAATTCCACAATAAACTATTATACAATATAATACAAGACAATATAATATGTACCATGAAAGATACAAATTAATGGCATGAAATTTTCTAGAAAATATGAATTTTCTGGTTGGGAGAATTGGAAGGAAGTAGTATTTGGACAATGGATAACAAACTTTATTTTTTAATTGATGATCCGTGCACAAGATTTTTTTAGAATTAAAAGTTTTAATTAACTGTGAGAAAGTCAAATCTTTCCTTATAAGATCAGGTACAAGAAATGGATATCCCTTCTTCTTAATGGTCCTTTTCAACATCATCCTGGAAGTTATAGCTAATATAATAAGACAGAAAAAGAAAATGTGAGGTATGCAGATTGGGAAGCAAGAAGTAAAGCTGACTTGCTCACAGATGATAAGATTGTCTTTGTAGAAATCTGAAAGAATTGACAAAAAATAAGTTCCTGGAATTAATAAGTGATTATAGCATGGTCACAGAATACAAGGTTAATATGTAAAAGCAATTACTTTTCTACATACTATCAATAGTAATGCACAAATGGAATTTGAAGTTAAAAACAGAATGCCATTTCCAAATTTCTTAGTCATGTCCACTGACACATACACCCATGATGGATTGTTTCTTTTGTCAGTTTCTAATTTTGAGCCCATATTCAATGAAACTCCATTGGCGGGAGTCCTATAAAGTCTGGGTTTGGGGCATGTCCTGATCCCATGCCCTGAGAGATTCTATTTTTGCTTTTGCCCCAAAGGTGTCATCAGACTTGGGCCACTTGAACATTAATATTTTAGCCTGAGGGTTCCTGGACCACCCAAATGGTATAAATTAGAACCAAACTCAGGCAAGGTACAGGCTATGACTACAAATTCTCAGGGGGTTCTTTTCCCTCTCCAGACCAAAGCCAAAGCAGAGAAGCATCCTGGCTAGCTCCTTCCATTGATGAGCGGATGTTTCCTAGTCCATTATTTTACTGAGAATGTAGCCTGTAAATAATCCCACTTTTAAGCCAGAAACTCAGTTCCAACCCTTCTAACAGGCTTTGTCTCCTAGCGGAGTGGGACCCAAACCCCAGCCATTACCAAATCTGAAAAGAAGGCATCTTCTTCCTAGGATGGCCAGTCTCTGATCACCCACCCACCCAACTGGCTTTCAGTTCCCCCTTCATTTTGGCCCCAGGGATTTCTTTCACTTTTTTATAGCTCAGTTAGTGTTGAAAGGGGTATTAGTTATATCATATGCAGGATTCCTAGGTGTTTTGCAGCAAAAGAGTCAGTAGGGTATATTAGTGTACAATGTTGAGAAATTAAAGTCTGATCCTCCTCAGATTGTTGCTTCCTTATAGTTTGGTTATTCATACTTTGTAACTCCCATGTGAATAATTTTATTTCCTCTCTGGGCTTAGCTTCTCCAGTAAACAGCTGGCTAGTTCACCTTCCTTCTTTCAAATCTCTGGGAATTGCACCTGACTGGATCAGGAGAGCTCTTTACCACGCAATGCACAGCCCTCAATTTCAGCTTTTGAGTCAGACCCAGTCACAAACAGCAGTGTCTAGGGCCTTGTGGCCTAATGCTGCCTTGACCAGTGTAAGGTCCTGAAAAAGGGCTTGTGGGGTCTCCCTGGTGGCACAGTAGGTTGAGGACCACACTGTGAAGCATCCGTGGAATAGCAGCTGAGTTCTATCCCCAGCCAGGGAGGGGACCCACATGCCGCAGCAGACCTCTCCTTACATGCTGGCTGCTCCCCTCAGCAGTGTGTTTCGGTCAGTCTGCCTGTTCTGCTCCCCACTCTGTCTCTGGTGAATCCTCTCACCTCCTGAAACTCTGGCCTGTACCCCAGCTCCTGTATGCATAAGTAAATACATCTTTTTTTTAAAAAAAGAAGGGCCTGTGGATACAATGGGTGTGGCCATTGACACTTCTAGCACAGTCACCTCCCAGCACCATCAGAACAAGATACCATCATTGCTTCAATAGCTTTTGACCCAGAAAAAAATATAAATGAACAGAGCTGAGTAGCCCATAGCCAATGGTGATGTTTAACATAGTTCAGTTTGAAAGCCAGTCTCCAATGGACTGCACATCAACATTTTTGTCAACGACTTAGACACTGAGATCAAAGTGTTCATAAATTTGATGCATGACACCAAGTTGAAAGCAACAGAAATGAGTTTCAAATGATTTGACTGATTAGAATAAACAGGATTAAATCTAAGAAGGATTAGATAAAGTCCTGAAGTTCTGTCCAAAACACCAATTATAAAGCACAGGATGCCTGTGCCCTGACTGCAGCAATTCGTGGACAAATGAACTGGAGGTTTCGGTGACCATAATTTCAACTTGACTCTGGCAAGTCCTGCTCAGACCCTACGTGACTCCTCCTGGCTTTGGTGCAATACACAGAGTCCACAGAAAAGGAACTCCCCAGTGGGTGCTCAGCACCATGGACGTAGATCCTAAATGACCTTGCTTCATCAGTCTCACATTCTCTTTGCCCTGTATTACTGCAGGCAACAATGTCAGAACTAGAAGGGAGAGGCGCATGAATCAGACATCTGTTCACTAGAAGACATTAGACTTTCAATTAATATGTCTAAGCATTCATATGCAAGGTGACAGATATTTTGGGCCCTGCAATGGAGGGATTTTCCAACAGTTGGAGATAATTTGATTGGCTATATTATTGGAGGGGCAATCCCTGACCTTTCCCAAGAATACTGCAGGGTTGATTCCTATATTGGTCAGACTATGACCCATAAAGACCCAGTTAGTGGTAAAATTTTGGTTCTGTAATATAATGTTCAAGTTAGGCCAACTGTCTCAGAGAAGGACTGACAAGAACTAATTCTTTTGGATGCAGAAAAGGTGGCAGACCACAACTTGTCTTCCAAAGGGGTCAGAATGACCTGTAAGAACATCTACAAATACTTCTTTCTCTATCCTCTTTGCTTCTGGCACTTTAAGTTAGCACAGCCCATCCACAGGCTGCACCTGCAGAAGACAAAGGCTAGCTGAAAATAGCCGCGGGTTGTTCCCAGCAGTTTCCCAGACCCTCCATTCTCTGATTTGGCTCAGATTCCATCTCACTCTCTTCAGTCTCTTGGCTCTAACTTCACCTCAGTTACTTGAACCTTAGTTTTACTGATTCTATAGACCAGAGAGAGGTTTTCAAACCTAACCTGCATTAGAATCACCCGAGGGACTTGTTAAAACACAGCTTGCTGATCTCCAGTCCCAGAGTTTCTAATTAAGTAGGTCTGGGATGAGCCCAAGAATTTGCATTTCTAGCAAGTTCCCAAAAGGTACCGATGCCGCTGCTCCAGACTCTGCTTTGGGAACCACTGCCCTAGACTACATACAGCCAGCAATACTCTTGCAAGAACCCCAATCTAATTCAAGCCCATGAAATCCTACCTCTACCTTCTCTATCAGAGTCCAGCCATCCTGCAGCACCTGCGGCATCCTTGGATGCTATCCACAGAGAGATGCCTAAAATTCCCCAGCATCACATTCCTGAAACCCAGGCTTTCCTGATTTGTTCAAATGCAAGTGACTCGGAAGGTATTTTGCCATAGTTTTAGAGAGATAATTAACTATAAACACTCTGGGAATGGTGTTCTTTCCTTAAGAATGACCTGCTCTGTTTCCTTATCTAAGACTGTAATTCCAGGCATTGATAAGCAGAAAGCATAGGGGGAAGTCAGTGGAGAGAACCTAAGATCATTCTAGGTATACCCAGATGCCATGAAAGTAAGCCTGACATTAATTAATATCTAGACTGTTTTCCTGTGACTTAGTGGAGGTGAGAGTTGACTTTCCAAGACCTCCCCTCTCGATGGTCAGTCCTCATCGAAGTAAAGGTAGGTCTGAGCCACTTTCATGTTTGCTGGCTATCTCTAAAAGTGGGGCTGATTATAAATGCTTACATTAAGCAAACAGATGCACTTTACCACACAAATAAATGAGTTTAATATAACTGTGAAAGTCACAACATGATTGATTACAGGATTTGTGGAAAATCCTATGAATCGAGTGCCCTGGCTGTGGGGTGGGTGACATGAGGACTTTGCTTCCATGCCTGCAAACCCTGCCTGCTTCAGAGCCAGGCATGAAACTTCATCTGCAGAGAATAGCCACAAGCCAATGCTCTCATCTGTGCCAGGATTGGCTGAGGGTCCCAGCTACCTGGAGATGCAGGCTGGGGCTCTAGAAGGGCTTGATCTCAGGTTTCTCCCAGAGTCCATCCCAGCCTGTCCTGGTGCCTTCTGCCTGCCAGTCTCCTTTCTTCAGACCTTCTCCCTAAGCTTCAGCTGAATTATTCCAGCCCTTCTCATCTAAATTTAAAATTCTTGATGTGTTGGCTCAAAGACCAATATTTTAACTGGAAGCTCATGGTCCTTTTGCTTCTCAAGATCCCTTGCTTCTCATATCCAAGAATACATCTCAAAAACTCTACCTTATTTCCACCTCTGGTTGTGAAATTTGACCAAGCAAACAGAGTCCTTGGCCTGTCTCTTTGTGAACAATAAGGGCACTGTTTTGTTCAGCATTTGCCTGCCTGGACTCTCAGAGGGGCTGTACTTCCACAGAGACCCTGTTCATATCCAACATCTCCTTACAACAAAACTATGGTAGCAACATTCAGTGACTTGGGCTTAATTCAGCTGCAGGACCAACAGCTAAACTTGTCCCAGGAGCGGATGTATCTCAGCATACTGGCAGACACAATGCAGAACACCTAGATAAAGTTGAATTTCAGATAAACAACAAATACTTTTTTAATATTAAAATTATCCTGTGTAACACCAAGGACATACTCATACTTCGAGTGTTTGTTTTTAATCTGAAATTCAACTTTAACTTGGTATGCTATATTTTTAATGCTAAATTAGGCAGCGCTAAGGCAGCATCAAATAATTCTGTTAAATGAGAGTTCTGTAAAAACATTACCAGTCTGTACAAGCAGGCAGCTCGCCCAGGTATATCCATGTGCCCACTGCTTCTCTGGGAGAAAGCAGGCATCTGATTAACCATCATAGCTGATCCCTGAAGGAGCAGTCCAGCTCCAAAAAGACATCACAATACTACTTTAAAGAAGAATGAAATGCTAGAGGGAGGAAAGAAAAGGAAAGGAAGAAGAGATGAAGGAGGAAGGGAAGAAGGGAGAAAGAGTAAAAAATAACAGTTTATCTTTGAACAACATGAATTTGGACTATGCTTATTTTCTTGTAAACAATGTAAAATTATGGTTTAGATCAATACTGTATGCTTTTGTAAAAGCATTTTCTCTTACTAATGATCCTCATAGTTTCTCTAGCCTTGTTGTAAAAATACAGCATAACTTACAGAATAGGTGTCAATGGACTGTTTATGTTATCAGTAAGGCTTGCAGACAACAGTAGTTAACTTTTGGGAAGTCAAGAGTTTTTGGATTTTCAACTATGAAACAGGCTGGGCTGGTGTCCCTAACCCTACATTGTTCAAGAATTATCTGTAATACTCAGTAAAAAGTTAATAAGCTCAGGGCCTCCCTGGTGGCCCTCTCTGGTGGCTCAAGGGGTTAAGGTGCAGCACTATAAGACTATTCGCAGCCATGCAGCACAAGTTTGGTCCCTGACCAGGGAGGTGACCCACATGGTGCAGCAGACCCCTCCTGTCTCACAGGCTGCTCCCCTCAGCAGTGTATTTCAGTAGATCTGCCGGTTCTGCTCCCCACTCTGTCTCTGGTGAATCCTCTCACTCCCTCCCCACATCTCTGGCCTGTGCCCCAGTCCTTATATGAATAAATAAATCTTTTTGTAAAAAGTTAATAAGATGTACCAATTACCAAATATCTTTTATAAGAATGCTGTTGCATGGTTGAAGAGAGAAATTTTAGAAAGGGGAATATGAGATTGCTAAAGATAAATCATCTACATAATTTTTACAAAGTCACTTTCGTAAAAATCAAAGGGAGCTTCCAGAGAGCTAGGTCCTCTCCCCCGCTCCAGGACAATCCCTGCTTGCTTGGGGGAAAACCTTTTACAGCAACCTTCATCCCACCCTTGAAACCTCAATTTCATCCTAGATGCAAAAACCACACTTTCACCTGGATTCCAATGTCATATTAAGGCCCTCAGAGGGGGAAAAATGTAGGGGGTGCAGACAAGGAAGTCTTTCACTGTTCCAACAACCAGTGACAAGGAAGGAAGTAGCTCTGCTCCTCAGATGGAGGAAAACAGCCTCATCAAAAAACATTTTTTAATAAAAAAAATTTTTACCAGAATCTTCACACAAGAATTTAATCAAATGATGCAATGATTTTAAGGCAATAATAGACTTACTTTTGAAAACCAGTGCTGATTACCAGGTGCATTAAAAATGGCCTTGGGGAAAATCTCTGTGCAAATATTTCTTTTTTAGTTTAATTTCAAAGACTACTTAAAATCAAAGTGAAGATGTCTGAAGTAGTAAAGTAGCAATCATTTGCACCTGGATAGTCTATGTTTCATCCCAGAATCTGGAGCGTTTTGGGCCCAGATGGAGAGCCCGTGTGTGCACAGGGAGCATGGGGGCCAGGGAGGACGTGGCAGAGGGACAAGGTGCCTCTGTCAAGGTCATCCGGAGACACAGGTGGACTTGAGAGCACCGCTCCCACCTGATTACAATCACAAGGCCTCTCTGCTCTGAAGGGAGCCCGTTGTGCTACAGCCGGTCCTTTATGGCTACAGGAGGGCAGCCTCTGCAGCTAAAGGGAAGCCACAGAGGCCACGGCTGAGCTTGCTGAGCATCTACTACATGCACAGCACTGTTAAGCACCATCAGGGAGAATGAAGATGGAAAGACACAGATTCTGCCAATAAGCAAGAAACTAACTCACAAGTTAAGACACTCTGTGAATAGATGGAATCTGTCAGAAGGGTGTGGGCTTCCCCGTTGCCCCCAGGGATTTAGATAGAGCTTCTCAATGTTTCAGAATACCCTATATTTTTCTCAACTTCTTTCTCCATTGGAAAAACTAGAGAAGTCTGCCTTTCTCCTGTGACATACAGTGAGGGTGAATGCTGGCGTCCAAGCTATCCACCAAATACCAGACATTGAAGTCTCCTCCAAGTTCAGAGGGATTTTGGTTAGTGGGTTTTGCTGGTTTTCCTGCCCCACCCAGTGCTTTTTCCCCCTCCTGCTTTTCTTTTCCTTCCCACAAAAGAAAAACTCACAAATAGACCTCAAGACAAGGCAAACCCATTTGGCTGAATAAACTCTTGGGGTGATACTGGTTCATTTGAGGCTGAGCCAGGGCCTTTGTGAGGAGGAGGGTCTGGCCGACAGAACAGGACAGTATGGTGGACACATCACCCCGTATCCTCTGAGTGCTGCAGAGTGAAGGACTAGGCAGAGACAGGCAGGGAGGCAGGGGTCCTCAGGAGCCCCCACCACTTGATGGCCACTGGGAGGAGGGCCTGGATTTTCTAGGACAGTTCCAGGTTAAAATGTTACATTCATCCTATAAAATGTCCAGTGGCCTGGACATGACAACACTTTAGGGTCCAAACTACATACATCCCTACTGGATTTCTGAACTATGATCTTTGCTGCTAAAAGCTGATCGAAATATAGGTATATTTGGGCCTTATACTGCCAAAGCCCCCATGTTGCCTTTCAGCTACAGGCTCTCCCCTCATTTAGTGCTGGCTGCTGCCACCTTACTCCATCCACCCCCTGCCCTCCTGATGCAAACAGTCCACATTAGGACCTGCCTAAGCACACATTGAAACTAAATGATTGAGAAGGATGTCTCCACGAGCTGGTGTCTTCAGATTAAGGGATAAAATCCTAATAGAATTGGGGGTTTAAACAAAGAGAAGAGGGAGAAAAAGAAAAGAGGCTCTCTGAAGTGGAGACACTTTTACCTGCTTTCTCTCTTGGCCACACTAAATCTTCTACCTTTAAATGGAATGGAGGAAACCATGGTAGCCAGGATTGGGAGAGAGAAGGTATCAAGTAACTGTGATTATCCCTTGACGGATGGCCAAGATGGATGCTCTGCCCACTCTCTATTATAAGACATTGTCTATCACAAGACTGGGAACAAGCTTATTGACGACCAGACCCAAAGACCACTGGGTACTGGCTGCAAGTCTGAAGTGGAGGCTGGTGTATGTTTTGCATTCTGTACCAGGGATAACATGAACCCTGCCCACCAGAGACTGTATGGTGGGTGATATCACAGTCTATTAGGTGACCACACTAGCCAACGGGGATGGTATCCATGCCACAGCACTCAGTTTCCAGGAACATAGGTCACATCTCAGCCAAAGACTGTGACTGCAGAGGGCTGCTGTGTGTGACTCAGCTGCAGAATGTGAGCCCTGCAACCTACCCAGAGCACGCTCTCACCAGTAAGGGGAGTACCAGGACCCACTGCCTGAAAGGCACACCGCAGGCTGCCCCCTGTTGGTGTTCTAGGCCATGAGCAGCCCACCTCTCCTGTGCTCACTTCTCCCTACTCTGCTCCCTGATGACCACTGTCTCACTCCTGCTCTGCCTTCAGCACCCTCCAGGCCCTCCAGATAGGCCCTCTCTACCGCCTTCCTGTTCTCATGTTTTGTATCCACCCAGCTTTCTTATTTATGGCCCTTTACTGTTCTACTTCCATGGACAGCTCTAACTGTCATGATCTGCACCTTTTACAAGCTCCAAGCATATCACCATCACAGGAGGTGGTGTATGGGACAAACCAAGATAGGCTTGAAAAGTATCTCCTCTCTGCTGTTTTTCCCACCACAGAAGAAGAGTAAACTTCATCACTTTTCAATCCATACCTTGGTCAAAGAGAATGCCTGATAGTCTTTGAAGTAAATGTCCATCGAAGGCTATCTCATAGTCAGTTTTCCTCCTAGTCTGATATTTTGACGATTAGAAATTAATTCCTTTGGCTTTATTTTTCTGTTAATAAATAAACAAATAGTAACAGTTATTTGTATTTCATAACAAATGTACTTATTCTGAGCACACTTTAATAGGGAGAAAATAATTACGAGCTCCTGTGATAGGGAAAGAAAGACTTAAAGTTAAAGGCCTTGGAAACAGTTAAGAGAAGCCTCAAAGAAAGAAGCAACTACAGAAAAGAAAGGCGGAGTAGGGTCAGAGCTACACTTTCCCTGTCTCAGAATTTCACACAATTGAAGAGAATCTGAGTCAGGTCCCAAATCAGGAACAGGGAGGGATTTATCTACTGGAGCAAATTCGGGTATTGGACACAAAGACCTCCTGGAGTCCAGGGACTGTGTAAGCACCAAGAATGCAAAGACCAGCTCCTGTCCTCAGGAAACTCACAGTATGGTGGAGAGAAGCGCTACATATCACTACTCATTATATAGTTTGAAAATGCTTCAACTGAGTGATGCCCAGGATGTTCTGGATTTGCTGAGGAGGGCATAATAAACAGGGTTTATTATGGGTTGGGTAAGGAGAGGACCAGGTACTTAGGCTGACTATGAGGGGACAAGCAAGGTGTCTAGCAGGAGAGGGAAAGGCATACCTGGCAGAGGGAACAGCATAAGCAAAGGAGCAATATTCTATGTGGTTGCAGTATAGGGGACCCCTAAGGTGATATAATGGAAGATGAGACTTGAAATGTGTTTAGCAGTGAAGGTTATGCCAAAAAGTTTAAACATAATTAGGAAAGCAACAAGGAGCTACTTATAGGTTTTAAGCAGGGGGCTATCAGGGCTGTTTATATCTGGATATATATATCTATATCTATAGATATCTATAGATTGCTTACTCTACAGGCAGGCAGTTGATGGAAATTCAACTAGAGATAGGAAGGTCAGTTAGGAGGTGATGATAATAGATAGGGGGTAAAGGAGATGAATAGATGGGAGTAGAGGGCAGAGGAAGACTGGGAATAGCATGTCAGACCTGGGGACCTTGTATGAACTAAGAGGATATTCTGGAATATTCTGGATTTCCAAAATGGCAAATGATTAACTCTCCACTAAGAAAGGGAATTCAGGGGAGTCATACAGGTTTTAGGCGTGAAAGTATAGATCTAAGTAAAATTTTATTTGTTCAGAATTTCAGTCTACTTGAAAAATCCCATAAAGCCTGTAGAAATCACTGTTGCTTTGGTTGAAACAGAGTTCCAGGGCCTGTTGTACATGGCATGGAGACAGCTCATTGCATGATCTCATCCTCATCCCAGGACTATAGGTCACAGGTAGGATAACTGGCAGGAACCCCAATCACCATTGTAGGCAGAGCCCCTCAATTTACGGTTACATATTGGAATCACCTGGGAGCTTTAAAAATAAAGGTGCCTGTTCTCTTTCCCATTTAGCTAGATAGCAGGTCAAAAAACTGAGAAGCTGGCTACTAAAGAGAAGGAACCTGAAGCCAAGAAGGCGGATGCAGGTGAAAACGTGAAGAATGGTAATCCCAAGCCCAAAACACCTAAAAAGGGGAAGCACACTGCAGTGGAAACCCTGTCCTAGACAGGAATTGTCAGATATTCTTGATCTGCTGTGTATTCCAGAAAGGCAAGGCAGGATAGGAAGTATTCAGCAACTAAGTCCAGGCCTGAAAAGAAAAAGGAGACAGTTATTGATGTTTTATGACAGTCATAAAACATGTCAGTGCTGAGCAGAATGGCAGTACCCAAGTGGTTAAAATTCACAAGATGGTGCAGAGCAGGTTGAGCGCCGCACTATGAAGCATCAGCAGCCACTGCAGCACGAGTTCGATCCCCGACCAGGGAGGGGACCCACATGGCGCAGCAGACCTCTCCTGTCTCTCCCACTGCTCCCCTCAGCAGCGTATTTCAATCGATTTGCCTGTTCTGCTCCCCACTGTCTCTGGTGAATCTTCTCACCCCCACACCTCTAGCCTGTACCCCAGTTCTTGTATGCACCAATAAATAAATAATTTTTTTAAAAAAATTCACAAGATGCCTAAATACTATGCTATTGAAGATGCACCTTGAAAGTTGTTGAGTCATGGTTGAATCACAGCAAAAATCCTCAGTCAACATGTGTGAAAACTGTGAGGTGCCATCACTCCTGGGACCATTCAGACCTTCCTCACTGGATGTCATGGAAGCCAAAGGGTGATTTTCCTGAAGAAGCTGTGGTTTGCTACTTGGAACTGATAATCTCTGTCCTGCAATCAAGTTCCTCCGCATACAACACACCAGAAATCTATCATCACCACTTCTGCCATAATTGATATCAGTGGTGTGAAAATCCCAAAACATCTTACTGAAGCTCACTTAAACAAGAGCTGAGTACCCCCAGACAACAGGAAGGTGAGATCTTCAACAGAGAGGAGAAATAGGGGAATTACAGAACAGCAGGGGTTGACCAGAAAGTTGTGGGCTTCTATATTCTGCCAAAAATCAAGGCTATTCCTCAGTTCCAGGGCTACCTCCACTCTATTTGTTCCCATAAATAGAATTTGTCCTCACAAATTGGTGTTCTAAATTTCCTTAAAATGAGTTAATGAAATCACTAACCCATTTTTTAAAATTAAAATAAAGATGGCTGGGTCTCTCCCTCACTTTCTGAGTTAACCCTCTGGAGTGCGGTCCAGGCATCTGGATTAGTAAGAGCTCCTCCAAGATGCAAGGCTGAGAACATCTGATCTAAGTTGTCCTCTTTCCTCCCAATTACGTCATGTGCATTCCTGAGTTAAAGGGCAACGGCTGACTTCAGTTTTGGGCTTACAGTGACTGTTGGAGAGTCAGAGACGTCCTCTGCCCCCAGTTAATGATCCCTCTGGATCTTATAAATGTTTATCCAGGCAGCCCTGGGCCCCACAATGGCACCTGATTGCTGGGTACACTTGCTGGGATGGGGAAGAGGCTCTTCCAGACAGTAGCTCCAGACAGCTTGGCTCTAAAACACAAACAAACAGAAAATAGTCACTCTGCTTCCCAACCTGTTCAGCACTAGGGAGGCAGTGGGGCGCGGATCAGGGGAAGATTTCAAACAAGGGCAACATTTACTAGGCTTTTTCAACCTGTGCTAGAATAGTTATTACTGCAAATAGCTGTTTTGGCTGCTACGAGTCTGTAATTTCAACCTCTGAAGTAACATGTTCTCAGAGCTTCTGGTATCTCATTTTGTTGATGCAATGAGGAAAATCCGGGGACAGGACTTCAGACAAGTTCTCACCCTCCCAGCTGCTGGTGTCGTAGTGATTACCAGGCTCTTCAAAATCAGGTTTCAAAATTTCTACAAGGAGGATCCTTCAATGTCCAAGATAGGACTTCTTTTTCTTGACATGCTTTTAATAAATACTCTCCCCTTCCTTAAAATGTTCGTTGTTGCCCTGGGTATCTTCCTGCAGCATCTTTGAAATTCTAATCTCAGTAACTCTGACCCCTCAGAGGTGATAAGGTCCAAGTCAGTCTATGCATGACTGGACACATAGACTAGGAAGGTCTTCTGGTTCAGCAACCAGCACAGAAGTACCAGAGAGGAGGCCTCCAAGCAGAGCAGAAACACCCTCATTCATTCTGCCTGGACCCCTTGGATCTGAGTAAGGCCTCCCCAGGAAGGCCCTGGGGAAAGAAGAGGCACATAACAGTCTCAGCCTTCTAGGGGGAAAAGTGTGTGTGTGTGTGTGTGTACACACTATATATATATACACACACACTACACACACACACATCACTCATCCCAGTCTTTTAGACATCATACCCAGTCAGTATCATTAAGGCCATGGTAGAGAAGGCCCAACATGGCAAGTGAAAACCTGCACTCGAAGAGGGGACCTGGGTTGGCCTGACTTCCTCGGACGGCAGCTTCTCCCGCACTGCTTTAATTCATTATGAAGTCAGCTCTTTTGTGGAAACCACAGTCCCACCAGGCCACAGGGACCCAGACAGGAGCTTCTGTCAGGGTTGGGGCAGTGCCAGGCATGCCGCTGACGCTTCTGTGCGCCTTTGTTTTGTGGCTTGGTGACCCCACCCTACTGCAAGGAGGTAACCCCTAAAAGTTGCCTTTTGGACGAGACAAGAATTCTCATCTTTGTCTTTTGAATTCTCTATATGCCCAACGGCTTTAGTTGGTAGATGTGAAATTTTCAAAACAGAAAAATTTGAAATCATTTCCACTTTGAAATCATTTTTTTAATGAAGAATATAAAATCATAGAATACTTCATGGAAGCCAAGAGGAAGGAAAGATGTCACAAAACTCACAAACTCATACATATTGTTAGTTCATTGAACACCATCGTGTGGCAAGTATGGTGTGATGTGGCAACACCAAATGTTGCTTTTATCATGGTATGTCATTCATTTGCACACTAGCTCACATTTAACAATATATGAAGAGTTCTGACTTGAACTAAAAAAAGGAACAACTATATTCATTTAAATGAACTTTGACCTACACTCAATTTACCTTATATTCAGACTTCCTTGACCTGTCTTGAAAACATGATGGCAGGATCTGTAAGAAAAGTATTATTATGCTTTTTTATTCACTACACGGGAGGAAAGAAACTAAGGTAAAAACATTTGTGTAACATAAATCAGGTACTTCCTAAATATGGTACTCTTATAGTCAAGAGTTTACTCTGTATTTGAGATACCATTATTAATTAATGTATAAGACTGGTTTCCCTACATCAACTTGTCAATAAACTTTTCCAGTTTAATTTATTGTGGAAACTTTTTCTTCTATGGAAGTATATAATTAATAAAAGTTAGTGGGGAAAAAAAAGTATGGGGCCTCCCTGGTGGCACAGTGGGTTGAGCGCCACCTGTGAAACATCCGCAGCACAGCAGCACAAGTTCAATCCCCGGCCAGAGAGGGGACCCACGTGGCGCAGCAGACCTCCTCTGCCACTCCCACTCGGCGGTGTATTTTGGTCGATCTGCCTGTTCTGCTCCCCAGTCTGTCTCTGGTGAATCCTCTCACCTCCTGAGACTCTGGCCTAGACCCCAGCTCTTGTACGCATAGGTGGATAACTTGGCAATTGTGGACAGTGCTGCTATAAATATAGGAGGGTGGTGTGGCAGAGGGTGGGTAGAACATGTGCACAGAGGAGTAAAAATGTAACCTTCCCCCCTAAAATTTTTTTTAAAGCTTTCCGTTTACAAGGCAGGTGACCATCAGATTTTGTGTTGTCAATTGTGCAAGTAAACAACAGTGTGTATGAACAACAGTGAGTGTCCATGGCTATAACAGAGGTGACCTGGAAGCCCATGTGGAGTGCTGACACTGCCCATGATCTGAAAAAAGGCAGGGAAGATTGATAGGAATTCTCCAGAATCTGATATCAAAAAATTTGGTAGGGATGGCACCTGCAAAGCTACGGAGTTGCATGAAAAGGAGGCACCTTCAAGAATAACCTCCACCGGCTGGGACTTCAACAGGCATGGCCAGCTAAGGCAAATTGCTGAATGCTGGTACTCTGCCCAGTCCAAGAGGAGGCCCCTTCCTGACACTCTCTCACTGAAATTTCTTCTCCACTGCACACTGCTCCATGTGCATATGTCTGATAAGCACCGATACTGGTTTGTCACACACGTCATCCAATCAGGTTGCTAAAAATAACGTGCCCATCTGCTGCCTACCATCTCACCTGTCCAGACAGTTAGCCAGGTGGGCCTTGTCACAAAGCAGGAGCTGGCAGAGGAGGACTCTGGCAGCTCTGCAGCTTGACTAACTACCCACTGGTTTCCAAGCATCTCAGGAGGCCAACGAGTCTTGCCACACAGAGACATTGGCCTCAGAGAATCCTGAAAGGGGGGAAGAGCAAATGCTTATTGAGTAGTCACTCTAAATCAGACCACAGGTTAGCTGCCTCACATATGTCACTGTCATCTCTATAGAGAAAACGGAGACTGACAATCCCACAGTTGTGTAGGGGTAGAGGAGAAATAGCCCCCCACTTCTCTGGGTTCTTCTGGGGCTGGTGGAGGAATCAAATTAACATCAGACAGATTAATAGGTAAAAGAGCAAATCAAATTACATAAGTATGGAGAATCCATATGGATGTAAGTTCTAAAGTAAGTAGAACAACAGGGGAGAATTTATCCTGAACTAAGGAACAGGAGGGGGGTCCAGAGCTTCAAGGAGAGAGGAAGGGGACTCACATGAAGAAGAGAGGGTGACTCATGACAAAAATCAGATGCTCTGTAATTACATGTTTGCCCTGCCAGAGAGACAGATTGCACCTATGGAAAGGTTATTTCTGGAGATAATCCTAGCTCTGGCTTCTACTCCCAGTTTTCATCATCTAGGTAGTTAAGGGAATGGTAAGTTTCTTTAGAATCTGCAGGGCCTGGATTGGCCTCAGCTTGAAAAAATCCACATGCTAAAGTGTCATGTTTTAGGAATACTTTTCTAGACATCGTGGGGACTCCTCTTCTCCAGTTGCAAGGGGTGAGGTCAAGCATGACCCTGAACTGATGTCAACCTCATACCATACCTAACTATGCGTACACACATACTTCCTCCTTCTTTGAGGTGGCCAACCCTTCTCCAGTCAAGCAGGTGTGGTGGCAGGAAGGCACAGGGCAGGTTTTCTGTGGATCCGGGCAGAAGGGTAAAAGAGGAAACCCAGAGACCTCAGTGGCTTTTTCAGGCTTTTTTTTTTTTAAGATTCATTTATTTATGCGTACAAGAGCTGGGGTACAGGCCAGAGTCCAGGGCGATGAGAGGATTCACCAGACAGAGCAGGGAGTAGAACAGGCAGACTGACTGAAACACACTGCCGAGGGTAGCAGTGGGTGAGGCAGGAGAGGTCTGCTGTGCCATGTGGGTCCCCTCCCTGGCCGGCGGCAGGGATCAAACTCGTGCTGCAGTAGTTGCGGTTTTGCTTCATAGTGCGTTGCTTAACCCGCTGCGCCACCAGGGAGGCCCTTTTTCAGGCTTTTAATGATCTTTCTTTCTTTTTTTTTTTTTAAAGATTTATTTATTTATGCATACAAGCACTGGGGTACAGGCCAGAGGTGTGGGGGGTGAGAGGATTCACCACAGACAGAGTGGGGAGCAGAACAGGCAGATCAACAGAAGCACACTGCTGAGGGGAGCAGCGGGCACAGCAGGAGAGGTCTGCCGCACCATGTGGGTCCCCTCTCTGGCCGGCAGCAGGGATCGAACTCGTGCTGTAGTGGCTGCGGTTTGCTTCATAATGCGTTGCTTAACCCACTGCGCCACCAGGGAGGCCCTTTTAATGATCTTTCTACACTATTTGTAGTGAGGCAACCAAGTGCAGAGCAGGCAGGAGACTGGGGCCCAGAGGCTGGCAGGCCTGACCAGCAATTACTCTTCCTAGGCTCTCTGGCGTTCTCTCATGGTCTCTTTGCTAGTCTCCTACACTCCACTGCATGGTCTTCTGTCACCTCCATCCTCTGCTGCCACCCTTATAAATATGCTTAGTCTCTTGGCTCAGATGCACCCACATCATACTCCAGGTGCCCACCAACAGGCACACATCACAGGTGAGATCACAGGTGTCCATCATTGATGCTAATGCGGGAGGGTGGAAAAAATCTGGTAACTTCCACTGACCCTACAACAAGGGTTCAAGCTTCCCTCTTTCCCACCATCACCAGGGCTGCTGGGTCTGGTGGGAGCTTTGTGCACTGTGAGCTCCCTGTCAGGCAACTGGTCCACTGAGTAGTTGTTGGCACCCACACCTGTAGGCCTGTTTCAGAGAGCAAGTCTTTGCAAACTCCCTAACAATCTCAGTTTAACAAAACTACTCATGGTCCCATGAGCAGGAGGTTAGTTTATATATTATTCTACCGCTGTTCATACTGGGATGACATCTGAAAAAAATGTCAATATGACTGAAGAAAATAGTCAAGTTTAGAGATTAAATTCATCTATAACATCTGATTCCACTTGCAAACCCATGAGAACCCTAGAGTTAGGGATCCCCCATGAAAGGGACCTAATATCATTAGGCTCTGGCCTTCTCCCTTTCAGTGCCTCTGACCACCATTAGTCCGTGGAGTTTCCCCTTCTCAGTGCAATTCCAGAGAAAGGGTCTGAGAAAAGTATCAGGC
This sequence comes from Galemys pyrenaicus, assembly GCA_019455555.1. Taxonomy (NCBI): domain Eukaryota; kingdom Metazoa; phylum Chordata; class Mammalia; order Eulipotyphla; family Talpidae; genus Galemys; species Galemys pyrenaicus. Next base: position 3,547,547 of record JAGFMF010011796.1, on the reverse strand, counting down.
TTTCCCGCCATTGGTGTAATGATGGACACCTGAGGTCCTGCACGCATGCCTAAGTGGGCATGAGCAAGTGGGTGCACCTGGGCTTAGATACGGGCATATAAGGGCAGCGTCACAAGGATGCCAGCAGAATGAGAGCAGCAGAGGACAAGAGAAGAAGAAGCAGCAACAGTAGAAGCAGAGATGAAAGACTAAAGAGCCCAAAGAGTGGAGTATGTGCCAGGGGCTAGGAGGGCTCCAAGACTCCTTCCTTTACCCCATCTGCTAGAGTCATCCAGAACTTGCTCTGAGCCCCTGCCTCCTGCCACTACAGAGGCCTGCCAGCCTCCTGGCCCGCCAGCCACCCTGCCTGCTGTGTACCTGGTCGCCTCTGATAACAAAAGCCACCAAGGGCTCCAAGACTCCTTCCTTGACCTGTCTGCTCAGAATCATCGAGAACTTGCTCTGTGCCCTTGCTGGCACCACACGGAGCTTCCAGATTTTAGAATTTCCCTTTTCTACTTCCTGTCTCTCTGACGCTGAGGCAACAGGAAGTTCAGCTCTGGTTTTCCAGGACCCTGACCCAGTCACAAAGCATTGCCTTCAGCCCCTTTTCTCCTGAATCTTTGATTCTAGAGATGCTCCTTTCTAAATGTTATCACTTGAGTCATCTGTCCTCTGGCTCATTTTTCTCTGGCTCCTACTACCTCTCATAATTATCAAGGACATGAGAGTTCCATTTCGCCTTCACACAAAACATGAAAGAAGTTGAATGAGACAAGTTGGTCTATAAATATATAGAAGAGGTGGGATTGGAGAGGAGTTCACGGAGGCTGGAGGATGTGGGGCACGTGCAGTGAGCAACTTGGGAGGAAGGCTGATTCACAGCAAGAGCTTAAGATTGGCAACTCAAAATGGATAAAAGACCTAAATGTAAGGCCCGAAACTATAAAATATATAGAGGAATACATAGGTAAAATGCTGCAAGGTATACATCTCAACAGCACCTTCGAGGTGGCAGTCCCCAAAGCAATAAAAACGAGAGAGAAGATAAACAGGTGGGACTACATCAAGATAAAAAGCTTCTGCACAGCAAAGGAAACATTAAACAGAACAAAAAGAAACTCCACTGAATAGGAAAAACATCTTTGCACTCCACACAACAGACAAGGGTCTGATCACAAAGATATACAAAGAACTCATAAGACTCAAGAAAAATAAAGTAAAAAACCCAATCAAAAAATGGGCAGAAGAACTTAAAAGACACTTCTCCAAAGAGGACATACACATGGCCAACAGGCACATGAGAAAATGCTCAGCATCCCTGATAATCAGGGAAATGAAAATTAAATCCACAATGAGGTACCACCTTACACTGGTAAGAATGGCATACAGCAAACAACAACAACAAATGCTGGCAAGGATGTGGAGGAAAAGGAACCCTAGTACACTGCTGGTGGGAATGCAAGCTAATCCAGCCATTATGGAAGGCCATATGGAGGTTCCTCAGTCTACTAGAAATGGAACTACCATATGATCCGGCAATCCCACTCCTAGGCATCTACCCAAAGGACAAAAAAAAAAACTGATCCAAAAGAGCACCTGTACTCCTATGTTTATCGCAGCACTATTTGTAATTGCTAAGACCTGGAAACAACCCAAAAGCCCAAAAGTAGAGGACT
>JAGFMF010011796.1:3492964-3545636 GCA_019455555.1 Galemys pyrenaicus | reverse complement strand
GTGAAACAAGTCAGAAGGCAAGAGAAAAATATCAGATGGCTTCACTATTAGGAGGAATATGAAAGAACAACAACAAAGAATAAGCTCAAGGAAATGGGCGATTATAACCAAAAGCAAACAAAAAACTTAATAAGACCAAAAAGCCAAGATAAACCAAAGGGACCATGGGGTGGGAGGGGGAAAAAGGGGAGGGCAAAGAAGGGGATGAGGGCAGAAAGAGCACAAGGGACTGAGGTGATGGTGCACAGGTGGAATGGTGGTGGATACTCCCTGGAGAATACAAATGATGTCAAATATAATTAATTTAAAATAAAACAAATTACCAAAAAAAAAAAAAAAGAGCTTAAGATTGGGAGTTAAAACTTCACGTTGTCCCTAAGCTTCACTTTCCTTTTCTGTAAAACAAGTATGATAATACCAAACTGGGAACATTATTAACAGGACTAGCTTTGTGCATTGTGCTTTACATATATCATCTCACACTATTGTTCCTCTGTTTGTTGTTGTTCCTCTGTTTTCTTCACAAGTGAAGAAATTAGAGTTTAAAGATTAAGTAACTTGCCCGAAGGCACACAGCTGGTAAACAGCAGAGCAGAGATCCAAACCCAAGTTGGTCTGCTTCCCACACCCTACATGTCACTGCCTCACACTCCACCTCAGACATTCTCTCTCTCAGAGGCAACACATCCAGACCTCAGAAATCACTGTTGCTGCATCTAGAGCAAGGAGTATCCTTGCTACTCCCCACCTTGATCATCTTAATCATTTCCAGGTTGGAAAGGGACCACACCCGCCCTTCACGTCCCTTGATGGCTTAGTGTATGTGTAGGGTAAATGAGTTTAAAATCAGGCTTTTCTACACCCTCCTGCTACTAACACCTATGTCCAGCACCTGTGTCTTTCACTTCTGCCATGATTATGGACACCTGGGCCCAAAGAGCACAGGCCTGCCTGTGTGTAAATGCACACCCCCAGGCCTGGAAAGGAGAGCTAAAGGGATGGCACCACTCTGGGCACGGGGGAAGATGTCAGGGCCTGAGAGACAGAGGCAGGAGCTGCTCAGCAGAAAAGAATACCTCTAGAATGATAACCTCCCTTCTCCAGGGAGCGTGGAGTGGGTCGTCCCTCTGATTGTGGCGTCAGCCTTGATCTTTGTGTGCCGCACTGCTCTGCTAGTTTACTGGCGGCTGTGAGAACCTATAGTGAACCTACCCAGGCGGGGGTGATTGCACCACATGTGCTGGTCAGCACCCTACGAGGCAGTTGCTGCTCTGATATTGCCCACTGTTACTGAAACCGCACAAGGGGATGGTTCATGGGTCCTTGCAAGCAAGAGACCATTTTAATTCTCAGATCTATTTCCTCAGCTCGGTAGGGCATGTACTATGTGTCCAATGAAATACTGACTTTTTGACCTTTTACAAGGCTCTTCTAGAAAGGCACCAAAATGACCAACACAAAGGGGAAGAGAAGAGACAATGTTACGGATTCTTTAGGCCTTCTGGAAAGCATTAGGTCATTTCATTGGCCACACACATGTGAACCTACAAGAAGAGGTGCTATGGTAGACCTCAAGGGAATGGGTACTTTTCATGGCCCGCAAACCTTACCCAGGTGTAGGGTAAATAAAAATTATCAGGTGTTTCCACCCTCCTGCCATTAGTATCAATGATAGACCCCTGTGGTCCTGCACACATGCTGATGGTGGGCACCCGGAGTGGGGTGTAGGCATGCATAGGTGGGTGCAGCTGGGCTGAGACACTGGGCATATAAGTGTCACATGGATACCAGCAGGAGCAGCTCGCTACCCCCTGCCCCACCTGCTGTGTACCTGGTCACCTCTAGGTGTATAAAGATTAATAAAAGCCTGAAAAGGCCACCAAGGGCTCCCGGACTCCTCCCTTACCCAGCTGCCAAATCAGAGAGAACCTGCCTCTGGCCCTCCTGCCACTACACCAGGTAAAATGGAAGAGTCTACAATGTTACAACAATGTTGTTGACCTTGTAATACAACTTAAGGATAAGATCCTTGCCAAGAGCATTCATGGGCATATTGAACACATTACTGACTCTGAGATAGCATCCTAAAACATGTGAAGGAAAATGATCAGAAAAAGAAGGAAGCCAAAGAGAAAAGTTCAACTTAAGTGTCAGCCTACCCCGCCCAGAAAAGTACAGTTTGTGAGAACCCATGGAATGGAGCCTAAGTTGCAGGAACCTATTGCCTAGGAATTCATTGCATGATAGGTATTTTTAAAAAGACCTGGACTTTTTTTTTTAAAAGCACTTGTTGATCGAAGGCTGTAGGGTCAGAGAAAAGTGATGAAGCTTTTCCGCCCTCCCACTATCGGTGTCATGATGGACACCTGCAGTCCTGCACGCATGCCTGATGGTGGCACCTCAAGTAGGGTGTGAGCATGCGCAAGTGGGTACACACAGACTGAGACACAGGGTGTATAAGAGTGGCATTACAAGGATGCGAGAGAGGAGCAGAGAGCAGAGAGTAGACGAGAGCAGAAGAAGCATAAGCAGTAGCAGCCCAGAGAGAAGATTCGCTGGGGGCTAGGATGTTTGCCAGCCTCAGTGTACCTGGTTGCCTCTTATATAAAGAGTAATAAAAGCCTGAAAAAGCCACCAAGGGCCCCAGGACTCCTTCCTTGGCCCATCTGTTCTGATCATGGAGAACCTGCTCCATGCCTTGCTAGCTCTACAATGGCCAAGACAAGGACTGGTAAAAATGTGAATTACCACATTTCTCATAAGCCACCAGCTTCCTTAGTTTATTGTGGGATCCCATCCACTGGAAATGCCTGATTGGCAGATAAGGCCACTGAGAACCACCTGAGTCCCAGATGCAGGGGACCCCAGGAACCTGAGGCCAATAGAGGAGGAACAACATGACATTCGTGTGAGTTTTAAGTGTTTAGCTTAAATCACAAGCCGTTGGTTTGATAGACACAAACTAAGGGTCCCTCTTGGTGACCGAGGTGTTATGTCTCAGCGCTATCACCACTACAGACTGAGTTCCATTCCAGCCAGGGAGGTGACCCACATAAGGGACAGCAGACCTCTCCTGTCTCACCAACTGTTCCCCTTAGCAGTGTATTTTAGTAAACCTGCCTGTTCTGTTCCCCACTCTGTCTCTGGTGAATCCTCTTATCCCCCACACCTCTGACCTACAAGCAAGTTCTGCTATGCAAAAATTAAAAAATAAAAGTAATTTACTGTGAACATAATTTTTTTAGATTTATTTATTTATGCATAAAAGCACTGGGGTACAGACCAGAGGTACAGGGGGTGGGAGGATCCACCAGAGACAGAGTGGGGAACAGAGCAGGCAGATGGACTGAAACACACTGCTGAGGGGAGCTGCGGGTGCGGCAGGAGAGGTCTGCCGGGCCATGTGGGCCCCCACCCCCACCCCGGGCCAGCAGCAGGGATAGAATCTGTGCTGCAGTGGCTGCGGTCTGCTTCATAGTGCGTTGCTTAACCCAGTGCACCACCAGGGAGGCCCCATAATTTTTTTAAATATTGATACTGACTATAATTACGCCAACCCTTGATATATCTTTTCTATGGTTCTTTGTCATATTGTTTATTCTCAAATCAACTACTTCCAGGGCATTTACTGATTTTTTTTTTCCTTTCAAGTACACAAAAAGCACAGGGTTGTTTTTTTTTTCAACTCTGATATGTATTTTTCTTATGATAAATGTGCTATGTTGTTAAAAATTCATGTAGTAGAAAAATATTATACTAAATATCAAACATCTAGCCATACTCCCTGTAGGGTAAAGATTGAGCAGGTATTTCCACCCTCCCACCACTGATGATGGACAGCTGAGGTGCTGCGAGCATTCCAGGGTGGGCATGCGCAAGTGGGCGCAGCTGTGTTGGACACGGGCATAAATGAGCGGCGTCATGAGGATGCCAGAGCTGCGAGGATCGACCAACAGAGAGAACTGTGAGGACCAACAGAACCAACAGGATGAGCAGCAGCAGCAGTAGCAGTAGCAGCAGCAGTAGAGCGAGATAGAGAGAAGCAGCAGCCGAGAGGGTGAGACGCGCTGGGAGCTGGGAGGCCTGCCAGCCTCCCGGCCCCCCGGCACCCATGCCTGCCATGTACCTGGCCACCTCTACTAATAAAAGTATGAAAAGCCACCGAAGGCTCCAAGACTCCCCTTCCTTGACCTGTCTGCCCAGAACCATCCCGAACCTTGCTCCTGTGCCGCCTCCTTTACTGCCGCTACACTCCCTTACCACAGATTGCCACTGTAATAGGCTAAGTAATAGCCTTCCTGAGTTCAATTGCATTTATAACTATAAAAGTAATTTGCATGAATTTGATCATCCAAATATACTGTTCCAATACCTGCTTTTTACTTTCACTTTCTAGTATAGGTAGCTTTTAATGACAATGTATATAGATGTACACCATAATTTTTAATAATTGCCTAATAGTCTTGTAGGGTCAGAGAAAGTTGTCAGGCTTTTCCGCCCTCCCACCATTGGTGTAGTGATGGACACCTGTGATTATGCACGCATGCCTAGGTGGGCATGCACAGGTGGGCGCACCTGGGTTTGGACACGAGCATATAAGGACAGCAACATGAGGACGCCAGCAGAAAGAGAGCAGCAGTAGCAGAGACATAAGACAGCCCAGAGAGTAAAGATCTGGGGAGATCTAGGAGGTGTAGGGTCAGAGAAAACTATCAGGTCTTTCCACCCTCCTGCCATTGGCATAATGATGGACTCCTGCAGTGCTGCACGCATGCCTAGGTGGGCATGCGCAAGTAGGTGCACCTGGGTTTGGACACAGGCCTATAAGGGCAGCGTCATGAGGCCGCCAGCAGAAGCAGCAAGAGCAGCAGAACAAGAAAAGCAGCAGCAGGAGAACAGGACGCCAATAGTGGAACAAGAGCATCAGCAGAAGCAGAGAGAAGAAGCAGCTGAGAGAGTAAGATGTGCTGGGGACCAGGAGGCCTATCAGCCTGCCTGCCATGTACCTGGCCGCCTCTGAGAGAATAATGTCACCTCTGTAAATAAAAGCATAAAAGCCACCGAGGGCTCAAAGACGCCTTCCTTTACCCCGTCTGCTAGAATCATCCAGAACTTGCTCTGAGCCCCTGCCTCCTGCTACTACAGAGGTCTGCCAGCCTCCTGGCCCCCCAGCCACCCTGCCTGCTGTGTACCTGGTACCTCTGATAATAAAAGCCTGAAAAAGCCACCGAGAGCTCTAGGACTCCTCTGTGACCTGTCTGCTTGGAATCATCAAGAACTTGCTCTGTACCCCTTCCTGCCACAAGTCTATTGAATAAACCCCCTATTTTCATAATTCACTATTAGTAGACATTTAAGCTGTTTTCATGTTTTTGCTATTCTAAACAATAATACAATAGCCATTCCTTAGGATAAATTCCCAGAAGTAGAAAGGCTAGGCCAAAAGGGTCGCACGTTTTATATCTGATGTTCAGTCCTAGATTCCCTTTTAGAGAGGAGGCCTAGGATAAATATCCTCTGTAAAGAGGCATCTCTCCTGAGTGTCAAGGACCAGGGGAACACCAAAGGCCTCTGAATGGCTCTTTGGTCACTTCCCATCAGAAGGCAGAGGTGGGAAAATTACATCTTTTCACGCCTTCCTGAACTTTGTTACCACAGGTAGAAGCCAGGCAAATATTTGAATTGTGACAATTTTCTAGGTTCTAAAGATCTCCCTTTCCCTGCATAACCTTTTTGCTCTGACAGTCCAAATATTTCATGATTGTTTCTAAATTTAGACAAAGTTCATAACTTCTGAAAACAATTGGAAGAAAGTGCATGGTACATGCTCTACTGTGCCACCGTGGAAATAAGTTGGCAGAACAATTAGAGCAAAGATGACATAGTTGTTAGCTCTCTCCCCCTCAAAAAAAAAAAAAAGAAAAACACAACTAATTTTCTGAGCCTGGCATTCCAAACCCTACACAGTCTATTTAGTCCCCTCATAAAATTTAAAGCCTTCTATCTCCTAAGTAAATCCCGTTTTTCTCTAGTAAAAAAGTTGTTGCCTCTCACTCAAACATTTTACTTTCCAGCTTTGTTTCTTTGTAGTTAATACATCAGACATCCTGCTTTTTAAGGGATATTTAGGTAATCCTTACAGCAATCCTATCAGCTAGAAGTTAATTCTCCCCATCTTCCACATAGAAAAGTGAAGCTCAGACAGGTTAAGCTGCACCACTGTTCAAAGCTGGGTCAGCACTGGAAACCCCAGCACCCACAGCATCTCTCCCCAGTACTGCTTGATACCACTCTCTGGCTCCTGGCACTCAAACGTCTACAACTGCAGCTCAAATCCTCTGTCTTGAACTGCTCCCCACCTTCAACCACATGGAAGTTACCTTCTATCGTTTTGAATTCTTATTGTCTGAACTCTGAAAAGTTTACTGCCCTGGCTACCGTTCGCCACGCCTCTTCAGTTTCATTCATTTAGTCATTCACCCATGTCAGCCTTTCTTCAGCACCTTTCATGTGCCAGGCCCTACCAGATGCCCAGCCCGCAGGTGGGGACAGAATGGCTGCCTCTCTGAGTCTCCCGCAGTGCTGGCAGCCCAGAGGCCTGCAGCAACTATCTCTGGGTTCATCAGTGGGTTGAATGGTTGATAGTGGAGCAACGGGGTTGGGGAGAGGAGGGGAAGACGCTGCTTTTCTCCCTCAAATCAGAGCCACTGCATCCACGCAGGAACCCTATGGCTGCCCATTCTGGAAATTCATCCCTTCCTACCGTGAGGCCTCTCTGTTCTCACTGGGGAAGCAACTTGGCCAGGTAATTTATCTATGTGCTGTCTTCTTGGGAGAGACGTGCAGCCAGGCAGGTGCCTGATAACAAGCTCCTCTCTGTTCTCGGCAGGAGCTCCCAGGCACTCTGCAGTGTTTACCTCCCCTAACAAGTGTCTGGGTACATGACCAGGGGTTATCTTTGTGAAGCTAAAGCAGGAAGAAACTAGCCCTAAAATACATAGCCACCTGGAAAGCAAACGTTGCACCCAGCTCCACACTCCCCTCCCAAGGAACAGGGCAGTGGCCAGAGGTTAGCAGCAAATGAAATCCTGTACTACCATTCCTCCTTCAGATTGCTCCTTTGCCACACATACACACATGCAGTGGCTATCACCTGTGGCCTTGATTGTGCTAATGCAGGAGGCACTTGGGACGTGGGCGCAGGGCACGCATGCCTGATTCCAGACACCTGCAAGTCCACTCACCTCCCCTAGGCACTTGACATGTGTAGCGGCAGGAAGGTGCACACAGGGCAGGTTCGGGATGGTTCTTAGCAGACAGGGGGTAAAAGAAGGAGTCTTGGAGCCCTCAGTGGCTTTTTATGCTTTTATTATTAGAGGTGGCCAGGTACATGGCAGGCAGGGGTGCCGGGGGATGGGGGGGCCAGGAGGCTGGCAGGCCTCCCAGCCCCCGGCACATCTCACCCTCTCGGCTGCTTTGCTGCTGGTGTCTTGTTCCTTCCACTGCTGCTGCTGCTCTTGCTACTGCTTGTTGGTACTGGCGTCCTCATGACACCGCCCATATAAGCCCATGTCCAAACTCAGGTGCGCCCACTTGCACATGCCCACCTAGGCATGCGCATAGCACCATAGGTGGCCATCATTATATTAATAGCAGGGGGGTGGAAAGACCTGATTGTTCTCTGACCCAAAAACATGAAAATTCAGAACACAGGTGAGAGGTAAAAACAAAGATACCACCTTTTATGATGGAACTAGAGTAGGTGGTCCTAATCCCTAAAGTCTGATTTGGAAATAACAGGCAGGACTAAGTCTGTCACCTGTCACCATTTTCTAAGTCATTTTCTGCATCTTTGCATGCCAGTAGCACTCTTGCAAGCCTAATGAACATTCCTAAAGCCCACAAGACTTTCTGTAAGAAGTGTGGCAAGCATCAGCTCTACAGGATGACACAGTACCAGCAAGGTACAAGGACAGGTACAAGTCTGCATGCCCAGGGAGGCAACATCGTGATAGTAAGCAGGATATGGTGGCCAGATGTAGGGTAAAGGTTGATCAGGTCTTTCCACCCTCCCACCACTGATGATGGACACCTGTGGTGCTGCGAGCATTCCAGGGTGGGCATGCGCAAGTGGGCGCACCTGTGTTGGACACGGGCTTAAATGGGCGGCGTCATGAGGACGCCAGAGCTGCGAGGATAGACCAACAGACAGAACTATGAGGACTGGCCGACAGGACCGACAGTACTGACGAGCAGCAGCAGAGAGAAGAAATAAGCCGAGAGGGTGAGATGCGCTGGGGGCTGGGAGGCCTGCCAGCCTCCCGGCCCCCCGGCATCCCTGCCTGCCATGTACCTGGCCACCTCTACTAAATAAAGCATGAAAAGCCACCGAGGGCTCCAAGAGACTCCTTCCTTGACCTGTCTGCCCAGAACCATCCTGAACCTTGCTGCAGTGCTCCCATCCTGCCGCTACACCAGACTAAGCCACCTTTCCAGAAATAAGCTAATAACACTACAAAGAAGATTGTGCTGCGGCTTGAATGGCTGATGTCAACTGCAGATCTGTCAGATAAGTGAATTCATCAGTCGTTTTGAATTAATAGCCTCTGTGGCTATCACCTGTGGCCTTGATTTTGCTAATGCAGGAGGCACTTGGGAACGTGGGCGCAGGGCACGCATGCCTGATTCCAGACACCTGGAGTAAGGGTGGGGCCATGCATGAGTGTGCACACCTGAGCCTAGAGGCCAGGGCTATAAGGGTAGCATTTCTCAGACTGGGGACAGCTACAAGAGGACGGAAAAACTGCAGATGGTGTCACTTACAGGAGGAATGTAGAGGAAGCAAACAAGGGATTAAGGGGGGAATATCAATGACAATAAATTAAAAATCAAAATCAACAGATAACTACAAATCTGAGACATTCCCCAGGGGAGGAAGAGGGAAAAGAAACAAAATGGGTGGGAAGAGCACAAGGGACTACAGTGACGGTGCACAGGTGAATGGGTGATGGGGATTTCATGGGGATGAGTAATGTACACTGTACAAAAATGAAAAATAGGGGCCTCCCTGGTGGCACAAGGGGTTAAGCACAGCACTAGGAAGCATCCACAGCCACTGCAGCATGAGTTGGATTACTGGCCAGGGAGGAGACCCACATGGCACAGCAGACCTCTCCTGTTCCGCTCACTGCTCCCCTTGGCGGTGTATTTCAGTGACTCTGCCTGTTCTGTTCCTCACTCTGTCTCTGGTGACTCCTCTCACCCCTGGGCCTCTGGCTGTACCCCAGTTCTTGTATGCATAAATAAGTCTTTTAAAGATAAAAGAAGGAAATATAATGTAAAATATGTATTTTTTCAAAAAAAAAAAAAAAAAAGAAGGACTACCGAAGAGCCAAGACCATGAAAGAGTTCAAAGATTTGCTAGGGGACTTACCAGCACCCCCTGCCCACCCTGCACCTGGCTGCTCCACTACAAGGTCTAAAAGAATACTCACTATTAAGAGCTTCAATAAGGCAATAAGAAAATAAAGGGCCAACTAATCCAGTTCTAAAAGCATCATGTTTTATTCATTATGAAGACAATACAATCTTGAGGTTATGTTAAAAAAAAGTTATTTTCCCAATGGCCCAAAAGTTTCCCTTTGAGAAGCAAATCTTGGGTAGTCAGGGCTGGCTTCATGACATTTAGAAGTACCCTCCGCTTGGCTGAATGCTTCTTGAGATGCATTCTTCACTGATGTCATCTTGAGATCCTTAATAATTTTTAAGGCGTCCCACCCTAACTTTTTACCGTGTGCTGGGCCCTGCAAAAGGATATGGCCACTTCTGTGGATGTGCTATGGGCAGAAACACTGCCTGAGAGGATGGGGGAGGAGGGGCCAGGAGGCTGGTGAGGGCCAGCAGAGCTGTCCCTGAAAGGCTGGCTCACTAGCCCCACTGAGGCCATGGAACTTCAGGCCTCACCACCTGAACTCTATGTCTTACCCCTCTCCTTCTCTCACCAGTCTTTGCCAAGTCACCAAAGCCAGAAGAGCCCTGAGTTGAGAGATTCAGGGTCTCCCTCTGTCCTGGGGACAACATCAGAAAGTGTCCCCCTGCCTTCCAGCTCTGGGTGCGGACAAGGAGAGCAATGATGGCCTGTCCCTATCCCTGCCAGCTTCTGTCCACCCACAGGCACTGGGCCCAGCCTCCAGTCACAGTCACTGGAGCCATAACAAGGTCAGCTCGAAAGAAAACACAGCTGTTTACTGGGTGCCTTCAGCCACAGCAAGCTGGATCGGAGGTGCCGGTTCATCTCAGCTAAGAGGGAGCCTGTTAAAGGCTCTGTGTGAACCGGAGCCCAAGGACAGAGTAGAAAATTCACTCCCACTCTCATTCACAGCAGAAACCCTGTTCCCTCCTTAGGAAAAACTAGCACTTTATGCAGGAGATAGGTGTGGGAGGACAGTGAGGCTTCTTTAATGCAAAAGCTAGGTCTGAGACCCTCTTATTCAGTGTAGAGCTCAGGGCCTAGCACAAAGTCAAGTCATGGAAGGAAGGGATGAAGGAAAAGTCTACCTAGACACAGTTATTCAGAATAGAACCTAGGCTATCTCCAGTCTTCTAATCTCATCCCAAAAGCCCTTCAGATCCCACCAATTTTATTGCATTTCTTCAGACCTCTTGGCCTGAAGAAGCACTAATAAAATTCAAATATCCCTGGAAATGGTAAACGCATGAGCTTTCTTCCAGGGAGATCGAGGGCGGTACTTGGAATCTGGTGAAGGCAGTAGTCGGGGAGGGAGGCAGGGGAGAGGGGAGAGGTAGTAATGACAACTGCTGCGCGGTGCTCCCCTGTGGGCCTGGAGGGAGAGGCCCTGTGCAGCCATCTACTGTGTCCTGTGGCTACAGAGCACCAGACACCGCTCTGCTGCCTTGTTCTGTTTGTCCTAAGGCCCCTCCTGCTCTCCTGGGCCACCAATGCCCCTCAGTTCCTGTGCCATGGGTGGGGGTGGGGGTGCCAAGAGAGAGGTGAGGAGGAGGGAGGAAGAGGAGGGAAGAGGGGCACAAGCAAGCTCCCAGCCTCTCTTCAAGAAGAGCCAAGTTCCCACCGGATGGAAGGTGGTACTGCTGCAGTGTCCACACCCCAACTCCGGCCTCCTCCAGCACCCTGCCTCAGCCCACAGAGCACCCTGCCAAGGCTATGCTGAAGTCTGCCTGTCTCCTGTTACATCCACAAGGAGTAAGGGGCAGGGCGGGAAAAGAGGGCTTGGAGTTGGGGGTGCTCAGACATACTAGAAACCCATCCATGCCACAGAATGTGAGCTCATGAAGAGGGCCTGCTGGAAAGATGATTAGGCATCACAGCGAGTGCCCCTCATGCACTTGTTATTAGCAGGAGTTTTCATCATCATTCAGAGCTCATCATTCAGAACTGGTGCCCTCTCCCAGCTGCAGCAGGCCAGGGCTCAGCTGAGCAGAGTCAGGCTCCCTCCTACCTACATCCCATTGTGAACCCACAAGTGGTTGAGTCTGTCCAGTACTCAGGCCTCAGTCCCTCCCCTCCCTCCTCCTCCCTGAGAGGAGAGGTGGGTGCTGGAAGGTCTCATGAGGGAGGGGGGCCAAGCTGAACCTGGCAGAGTGGGGGCAACCAGCATATCTTTCTTTCTTAAACACACTCTGCTCTTATGTGATACCTCCAACTATTTGCTCCCAAAGCAGCAAAAAGCATTTTCCTAGGAATTCTAGGAATCAAATCAAAATCAAATGAAATCACTGTCCCCAGGACTCCCCCATAGTTGTGGAAGTGAAGATAAGCCTATCACTTCCTCTTTGTACCTGCTGCTGCTGCCAATCAGAGGGCTGACCTCTGGGGCCCTGGCCTGCCTGTCCCTCTTCCTCCTGCTGCAATCTGAAAGTCTCTTGTAATGACCCTAAGCATAGGGACAGTTCAGCCAAAGGAGCCCCTGAGGTATTTCGCAATGTTCTTGATAGCTCATCTCAGGGCTGTTCTCACTAACAAGGACAGTGCTGCAAGTAGTGAGCTTGCACGGCTAAGCGCCAACGGTCAAGCTCCCAGGTGGCTCACTCACCCTTTTGCCTCTTCATTTGCTTGGCTGAACTGAGAAACTCAGATCTAAGTCTGAGGAACAGGAAGAGTTTGGTGAAAGAGAAATGATAGGGGAAGGGGCATAGGCAAAGGCCCAGAAAACCTAGAACTTACTAGAAGATTGGGAGGCCTAGCACATTGATGGTTCTGAGCTGGAGCTCAGACAGGAAAGAGGAAACCCTTTCCAATCCAGGCATGGTCAGATTTGCATTTTAGAATGTGATTAGCCAGAGTTGGAGAATCAGGTCTTGGCTAGTGAGAGACAATGGATAAATGAAGGAAAGTAGTGGAGGAGAGGATAGAAGGTGTAGATCTGATGGAGTTATGGAAGCAGGATGGATAGGATGTGCTGATGAACCGATGTGCTGAGCATGCAAGAGGAAGGTGAACCAGTTTCTGGTTCACTGAGCTGTTAACAAAGGTAGGAGACACAGGGAAAGGCACAGGATCATGGAGAATAATAAAAGTTTTTGAACTTGTTGCATTTGAGGTGTTTGCAGGACAAATAAGATGCTGCAAAGTTTTAGATAATTCTCCCTAGATGTTTAAAGGCAATGGCGGGCCTCCCTGGTGTTGCAGTGGGTTAAGCAATGCTCCATGAAGCAAACCGCAGCCACTGTAGCACGAGTTCAAATCCTGCCGCCGGCCAGGGAGGGGACCCACATGGCGCAGCAGACCTCTCCTGCCTTGCCCGCTGCTCCCCTCAGCAGTGTGTTTCGGTCAATCTGCCTGTTCTGCTCCCCGCTCTCTGTGGTGAATCCTCTCACCCCCCCACACACACCTCTGGCCTGTACCCCAGTGCTTGTATGCATAAATAAATACATCTTTTTAAAAAAAATAAAGGCAATGACAAGCTGAACTCCTACTAGTAACTGAGGTCATTCAATTTGTAAATGATGGCAATAACTCCCTGAGGAACACCATCATATAACAGAAAGACAAGGGAAAAGGAATCTGGGAAAAGTTGAAAGGAGCAACCAAAAAGAAGGAAAAACAAGGGAGAAAGAATTAGAATTTTTTTGCTTTAACAAAAAAGCCAATTCAGGGCCTCTCTGGTGGCTCAAGGAGTTAAGCACAGTACTATGAAGCTATCTGCAGCCACTGTAGCACAAGTTCGATCCCCGGCCAGGGAGGGGACCCACATGGCGCAGCAGACCTCTCCTGTCTCACCCGCTGCTCCCCTCAGCAGTGTATGTCAGTCTGCCTGCCTGTTCTGCTCCCCATTCTGTCTCTGGTGAATCCTCTCTCCTCCCCCTCCACCCCCACACCTCTGGCCTGCACCCCAGCTCTTGTATGCATAAATAAATAAGTCTTTTTTTAAGAAAAGCCAATTCAAATTGACCTAGATAATAAAATTATTTAAATGTTGATGAATTGGAAATCTTGGACCAAGAGTAGCTTCAGCTTCAGTTTGATTCAGCTGCTCAACGATGACAGAAAGACATAAAAGTTTACTTCTGTCTTTTGGCTCTTCCTTCTGTCGAATTAGCCTTCTTCTAAAACCAAGTATCTAAACTCCTGGGTTTCGTATTGTGCTCTCTAAGTCCAGTCCTCTATAAAAGACCAACCTCATTGGACTGTTACAAAGTTTAGATGTGTGATAGGAAGCTATTATAGATATGTGGGTGGCCTCAGCCCAGGCGGTAGTAGCAAGGGTGGACACAATAGCAGGACTGGGGATTGGCTGGAAGCAAAAGGTGAGGAGGGAAAACACCCTGGCTTGAGGGCAGGGCAGGGCCCATCGAAGGGGGAGACCTTGCCACAACCTTTCTCCTTCCCATCCCATTTATCCACTGCCTAGGTGCCTGTGCCTTCACCACATGCTGCCAGCATCAGGATGACTAACTGTTAATTGTTGAAAGGAAAGTGCTTATACATGTGTAGGAAATGCTTCAGGCTACAGCTAGCTCCACAGGTGGAGGTGGGGGGGGGGAAGAAAAGGGGAAGCAACTACAAAAGAAAAGAACTGAAGAGGAGATATGGTCCCAAAATATGCATTTTATAAAAATGCAAGTGAAAGGGAGTTTTGCCCCAAGGAACAGCAAGATCAGAACGATGGGATCCTAAGTCTTAATTGTGAAGGCAGTTCACTGCGTGGCCAGTAATTTTTATTCTTGAAAGTGAAGTATTTGCAACTTCTGCTCCAAGTACTTTCACCCCATGTCCTATTTCTTGTAGACCTCAGCTTTTATCAAATAGGAGATGCTGCAATCCTCTCCAAAGCAGACCAGACCAAGCTGCATACTTGGCTACACTTCCTTGGCCCTGGCTCCATTTTGGGGGAAGAGGAGAAAGCTAGGGATTGATGGAGAACACACAAGGGATGAGGGTGAAGGAAGGGACTGCTCTTCCCAACAGCAGGACAGGAAGGAGAATGTTGGCAAACAGCTAATCCCCTGCCTCTGCTTTCTTGCTCAGTGTTCTTGGACCTGGAGTTCCAACCATTGTCTGATTCCAGGGAAAGAGGCTGTTTCCAAGACTTGCTCAGCCAAAATGCAAGCCACCAATCTGGGAAACACAGCCCCTGGCTGACCACAGCCTCATTTGTCTCCATCTATAAGTGGGGGTGAAACTGTCCTCTGGGACACCATCCACATTCAATCCCCACATCCAAGGACCAGGCAGCTGGAGTTAGCCAAAGAATAATAACGTGCAATGCCTTGACCTCTTTGTCCTGTAGTGGCAGTAGAATCTGGAAAGAGTCGAACTGGAGGTCCTGGTCACTATTTTCAGATGTTCAAGGAAATCTCTTCTTCAATCTAAAAACCTCTCCACCCAATCACCAGGAAGGCCACAAGGTCAAAAGTAGCCTTTTTGCTCACACTCCACACCTTCTTCCTCCTCACAGAGCACCAAGAATAACTTCCTGCTGGGGGTGAGGGTGGGTAAAAAAAGATTTAATTACAGTTTCTGTTTCTGAGCTGGTTCCCCTTCCCCCAGCAGCCACCATGTTGCCCTGCCTGGTTGTGGTGTCAATGAAAGGGCACTGGCCATGCGGACACTACCACAGGCCAGAGTGCTGCCCAGAGAGCCTTGAGGCAGGAGGGGCATCTCCACTCCAAGCTCACTCATCCTCACAGCAACCCCCGAGCAATCTCTGGTAGGAAGAGAAAGTCTGGTCTTAGGATATCTTCTTCAGAATCCTAAGACAGAATAGAAGAGGCTTTTAAGTCTTTGGAAGAGAGAGTAATCACCACCTGCCACCCTCAGTAGCTCCAGGCCGACACTGTCTCCTTCTCCTACTTCCACATCTCCCACACTCCTAACCCCCACCCCTTTCTTACTGCTCTGCAGCTGTCAACCAGGGTTGCTTCATACTCAGTGTTTTCCACATGCAGTTCGCAACCTCACCAGATGGACATCTCATGGGCCACAAGGCTTCTCTGGGCCCTGCATCCCCTTACCCCAAGTCCAACTTCCAGAGGGAAAAATATTTTAATTCAATATTCGCCAAACAGAAATTCTCTTAAGTGCATCTCTGAGATGGACTTGCATCTGTCCTCTTAAACTCTGATAAGCAGGTGAGGGGGGCCCTTCCCCCACTTCCATCCCCCCTCAACTCCCCCTCCCCCCTTCCCTACCCTCCCCTGACCCCCCCCTACAAAGCTCCCCAAGCTCCTCAAAGAGCTCCTTTAATCTGGTCCTCAGATGGTTCCAAAAACCAGTGCTGAGCCAGGAGGGGCATTACGAAGCTATGCAAAAAACTATTTTTCTGGTTTGGGACCTCACCCACCGGGGATTCCGTTAGCTGCCTTTGTTGTCCAAGAATCTGAGTTAGGAATCCCTCCAGGAGGTAGGAGGGGTGGTGAAAATGAGGAAGAGAATAAAAGCTCTTAGTTATGGTCCAGCCGTGCCAAGAGCAGCTTCGGAGGCTTACAAGCGCTCACAGGACCATCAAAGGGAAGCCGCACCGATAACTCTTGTTTGTTGACTCGGTAAAATGCTCCATCTCAGGGTTATTGCCATTGAAAACATCTCCTCTATCTGGAATCTTTTCTACACCAAGTGCATAATTGCTTCATTCATCTCTTTAGAGGAATCTGTCACCAAATCCATAAGCTGCCTGGGCCAGCCAACAGGCGGGGCAGGATACCAACTTGCCCAGCCTCCGCCCACTGGAAGGAGCCAAGGATGCAGTTCCTGTGTTAATAAAGCCCCAGATGTCTCTCCTACCCTGTGGGTGGTACTTCCTCTCTCCCCCCAATATTGTCCAGTGTCCCCCCTCCCATAAGGAATCAAGGCAAGGAAGAGGGATGGAAGAAGAAATTCCCAACTCAATCAGTGTTTGGGAGGATTCTCATACAGGCAACTTGCTCTTACACCATAAAAAGAAAAGCTAACAAATACATGCCTTCTATGTGCCAGGTGGATGCTCTGTCATACATCTGTAACAGCCCAAGGAGGAGAAAATTGCCCAAGATCACAGTGGCAAAAGTAGAATTTGTAAACAAGTCATACCCACTGGTGGCAAACCACTAAGAATTTGAGCTTGGGGTCACCTGTCTCTATCCTGGGAGTCATACATAAGGTAGCTCCCTTATCCACCTCACAACCCCATGGAGAGGGAAAACAAAAGCAGCTGAGTCTGAACTTTATAGCCCAGAAAGCAATAATCACTTCTTAATGGACTGTGCCTTTCTCTAATTCAGGGGGAATCTTATACATTGTCTGTGTCTCTATACCCTATCCGTGCCTGGGAGGTAATCGGCCCTCTAATGATGCTGAAATGGAATGAAGCAGTGCCCACAGCATGTCCTATGGAGAGCTTAGTGCTCCTGTGTTGGGAGTTGGATTGGAGGAGACATGGAGGTGCTAGCCTGGTGTCAACTAGAGAGAAACACTGTAGCTCCTGACACTTAAGACTGACTAATCCAAGAGTAAAATGGAGCAGATGCTCTGGACAGGCTTCAGTTGGAGGCAGGGAAATGGGGAGAAACAGGAAGAAAATTTCTAGGGGAGGGGGGTCTCCTTGGGACATGCCATAGTCACTGCCTTATAGGAAGGGAGTCTCCTGCCCCAGGCACAAACACTACTGTCACCGCAGGGGAATGCCTCCTAGGTCCCTGCCAAGAGGGTCTTTGAATGCGGGGGGGGGGGGGGGGGGGGGGGGGCACCTATAACTAGTGGCACTTTATGGCACTAACTGCATTCTGCCTTTTGTTTCAGGCATTTGCTTCCCTGTCTCCTCTTCCTTATGGAACTACGGACAGGTCCTGGTTCGTCTTGAGTCCCACTCAGCAGCTTCCACAGTGCAAGCAGCCCCGAGAGCGCTCCACAGACACACGTGAAGCCAGGAAGGCGGGTGAAGGCAAGCAAGGTGCCCAAAGGGCAGAGAAAGATTAGAATGGGCCTGCTTGCCCAATCACCCCCAGCCCTGCCCACCCTCTGCTGATCCCGGGCTCCAACACAGCCCACTGGCGTCCCAGGCACCTTTGGGGGCTGCGGGGCAGGGGGCGGGGGGCGAGGGGTGAAGGGTGGGGGGGGCGCCTTTTGCCTCGGGCGGGGGTCTCTCCTGGGCGGGTGAGCCGAGCTCGGCCCTCCCGCCAGCTCCGCAGGAAGCGCTCCTGCTGGCGCGCGTCTGCACAGCGCTGTTCAGCCTCGCTCTCCAGAGTGATTTGTGTGTCAAAAATATGCCAAGGCTGTAAATCAGGTGGTAGGAAGCTCTGTCTCCTGTTTTCCTGCTACACCAGAAGGAGACGGAATGTACTGCCACCGGCTCCCAAATCTGGAAAACCGCGTCTGATTTAAGAGATTTTTAACAGGCATTAGCCTGGGCCAGCGCTGGGACGCCGGATTCCTGACTCCCCTTCCCGCCCAGCCACCTCTTCCGGGTCGGAGGGCCGAGCCGGTGGGGGACCTGAAAGCCAGGTGCCTAACGAGTCCCCGAGTTCTATGGCAGCTGCTACAGCTCCTCCCCAGGAGGCTCCGGAGGGGAATTTTCCACTGCCCAGTTCGATTAGGCTCCCGCCCGCCAGTGCTGCTAACTTAACTGTTCAGGGGTGGTGGGGATTTATGCAGAAGCCTCCATCCCACCCTGCTGCAGCCAGGCTAGAGGTGTCTGCGGGGCAGAGGGTGACCTGGGTGGGCACCAGGCCTCCCTTTGGGTAGAGAGAAGAGATCAGAGAGACCCGGTGGCAGGGGGCGGGGGTTAGGGACAGAAGCCAAAGAGTCGCCTCCCTCTGCCTGTCCCTCCCTGTCCCAGGATGTCCGAGAGATGGCCCGGCGTGGGTGAGCGCTCCCTCCCTCCTCCCTGCCCCTGCTCCGCCCCCTCCCCGGAACCGCGGCCCCCTCAGCGCTGAGCGGCTCATGCCCTCTGGGTTCTGTTTTCATTCCAGGCTGAGGATCCGGTCGTGGGAAGCAGGTAGGAAACCATGATTCTGGGGGTTAAATGAAGAATTATATTTAGTGCTCACAGAAAGCCAAATATTGGGTTAGCAGCCAGGAATGGAGAGGGAAAAAAACCAAAGCAAACAGCAGAGGAAAGAAATTCCTACCAAACAAGGTCCCTATTCATTCTTCCAATTCCAGGTGCAGGGGCCTGCAGCGGTGAGATGAGACCCACTGAATGTAAGCAGCCAGTCCTGACTACAGAGAAAATGTTTGGACCCCAAATTTTTATGACACCCCCCCCAACTCAGACCCTTTACCGCTTGGGACCCTGGGGCTCTCAGTCTCTGCCCGATAGGGTGTCAGTAACTCTACTGGCAATGGTACCACAGAGCTCATTTCTTAGACCCTAAAATCTGGGATCTTGGAGTTGGGCAGGGAGACAAAGCAAAATGAAGTGTTCCTGGTTTGACCTTGAGTAAGTCATTTAACCTCCTGATATTCATGTGTGGAATGCAGAGATTGTATTAGGATTTCATACATCATAACATCCTATTTTCTGTTCCTGCCTAAAACTAATAAGAATAAGAGGGCAAATAAGACTATAACAGCAGTATCCATCTGTTCCTTAAGAGCTTAGGGCAAGGTTTAGCGAGCCAAAGTGATGTTTCAGTTTATTCCCCATTCTCAGTTTTTTTTGTGTCTTGGCCTTCTACAGTGTAAATTTCTAGAGTCTGAGCTGACTCCTCTGGAAGTCCCAGATGTGCTCCTGGAATCTGCTACGACTGCTAGGAAGCAGGTAACAGACTGGGCTGGAGGGGGCCAGCAACATGCAGCTTGGCTAAGGGAGAACTGCAGAGACTGAAAGTTCTGGGAGAGGTTGAGGGTAGAAGGGGCAGGGGCGGCACAGAAGGAGAGGTCGCAGACCTTCCATCCTCCGTAGGCTCACAGAGAAGGCAACGTTTATCCTGACTCTGAGACTCGTGTATCAAGTCACTGAGGTATCTAGTTATCTAACTCTCCTGTGCAACTGTTGGGAGTTGAGATCCACAAGAGGAGGCTGGATGCCAGGAAATAAAGGAACTTTAGCAGCAGAAGTCAGTAATCAAGGGCTAAGGGACTGAATTCTGACCAACTAAAAGCAAGGGAGGACTGGGATTCCTTGCTCTTTGGTTTCCTTCTGTAAGTGTCCCTCTTACCTCTCATACCTCTGACTCTTTCCATTCCCACCCCCTAGTTTTTTCAAAAGGGGTCAAGCTTCTGGTAGAATCTGAACAGTCCCATACTCTGGAACTGGAAAGGCCAACTTGAGGATTAGCCATTTCCTATATACTGATAAATGTCTCTTCCCAAAAGCCCCAACCTGAGGGTGATCCAGTCTACTGGCTAATCCCATTCCAATCCCTCTCTCCCCAGGCTCCAGCCCTCATCAGCAGGGACTCAGCTCATCTGTTAGGTGAGTCATGAGACCAGAACTTTGGGAAAGGACAACGATAGTCAGCCACTGACAAAATTGTTAAACAAAATGAATTGCCACAAACCTGCTCCTTCTCTGGTATTTCCTAAGGTCAGCAAATTACACCACCGTCCACCAGAAGCTAAAAGTCATTCTTGGTGTCTATCCAACCCATCATCTTCTGTTTATGTTCCCAGTGTATTCCTACAGTCTTGCACCAACACCACTGCCCTCATGGACTCTTGGCATGTCTCACCAACATTATTGAAATTCTCTCCCAGCTGGTAACCCTATATGGTTCTATATGGCTCTTCTTCATTCTACCCTTTGTAGGTTAGCCAGAGAAATATTTCTAAAATGCTTATTTGAAAAATCGTTTCACTTGCCTGCATACAACTTTCATTGTTCATCCACTCCCCAGAGGACATAGTCTATTGAGTGACCATGCAAAGTTTTCCATCAGCTGATCCCAGCCTGTCTACTATCACTTCATTGGTCTCCAGCCAGAACCAGTGACACTTCCCTAAACAGGTACTGCTAGACTTCCAGTCGAGATGGAAGGACATGATTAGTGAAGTCATTATGGAAAACAGTGTAGCAATTTCTCAAAAAATTAAAAATAGAACTACCATATGATCCACCAATTCCACTTCTGGATATATATCCAAAGGAAACAAAATGACTCTCTCAAAAAGGTATCTGCTCTCCTCATATTGATTATAACACTATTTACAATAGCCAAGACATGGAAGGTTTAGTTAAAGAAAATATGATATATGTGTAAACGGAAAGACATGTGTATTGAAATATATTTCAGACACAAAAATAAAGAAAACTTACCATTTAAGACAACATGGTTAGACCTGGAGGAAGCACTTTGAATGAAATAAATCAAACAAAGACAAATACCACATGATCTCACTTAAATGTGTGGAATCTAAAAAAAAAAAATTGAACTCATACATACAAGAACAGATTAGCAGTTACCATCAGCAGATGGAGGAGGTAAGCAAAATGGGTGAAGATGGTCAAAAGATAGAAATGTTCAGCTATAAGATAAGAAATCCTAGCAATATAATGGATAGCATGGTGTGTATACTTAACAATAAATACTGTATATTTGAAAGTGCTAAAAGAATAGATCTTGGGCCTCTGGTGGTGCACCGGGTTGAGCTCTGCACTGTGAAGCAAAAGCTGCACAGCAGTGTGAGTTCAATCCCCAGACAGGAAGTTCAATCCCCAAATACCCACATGGCGCAGTAGACCTCTCCTGCCTCACCTGCTGCTCCCCTCAGCAGTGTATTTCAGTAGATCTGCATGTTCTGCTCCCCATTCTGTCTCCGGTGAATCCTCTCACTTCCAGTGACTCTGGCCTGTACCACAGCTCTTGTATGCATAAATAAATAAATCCTTTTTAAAAAAGAGTAGATTTTACACTTGATCTTAGCCAAAAGGCCGAGAAGCGATAAAAAAAGAGTAGATTTTAAACGTTCTCATCATAAGAAAAAATGTAGTTATATGATGTGATAGATATTAAATAGACTTCTTGTGATCCATTCTCAATATATATAAATATCAAGTTATTATGTTGTATACCCAGAACTAACAATGTTATATGTCAAATATGTTTCCATTTGAAAAATAAAGAACTCAGAAACCCATGTATCTATGGAAATTTGCTATATGACTGAGATACTCCTAAATATAAGTAGGGAAATAATGAATTATTTGGTAAATGGTTCTAGGACACCGGCTATTTACCTAGAAAAAAACTAGAGGTCTACTTTATTTTTTTTTTAAAGATTTCTTTATTTATGCATACAAGAGCTGGAGTGCAGGCCAGAGGTGCAGGAAGGGTGCAGAGACAGAGTGGGGAGCAGAACAGGTGGATCCACTGAAATGCACCACTGAGAGGAACTGCCAGGCCAGGGATTGAACTCATGCCATTGACTGGCATTAGCTTGATAGCACTGAGACTTTAACGCCTGTGCCACCAGGAAGGACCAAAGTGGAGTCACACATTGACAGGTGCCAAACTGCTGGTGGGAATGTAAAGTGTTGCAATGTTATAATGTATTAACATTATGAATGTACTAAAAACCACTGTATACTTTAAAATGGTTATAATAGACAATTATATATTATGTGAATTTTACGTCAATTTTTAAAAAAAGAATTCTTCATCCAGTGAATATTTTCTTTCATACTGATAGTGAAATAAAGATATTCTCAAATAAAGAAAAACTAAGAATATTTGTCATCCATAGACTTATTCTAAAATAGATGTTAGGGCCTCCCTGGTGGCGCAGTGGGTTAAGCAACACACTATGGGGCAAACCACGGCCACTTTAGCACAAGTTTTACCCCTGCGGCTGGCCAGGGCAGTGACCCATGTGGTGCTGACAGACCTCTCCTGCCTCGCCAGCTGCTCCCCTCAGCAGTATGTTTCAGTCCATCTGCCTGTTCTGTTCCCTACTCTGTCTCTGGTGGATCCTCTCACCTCCTGCACCTCTGGCCTGCACCCCAGTTCTTGTATGCATAAATAAATATTTAAAAAATAATAATAATAAAATAAAATAGATGTTAAAGAAAGTTCTTCAGTGGAAGGAAAAATGATACCTTAAAGAAACTTTGAACATCAGAAATAAAGAAAAAGAAACAAGAAAAAATTATATAAGACTATTCTCCTCATGAGTACTTTAAAATATGTATAACAAAAAAAATAAAATATGTATATCAATTTTTTAAAAAAGATTTATTGATTTACACATACAAAAGCTGGGTTACAGGCCAGAAATATGGGGGGCTGAGTGGATTCACCTGAGACAGAATGGGGAACAAAGCAGGCAGATGAAGTGAAATACACTGCTGAGGGGAATAGCAGGAGAGGCAGGAGAGATCTGCTGTGCCATGCGGGTCCCCTCCTGGAGACCCAACTCATGCTGCAGTGACTGCAGATGCTTCATAGTGTGGTGCTTAACCTCTTGTACCATTAGGGAGGCCCAATATGTATAACAATTGAAAGCAAAAGTATAACATGTCTCAATGAATTTTCAGTGTATATAGATATAACATGTATGACAAATACAAAATGAAGGACAGGGTAGTAAGTTTTTGACATTCTACTTAAAGTAGTAAAATATTAATTCTGAGTAGACTGAAATAATGTGTGTGTGTGTGTGTGTAATCCCTGGAGCAACCACTGAATCTTTTTTCAACTCTATTAAGAGATATAGTTAAAAACTCACCAGATAAATAGGGATACAAAATGCTAAAAAAAAAGAAAAAGTAGCCCTAATCTAAAACATACCAATACTTACATGAAAGTATTCTAAAAGACAGGAAAATGGCAATTAGATTTAAAAGCAAACAACAAGGGGTCTCCCTGGTGGCTCAAAGGGTTAAAATCGCAGCATTATGAAGCTAACCTCAGCCACTGCAGCATGAGTTCTATCCCTGGCCAGGGAGGTGACCCACATAGCACAGCAGACCTCTCCTGTCTCAACCTCTGCTTCCTTAGCAGTGTATTTCAGTCCATTTGCCTATTCTGCTCCCCACTCTGTCTCTGGTAAATCCTCTGACCTGTACCCCAGTTCTTGTATGGGTAAATAAATAAATCTCAAAAAAAGGAAAGACCTGTTTGCTGTCTACAGTTTTTTTTTTTTTTAAAGATTTATTTATTTATAGCTTGGGTACAGGCCAGAATCGCAGGAGGTGAGAGGATCCACCAGAGACAGAGTGGGGAGCAGAACAGGCAGATGGACTGAAACACACTGCTGAGGGGAGCAGCGGGCAAGGCAGGAGGGGTCTGCTGTGCCATGTGGGTGCCCCCCCTGGCCGGGGGCAGGGATCGAACTCATGCTGCAGTGGCTGAGGTTTGCTTCATAGTGGTTGCCCAACCCACTGCGCCACCAGGGAGGCCCCCGCTGTCTACAGTTTTATGATGTAAGTAGATTAAAAGTAAAAGAATGGAAAAGATATACCATGTGAAAACTAATCAAAAGAAAGCTAGAATTGATATAGTAATATTAAACAAAAGACTGAATAACTTCTTGGAATAAAGAGGGGCAATATATGACAATAACAGTCAATTCACTAAAAAAATCTAAAATTTTTAAATGTGTGTGCACCTAACAAAGAAGCTTCAAAACACATGTAGCAAATGCTGATAGGACTGAAAAGAAATTAGAAAAATCCACAATTGTAGTTGGAGACTTTAATACTCTTTTCTCAGTAACTTATAGGATAACCCAACAGAAAATCATCAAATATATAGAAGAACTGAGGTATTCCATCTACCAACTGGATTCGATTAACATTTGCAGAAACTCCACGTAGCAAGAACAGAATATACATTCTTTTCAACTGTACATAGAACATTCACTATGATAGATTATAACCAGAGTCATAAAACAAACCTTAATAAATTTAATAGACTTGAAATCATACAAAGTATGTTCTCTGACCATAATGGAATTAAACTAGTAATCAATAACAGAAAGATAACTGGAAAAACTCCAAACACTTGGAAATTAAACATAATAATCTATAGGTCAAAGAGGAAATCACAAGGGAAATTAGAAAAAAACTTTGAAGTGAATGAAAATACAACAAATCAAAACTTGTGGAATGCAGCTAAATAAAGTAGTGCTTAAAGGAAAGTATATACTATTAAAATTATATTTGAAATGAAGAAAGATCTCAAGTTAATAATCCAACCTTCCATTTGAAGAAACTAGAAAAAGAAGAACAAAATAAATCCAAAACAATCATAAGGACAGATGAGAAAGAAACCAAGTGAAATTTAAAATAAAATTAATAGAGACTATCCATTATAAAATTAAAAGCTGAATTTTTGAAAATTTCAATAAATATAATTAACTTCTAGCCAGATTAACCAAAAAAAAAAGGGGGGGGGTTGTGAAACAAAGTACACAGATTGCCAGTATCTGACTTAAGAGAATATCACTATAGATGCCACATATGTTAAAAGAGAATCCTGGGCCTTCCTGGTGGCGCAGTGGGTTAAGCAACGAACTATGAAGCAGACCGAAGTCACTGCAGCACGAGTTTGATCCCTGCTGCCGACCAAGGAGGTGACCCACATGGCACAGCAGACCTCTCCTGCATTGCCTGCTGCTGCCCTTGGAAGTGTGTTTCTATTGATCTCCCTGTTCTGCTCCCCACTCTGTCTCTGGTGAATCCTCTCAACCCCCACACCTTTGGCCTGTACCCCAGTTCTTGTATGCATAAATAAGTAAATATTTAAGAAAAAAAGAAAAGAGAGAATCCTATGAGCAGCTCTACACAAATATATTTTTTGACTTAGACAAAATGAACTAATCCCTCAAAAGCCAGGGACTGCCTAAGAAGAGATAGATAACCCAAACAGTCCTGTATCTATTTAAAAAAATTGAATTCACTATTACAGTATTTTGATAGCTTCTTGGAATGATGAAACTGTGTTGTACCCCAATTGTGATGATGGTTTCTTGTATCTACACATGTGTTAAAATTCCGAACTGCAAATCTCCTTACTCAAAAAAGGAAATTTCACTTTGCTAATTCTTAAAATAATCATTTAAGAAAAAGTCAAATGAATTCATATCAAAGTAGACAAAAATAAATAGGACATTCACGGAAGAAACAAATGAAAATAATAAAGATGTTCAACTTCCCTAGCAATTTGGGGGAGGTAGGGGAAGCATGCAACTTAAATAACAAGAAGTCATTTGGTACCCAAATTATGATCACAGAAATATTAAAAGCTGCCAATCAACAGGATTCTCACAACTGGTAGTAGTTCTGCTGGCCAGTCACACTGCAGTGGCATTTACAAGAGGACACTGAGTTGTAGTCCTTCCAAGGGCTACCCCTTCTAAAATTCTCACAGGAGCACAGAAAAAGACATGCTCAGGAAAACACATTGCAGCATGTCTATAATAGCAGAACGTTTTTTCAAGCTAGGGAATTAATACGTGTTTTATTATTCATACAATGAAATCCTATATGATATTTTAGTATTTCACGATATGCTATTTTAAATAAATAAACTAAGACCTATGTGGAACCGACATGGATAAAATCTCAAAGATAGAAGTTTGAATGCAACAGCAAGTTGTAATATGACACTATATAAAGTTTAGAGACATGCTAAACAATGTTATATATTATTCATGGATATATACAAATGCTTTAAGAGTATAAAAATATGCCCAGGAAAAATAAACACAGATTCAGGGTAGGTACTACTTTAAGGAAAAGAGGAGGATGTGTTCAGGGTACAAGGAGACTTGAACAATATCTGTGAGTCTTTTTAAGAAAAATGCAAATGTTCAAATAAGGCAAAATGTTAGAACTGAATGGAGATAGATGTTGGACTGATGCAACTTCATTATGTTGTTCTTTGTGTTTTTCTAGATATTTGAAATAGTTCATAATCTGAATAATTGCTGCTGCTTACAGCAAGACATCCTGGTAGTTAGAGCCTGGTAGAAACGAGCCCTCTGCAGGCTGGCTTCCTGGGCTCTGCTCCCACTTCTGCTTTCGAGCTTGGAGCTTAGAAAAATGATTTAACTTCTCTGAGCCTCAGTCTCCTTACCAGTAAAATAAGGATGATGACGATGATAATGCTTCCCTTAGAGGGTTTTCGTGTTACATGAGTTAAAATCCAAGATGTTTAATAAAACTTGGCACATCACAAATACAATGTGTTAGATGTTTATTATTCTTCTTTTGAAACTCAACTGGTATCACTCTGTGAAAGCTTCCCCAGCAGTGACCCCGTGTCTAATCCATCTATAAACCCTGGTCCAAGGGGAACTGCGCATAGCATCGAGACTTTTCACTTTGCTTAGCTGCGTAGCTTAATTATTTGTCTTCCCGACGATATTATTTGTTCTTTGTGTCCTAAATGTCTGGCAATCATAGGAATATCAGAATCACTCTATGATTAAAAGAACAAACAGATGAACAAGAGACTATCCCTCTGGTCTTCCAATAGGCCCACTGGTGCTTTCTCTTCTCTCCCTGCCCCCTCCTTTCCCAAGAATTTTGAACTTTTAGAGACTGGCTTAAGTCTCTCTAATCACAGGGGAAAAAACAAAGAGTCATTACTCTGAACAAATACTCCTCTTGGGTTTTATAAGAAACCTATGTGTAGAAGACAAACTTAAAACAAAGGAAAGAGTCCAAATTTTACACACACACACATACAATCTCTGTTCCAAGAGGGACTGTCTCAACAAGTGGGAGATAATGAAAGATAATATGAGAACAGAGCTCCCAGAAAAATATTCTCTTGAAAAGTTGTGAGTCACATTTTTTTAAATCACAAATCATATTCTTAGTGAATAAGAGAATGTTTTTCATTTACTGAAGCAAATGGTTAGTTAGATTTTCTTGTGAATTCTTTATTAAAGACTGGAGTAAGGAATTCTTTTGTTAAGGAAATATTCAGGCCTTTCCTTGCCAAAATAGCTTTTGAAATCTTTGCTGTAATTATGCTGATGTTTTCTGTGTTTATATGTTAAATGCTTAGAGCTTAATTGTTAATGGGTAAGTAAGAGAAGCCGCAGGGTCGTTGCCAAAAGAGGCCCAAGGGCTGGGGCTGGGTAGCAGTGACTCCACGGCTCCCCAGTGAGGAGAAGCCTTGAGGGCAGCAGCAGCATTCTAGCTCCACGGAGGCAGCTCCCGGCAGAGCCAAGGGAGGTGACAGCCCTGGGGGTGGGAATGAGACAGGCGGGTCAAGGACCCAACCTCAACAATGATGTTGCTCAGGGCTCTAATCTTAGTTTGGTTTTTTCCTCACCTCTAATAAGTCAAGAACTCCTGCTGACTGCAAGAAACCAACCTGAGAATTAGGGTGCTGTCAGCATACCCGGCTACCAAACAATGTGGCCAGCACTAGAGTCATGGGTTTATTTCCCAAGGCAGGTGAGCTGGGCTGGAATTCCTCACCCACCACTCATGACACGTGTTATTTAAGCTTAGACACATCATCTAACCTCTTTTCTCAGGGTCCTCATTTGCAAAATGGGAAGGAGAGGACCTACCTCCTAGAGTTTAATGAAAATTAAATAAATATCATAGAAAATGCTTAGAACTGGGTCTCCCTGGTGGCGCAGTGGGTTAAGCAACGCACTATGAAGCAGACCACAGCCACTACAGCATGAGTTCGATCCCTGTTGCTGGCCAGGGAGGGTACCCACATGGCGCGGCAGACCTCTCCTGCTGTGCCCGCTGCTCCCTTCAGCAGTGTACTTCTGTTGATCTGCCTGTTCTACTCCCCGCTCTCTCTGTAGTGAATCGTCTCACCCCCCACACCTCTGGCCTGTATCCCATTGCTTGTATGCATAAATAAATAAATCTTAAAAAAAAAAAAAAAGAAAATGCTTAGAACCATGTCTGGCACAGATACGAGTACTATGTCAGTTAAATACTTAACTGAGAGTTAAATAAACATTGTTTTAGGTTTCCACGTATCAAATTCATCAGGAACAGAGGTGCACATAACATCTTACAGTGTTGAGCGTTTGCCACGTTACATGACTTGCCATGCATATTTGATTGCTCCTTCACATCAATGCATGTTTACATATAGTGTAGTCTTTCTAGTGACTGCTACATATCCTCTGGAAGATTATATGCAGAGAGAAGAATTTGTGAGAAACTTTCACATGCTTCTGTTGAAATACCACTTATGGCATGTTCAGATCAACCCTGTCTTTATCCTCCTCTAATACATCTCTGTTCTAGGAATTGGGGTCTTGGTCGAAGCAGCAACCTTCTGGACCTGCCAGGGTAGCTTCATGACAATCTTAGGTATTCCAGACAAAGTAACAAACTCCAAAGTCAGCAGATCAGTTGTAAGGAAGGAGTTCAGTGGAAATGTTTTAGGTATGTCTGCTGAGTGTTTTCCAGCATTGAAGTGGGGAGTGGAAGCTACTGGGAAGGTACAGGCTTACAGCAAACTAGGTCAAGTAAAACAAGGTAGATCTCTCCAGAATCTAGGCTTTCAGATGGATAGAATGTGGTCAGAGGCAAGGTTTTATACAAGTAAGAAGAAAATTTGAATCTTGACAAACTCAAAATGCCAGAGTTGGTTATAAGCAGCCTAAGATTTCCCTGTTTTTTTGGGATACAAAAGGTCCCTCAGTTCCCAACATCACAGAACCAGCACCTGCTTGGGTATGAGTTCCTCAGAGCACAACTACCTAGATCAGCCACATTGGAAGGTCTCTCCTGTCCACTCACTGGAAGGGAGAACGTCATCAAAGCAAGTCACATCTACAGTCTCACCAGATCCCATAGTCTTTGGGGGAGACAGAGAGGTGTGGTGAGGATACCCGTAAACTGAGCACACAAATGCGCCTAGGGACATATGGCTACTGTCCATAACAGGTGTCAGAGGCACTGCTGTGTTCCTCACTGAACCCTTGTTTTTTTGAGGAATCCTCTCAGGGAAAGAGGAAAAAAAGTTCTCTTTCCTGGTGGAGCACCAGGGCTTGTTCCCCTACCTTCCCATTAGAAATATGGCCACATTCCAGTGAAGGTGGGTGCCCTGTGGTTCTTCTGCACTGCCCCCATACATACATACTTGTCTCCACATATCTAGGGGAGGCCTAGCAGCCCAGTAACTGTCTTCAGGTGTGCAGTGCCTTTTTCTCTTTGCATCTTCAGAAACAGCTGGTTCTGCTCAAATCCCAGAGATGGTTCTCCAGATGCCCCAACATTTCCATCTGTCCAAATGCTGGGAAGAGAGGGTATGAGCACATAGATGTGAAGGTCACACCCCAGACGGTGCCAATGTGTTCTACCTTGTGACCATCGCTTGGTTGCAGTTCCCTTTGTCTTAAGAAGGGGGCTGGTTCAAATGTCACAGGCACTGGAGACCCCCTGTTCTTTGTCTTTCTGTTCGCTGTTCAACCCTTTCCTTCCCTAAGGAAGTCAGGAAGCCATCTCCAGGTCAGAGAGGGGATGAGATCCTGAGGGGAGAGGACTCTCTCTTCATGCTGAGGGGGTTATTAGAAACGAAGAATCTTGGACTTGGAAAGGCCTTGGAGATTGTGGGGTTCAGTCCAAGAAACTGGCTGAAGAGCATTGGAACAAGAGCCTGAAACCAGCCAAGTAGGGGACAAAGGGAAGGAAAGGGTTGAACAGCGAACAGAAAGACAAAGAACAGGCTGTTCCAAAGAGCCAAGAACGCAAATCATTTGCAGACACCGGTGCAATGCTCAACCACGGCTCCTGTGGGAGGCCTGTCACTGTGGGCTCAGGCCCGTCTACACGTCACAGTGAGTGTGAGCCTATGTGTGCAAGCATCCCAGATGAATCATCCTGTGTGTGTAATGATCATGTCAATTGGTGAATCATTTTGTGTGTGTGTGTCTGTGTGTGTGTTCCAGTGCCCAGGCCTATGAAGACTGCCCAGGCCTGGGTGACTCTGGAATGTGAATGAAAGCCAGAGCTCAGCGGCATGCAGAGAGCTCCCAGGGTGAAGCTGCGTTTAAAGGGCACCACGCTTCATTCACACCGTACATCACACACCACATTTCTGAACCTGTTCCAGAGAAAGCCATCTGTCCCCCCTTCCTGCTGAAATGCCCCTATGGAGCAGCAGTGTTAAATTCTTCAGGCTTGCAGGGCTGTTTTCAGAGTCAGAGGTGGCCACAATCTCGGAATCCTAAATTTCAACCCCTTCATTGTAAAGAGAGGGGCTGTGGCAGGAAAAGCAGATGCGGTGTGCCCAGGGTCACCTCGCTGTCTTGTGGCAAAGCCAGCTGCCAAGCCAGGTGTCCTGACCACTGCCTCCACCTGCTGCCCATTCTTTGGCCCACCTGCACAGAGTGGGTCTTTTTCTCTTTTCGCTCAGGGATGGGATGAGATCACTGATTTATATTAAATACACACGAACTCTCCCATGGAATGAAACACTGACGTTGTGTCCTAGAGGCTGGGGTCCTCAAGTAACCTCAGAACAAAGTTGGGCATCTCTGGCCAGATGGCCATCAGACTTAGAGTCCTTTGACTTCTCCTCCAGCCTCACTCTCACCCCACCCGGGTCAGCAGGAGCTCTTGCAGAGATCCGTTCTTAGGTCTCCATGTCCATAACTGGCAAGGCTCTTTGGCAGTCATGACACCTTGTGATTCAGAAGTTGCTCATGAAACATCTATGAATATCTCACTCAGGATTCCTCATTCTTTCTCCTTTCACCCTCCTGGCAGCCATGTCATGGCTAAATTTTACTTGCCCCACAAGAATAAAAAATAAATATGGGGGGGAATTTATCTTACCAGTTCTGAGGAAGGGTTTAATAGGTAAAGAGCCTGAACCTATTAACTATTTTTTTTAAAGATTTATTTGTTGATGCATACAAGAACTGGGGTACAGGCCAGAGGTGCGGGATGAGATGAGCCACCAAAGACAGAGTGGGGAGCAGAACAGGCAGACCAACTGAAACACACTGCTGAGGGGAGCAGTGGGTGAGGAAGGAGAGGTCTGCTGCACCATGTGGGTCCCCTCCCTGGGATTGAACTCACGCTACTACGTGGCAGAGGCTTCACAGTGCAATGCTCAGACCACTGCGCCACCAGGGAGACCCCCTGGTTTTTTTTTGAGATTTATTTATTTATGCATACGAGAGCTGGGGCACAGGCCAGAGTCCAGGGAGGTGAGAGGAGTCACCAGAGACAGAGTGGGGAGCAGAACAGGCAGACTGACTGAAACACACTGCTGAGGGGAACAGCAGGCAAGGCAGGGGAGGTCTGCTTTGCCATGTGGGTCCTCTCCCTGGCTGGGGATCAAACTCACACTGCTGTGCCGTGGATGCTTCATAGTGCAGTGCTCAACCCGCTGCACCACCAGGGAGGCCCTGAACCTATTAACTATTAAGGTGAGGTTTGGGGATTATATATGAATTTCAATTATTCGTTCCATTCATTCTTGTCAGATGGCTTGTTGCTGACCTGAACTTCAAAGGGATCACTTCAGCCACTGAATTTATTGTTCTTATTTCATATTAATTAAGTACTTACTATATACACAGTGTTGCTGAGGCCATTCAGCAAATGCAGGCTCTGCCCCACATCCCTGGAGAGTAGGGATTGATTATCTCATTTATCCAAACTTCAAAGCCCTTTAACTCTAATAGCATCTTGTCACTGACTGTGGAGGCAGCCAGGACACAGCAGGGCAGGAAAGGGACAGAGAATCACAGCAGCAGCACAGGTCAGGAGTGAGGCTGGCTTACATCTGGGTCTAGGTCCTGTCTTCATGGAATGATGTCTTTCAAACAGGGTTCTGCCAAAAATATCCCATGGGATGACTTCTTCTAGTGGACAGATTGCTATATCAAATAAATGTTCATAGTAAGTATCTCTCATTGCAGCACATAGGTCACAAGAGAGTAACAAAATATTCTCTTGAATATGCACGCGTGTGCACACACACACAAACACAAGGGTATTCATGTCAGCTTTTAATGTAGTAATAGAAATCTGTAAGCAATCTGAAAAATACATTAGTAGTATATTTGTTAAATAGATCATTTCTCTCATTCAGTGGAAAACAATGCAGCTATGAAGAAGAATGAGTTCCATCTGCACATACTGACCTGAAAAGAGATCTATGGTCATTAAATTTAAAGGATAAGAAAAAAAGTAAGTTACAGAATATAATCTTATTTTGCATTAAAAAAATAAAATGAGGGGCCTTTCTGGTTGCGCAGTGGGTTAAGCAATGCACTATGAAGCAAACCGCAGCCA
Source organism: Galemys pyrenaicus (assembly GCA_019455555.1). Lineage (NCBI taxonomy): Eukaryota > Metazoa > Chordata > Mammalia > Eulipotyphla > Talpidae > Galemys > Galemys pyrenaicus. The sequence continues at coordinate 3,513,000 of JAGFMF010011796.1, read as the reverse complement.
CTGCAGCATGAGTTCGATCCCTGCCCCTGGCCAGGGAGGTGACCCACGTGACGTAGCAGCCCTCTCCTGCCTCAACCACTGCTGCCCTCGCAGTGTGTTTCAGTTAGTCTGCCTGTTCTGCTCCCCACTCTGTCTGGTGAATCCTCTCACCTCCCGTGACTCTGGCTTGTACCCCAGCTAAAAAAATAAAATAAAATGAGTTTTCTATAAGTGACATATATGCTTGTATATGTAAAAGAATGTAGGGAAAATGTATATGGAGAACATTGAAGGATACATTGTTCACTTCAAGGGGTTGAGTTAGAATGGATAAGAAAACTAAATTTCACACACCCTTGTTTTATTTGTTGTATTAATTATTTTGCTACTTTAATAAAGTATAGTTAAATTATTTTGCTACTTTGATAAAGCATAAAAATGGACTTGTCAATGACAACTGACCATACCCAACACTGGTGCTTGCCCCCATGTGAAGTGCCTCATCTATTATGACATTTGGAGAGCTGGCAGCCATCACTTGGGAAAACATGCCACATTTGGCCTCTGCTGAAACATCATGGAACAAAACAAGGACGTCAGCTGTCAGCTCAAAAGAAAAATACTGATTTGCATAAACATATGTGACATAAATTTATTCAATGACTTTGAGACATATCACTCTCAACAGATAAAATTAATTAAAACTAGTGCAAGTTTCTGGCAACTATACTCCAACTTCCCATTTTTTTCCAGGACATTGAAAACTGGAATACATCACAGATTCTTAAATCACATCCTGAATCAGGAGGAGGAAAGGGGACAGAAAGAGGACTTGCTGTATATGCCAGACCCTGGGCTGGGCACCATGCCTATATGATAGCATTTGGTCCCTACAATAATCCAGCAAGGTAGGAGGAAAGAACACACACACACACACACACACATTCAAGCATGCACAAGAAACTATATAAAACAGACAAGAGGAAGAGGCCAACAAGAGTGAATGTAAGACTCAGGGAAGCATGACCCTGTGGCCTTCCAGCAGTATGGGGCAGGCTACTCATCAGCATAGGGTAGTAGTAATGCTGGTGTCCCTTGGACACTGTGGCCAGGAGACTGACTAACTTTACGTTGTCTGGGCCCATTTTATCTCTGCAGAGGATCTGAAATCCCTGGGGGCTGGAGTCTAAGCATGAAAGGAAGCTGTATTAGTCAGGACTTTTTATAAGTGACTAAAACCTAACTGAAAACAGCTTAAGCAAAACATTGACTTATTTGACTCTCACTCTAAAAATGTCCACGAATAGATGGCTCAGTGGAACTGAGATTCAACTATGTCAGTTGGGAATCATTCTCTCTCTTTATTTCTTGCTTTTGCTTTCCTCTGTTTAGGTTCCATTTTTCAGTAAAATTTCTCATCACATGGCAGCAAGTATGGGCTCAGAAACTCCATCTTACTTGGTTCTTTGCAACTTGCTATTCCAATGGAAATAAAGCACTTGTTTCTGTCCAGTCTCAGCAAAGGATCAGAGATGATGCTTCTGGCCCAGCTAGGCTCCAATACCCATTCCTCATTTACTTACAATGGTTACCTAACTGTCCAGGCTGAGTCAGCCCTTCTCGGATCGCATGGACTAGGGAAGGGGGAGTATTTTCCCCTCCAAAATTGGGGGGATAGTCCCAAAGGAAGAAGGAAGGCAAGTTGGACAGCCATCTATCACAACTTCATGTAAAATCTTACCCATAAATTGCAAACTGAGAGATATTGGTAGGTGTTGGTTATTTATAACTGTCCTCTCTTGGCAACATAAATTGCAGTTGGAATTTGTTCCACAGCCCCTGGAAATTGCTTACCACAATGATAGGCATGCTGAAGATTCTAAGGACCTGTCCTCCCATCACTAAGGTTAGAGGCTTGGGAAAAATGACCAAGAGTTCTCTGATAACTCTTTTGTCAGTCAGCACTGGAACCATCAGTTCCTAATGCCCTAAACAGATTATGGGGAATCAGTAACCTAAGGAACTATGATGGCAGAAAGTCCTAGATATAAAGAAGCTGGAAATGTCCTGGAAATAGCCTTGGCCTAATCACCAGGCGCCCAGGTTCTAATCCAAGTTCTACTTCTAACAAGACATATGCCCTGGAATACATGTCCTAAGTTCTCTGATGTCAGAATCATTCAGGTAAAATACAGGAGCCAGGGCAAAGCAAATGACATCTGATTTCCAACTTTAAAATTTTGATTCCAGGTCAGGGTTACAACTTGGAATAAAATTATGGGTATCCATGAATAAATAAGTGAGGTAATATTAGGCTGAATAACATACCACACCCATGGGTCAAATCTGTGACAATTTGAGCAACAAAATAAATGATGATAGTAATGGAATATAGCCCATGAGCAAAAATAGAAGACATGAGTTCAGGGCCTTCCTGGTGGCACAAGGGGTTAAGTCTTAGTCACTAGGAAGTTATCCGCAGCCACTGCAGCATGAGTTTGATCCCCAGATAGGGAGCTGAGCCACATGGCCCAGAAGACCTCTCCTGTCTCGCTCTCTGCTCCCCTCAGCAGTAGGGATTCAGTTGATCTGCCTGTTCTGCTCCCCACTCTGTCTCTGGTGAATCCACTCCTCTCTCCCCACTCCCTATATTTCTGGCCTATATTCCAGTTCTTGTATGCATAAATAAATAAAGTAAATCTTTTAAACAAAATCTCAAGATATCTCTCCATATATTACTTATTAATTACAAAGGAGAAAAATAGTAACCTTATAGTAATGAAACTTGGAGATTACCACATTAGCCAATAATCAAAGTTAACATCACCAATATTGAAGCAAACAAACTTTTGCTTCTGACATGGTGTGCTGAGAAGGCCCTGGCACACCTTTGATGTCTTTTTGCCCAAAATACGCAATCTGAATCTAATCATGAAAAAAGCAACAGAAAAACAAATTTGAAGTCAATTCTGCTTAATGATAGACCAGCGCTTAAAATGTCAAGGCTTCATTTGAACTTCTTTAAAAACAAAAGTCAAGGTCATACAACCAAAAGTCTAAGGAACTGTCCAGGTTTAAAGAGACTAGAGAGACAATGGCAATTAAGAATGCAATGTGTGGGCCTCCCTGGTGGCACAGTGGGTTAAGCAACGCACTATGAAGCAAACCTCAGCCACTGTAGCACGAGTTCGATCCCTGCTGCCGGCCAGGGGGGTAGGGGGCTTTGGGGGGGGCCCACATGGCGCAGCAGACCTCTCCTGCCTTGCCCGCTGCTCCCCTCAGCAGTGTGCTTCAGTCTGCCTGCCTGTTCTGCTCCCCACTCTGTCTCTGGTGAATCCTCTCACCCCCCCCCCACACCTCTGGCCTGTACCCCAGTGCTTATATGCATAAATAAATAAACCTTTAAAAAAAAATGCAATGTGTGGTGGCACAATGGGTTAAGCAACACACTATGAAGCATCAGCAGCCACTGCAGCACAGAGTTCGATCCCGGCCAGGGAGTTGACCTACATGGCGCAGCAGACCTCTCCTGCCTCGCCTACTGCTCCCCTCAGCAGTGTGTTTCAGTCCATCTGCCTGTTCTATCCCCCACTGTCTCTGATGAATCCTCTTACCCCTGCAGCTTTGGCCTGTACCCCAATTCTTGTATGCATAAATAAATAAATCTTTTAAAAAGAATGCAATGTGTGATCCTGGACTGAATCCTGAACCAGGCAAGAAATAGTTACAAAGAACCTCATTGGAATTATTGATGAAACTGAACCCATATGACACTGTGTGTACACAGTCACCTTCCTGGAGACCAAAGTGTGTGTAGTCCAGTGAACAAGTCTCCGAGCCCCAGCTAAGGCGGTCACTGCTTAGTCAAGGTCTCTGGCACCCACTCTACAACGCTTTGGAGTCCCAAAATTCCTTTCATTTCATTCTTCCTCCCAGTCTCAAAACATGTGAGAACAGTGGCCACTAGAATAGATTGATGTCTGTGATCCCCTTAAAATCACCACAGTCCACAGGAACCTCTGGTTTTTCTATTTCTATTACATTTAGGTCTGTGTCTGCCATTTAAAATTAATGTGCTTTGCAATGTTAATTACCTTTCTTTGAGTGAAAGTAGTCTGTGTGTGATATGCATGTGTCCAGCCTCAAAAGATTTGAAACTCGTAGAAGATAGATATTGCCTTTTTTGTTTATTTTTTAAGATTTGTTTATTTACGAGCCTCCCTGGTGGCACAGCGGATTGAGCACCACAATGTGAAGCATCTGTGGCACAGCAGCACGAGTTCTATCCCCAGCCAGGGAGGGGACCCACATGGTGCAGCAGACCTCTCCTGCCTTGCCCGCTGCCCTCCTCAGCAGTGTATTTCAGTCGATCTGCCTGTTTTGTTCCTCACTCTGTCTCTGGTGAATCCGCTCACCCCTGCACTGCTGCCCTGTACCCCAGTTTTTATAAGCATAAATAAATAATTTTTTAAATGATGCATGTTATTATAGTCCATAATCTATTCAGGAACTATTTTTATAGTTAAAACTCAAAAGCTATAACCCCCTCTGTCCCTGCCCCCTGCCCGAGGATCTTCTTAAAACCTGAAAATTTCCCTGAAGCCTGGAATTTGGTGTCTGGGTTCCAGTTTGGGGATAATTGTTGGACTCCTTCCTCAGACCCTGCCTATATGTGTGTCTTGGGGCCTTCCCCACCCCCATCCACACCATCTGCTCAGCAGGGCACAGCTTTCCAAAGCCCCTGGTCAGACCTCTTTTGGTAACTCTACCTGGAGAGAAAAGTAGCTCTGATGACCCACCAGATCAAAGATAAAACCCAAAGTGTTTACAGTATCCACTTTCACTCCCCGGAGAGAAGAACTGTATCTTTCTCTGTAACTGAAAAACTGAACTGTAGCTTTTTGAATGACTGACCCTCTTGGCACCTCCAGGGCCAGGAACCCAGCTGCTGCCCTAGCACGGTCCACAGAAGGGGAGAGAGAGAGAGGGAGGGGGGCCGCTGACAGGACGCCATGATGAAGACAAAGCTATCAACCCCATCTTTGCAGGGTACCAGCCTGGCCCTCACACCTGCCAGGCAGAGCCTTCTCTTTCTTGGCAGACTTCTTTATCCACCTAGTTCGGCAGTGGGCACAGGGGAGACGCTCACTGAGAGTTTATGGTTCACTAGCAGCCCAGTTTTGTAACAAGAACTTAAGTTCCAGAATCAGGAGATCTAAGTCACGCTCTTCTTCCACCTAGGACAAATGGCCTGTCTGAGCCTTGTTTTACTCATTTTAAAATGGCAGTGATAAACATGTCTGACCCAGCTGTCCATCAAGGTTATTCACTCACTTACAAAAATGACAGCATGGAGCAGAGGAGACAAAGGCCTCAGCTCTGGCCTTAGTGGCCAGGCTGTTACTGCCTATGCCTAGTTATGTAACTCTAGGCAAGTTACATTACTTTTCTGATGACTTAGTGTTTCTCATCTGTAAAACGGGATTATACAAAACTACTTGACAGGGTTGTTAGGAGGATGAAGTGAGTTAATACTTACAAAGAGTTTAGTAGAGTGTCAGGTACATAATAAAGTTTATCCAGTGCCTATTCTGGTCTCGGCCCTGTGGAAGGCGCTGAGGTTCTAAGTTTCAAAGACTTACACTGTGGTCGCTAATAGAAAAGCAAATCAAGTCGTCAACCTGTGTGTGGGTCCTCACTGTGTGGTATGGCCTCAACCTGCAGGTGCCTTTCTCACCCTTCAACCCATCAGGCTCTTTTCTCTTTCTTTCCTCTGCCTTGAACAGTGGTCTCTGGTCTGGAAACAACAGCGTCTCCTGGGAACTTTTTGGAAAAGCAAATTCTTCAACTTCACCTGGGGCCCTCTAGAGTCAGAAACCCTACAGGTAGGCCCAGGAATCAAAGTCACTGGTCTAAAATACTCTTTTTTCTGCTCTTATTGGGCTGGCCCCTTCTCGGGAGGAATTCCTCCTTAGTCTTCACAGAAGAGTGCCTGCAGTCAGAGGAGGTTGGTGAGGTGGCTGTGACTATGTTTTCTTTGTTGATTTATCATTTACTCTGTAGGAAATTAGAAGTCTCTTTAAGAAGCCAGTTTTGGGCATCCACCCCATGGGAACAGTTCTAGATGGATGAAGTCAATTGCTGGGGCAGGTGCAATGACACATGTTGATTTTGTGACCACACCAGGCTTTTCAGAAACAGGGCCGAGGCCTGGAACAGGTGAACTGGCTTAAGTGGAGAGAAATGAAGTCACTTGGGGATCTTTAGCACCTAGTGTAAAAGCGGAAATGTTAAAGAGGTAATTAACACCTATGTTCTAGTCTCAGTAGTAGTTAAGTACAGACTTAAACATCAGCTTGAAAATAACAAAATAGTCCCAGGAGGACAAAAGAAAATGTAGGAGGATGTTGCTAAAAACAGTGATGTTACCAGTACTTACACAATGGGGTTTTTTTCCCCTTCTAATATAGCATCTCATTGTGATTTCCGCCCCCACCAAAAAAATCAAAGTTCATCAACAGTCTATGTTGTTGTCTAAATATTTCTCGGTGCATCTTCTTGACATATCTTGGGTCTGCAGGCACCTCTACACTCACCTGACAAATGGCAGCTTCCTCACTGTAAAAGCAGGAAGAGGGTCCAGAAGGACAGGGAAGCCCTGTCCTGCCCTCTCGTCCTCCCCTCCCCCATGCTGCTCCAGTGAGAAGCAACACGGTGGTGGGCAGGAAAGCTTGACAGGCCAGTGGGCACAGAGCAGGGACCAGCCACGGATGTGCACACACTGACCTCCTCATCTGGTGTGCTTCTGAAGAAATAATGCAATTGTGAGAAGCCAAGAAGCCGCAAATAGAACAAAGGGAGGAAAGGAAAAATCAATACGCAGTAAAGGAGGAAGGGAGCCAGGCATGCTGTCTGAATCTTCTGGCCAGAAGGGGAACGGGCAGTCCAGGGCTGCCCCTCACCCCACAGCACAGAACCTGGGCGTGGACAGCATCCCCAGGTCATTGATGCGACGACCTGCACAAAGCCCCTCAGTGAGGACAGGAGTGACTATCTTTCACACAAGGGGGACTGAGAGTCAGCAAGATTACATAACTTGTTCAAATTCACATGACAAATAAAAGCATTGAGATTTGAAGCCAGATCCCAATTCCTGATCCCAAGTTCTTTCTCAGCAGCTCCAGCAATTCAGTCCACCAGGCACTCAGGAAACATGAGCTAAAGTGAATTTGGGAGGAAAGAGGGCCACTTTATCTGGGTTTATGGAGCTGGCTTCCCAAGGCTGATTCACCTGGGAAACAGCCTCTGGGGAAATTTGATTCCTTCCCTCTCTCTGCACTGCACAAACCAATGTGTATCTCTGAAATCAGCCAGTGTGAGACTTCGCCAGGGACTCAGCAGAGGCACACTTTGTTCCTTGGAAGTGGCAACGTGCACCCTCCACCACTACCACCTTCCTAGAGGAGACACAAGAGAGAGGGACACTCAGAGAAGGGGGAAGGCATGGGGCTCCAGAAACTGAACTTGCCATACTTTCCTGGGCAGGCTCTCCCCAGAGGGACACAGGGATTTCCCTTCACTGATGCACACCCTGAGCCTCAGGGACCCGGAATGATCCCCGACATCCCTCCCAGTCTGTGGTGTTTTAGTTGGAGAGTCAGACAGAACTGGCTAAATCAAAGTGGTTTCCCCAGCAACAGTGGGAGAAGCAGGTTTACTTATGCCAGGTAAATAATGCATGAGCTCAGGCTGAGAAATACGGCAACCAAGTTCATGTTACTAACGGGTTCACTGAAGCTGGAGGCTTGGCTCCTGAGCCAGAGTCCCAGGGGATAAGGTTGCAATTCCCCGCCCGCCCCTCCTTTCCAAAGGAATCTTTTCTGTCTTCAGGTTGTATTTTAGGTCCCCCTCCGCTCCCCAGTTATTTCCCTAAATCTTGACTTCAAGAGCCAAGGGACTAGGCACCCATCCTCCACGTGCTTGCTCCATCTTTAAAGACAGGATGCTGGCAAAAGCTCCATTTTGCAAAGTCAGGCAAGGCAGCACAGACCGGGCTCCGCAGCCTGCCAGAAGGTAGCTCATTTCCAAGTTCAGTCGGTATACCTGACAGGTCTGCCAGGTCCCCACGCTCCCTGGTACAGATGCACCCTGCCAAGAAGAAATGTAAACGGAACCAAATTGTGAAAGAACAACTTGTGATAAAGACCAAGTGCTCCTCCCTCCCCCTGAGAATAACTGACACTGAGCTACATCCCTCCGCCCTCCCGGGAGATGTGCTTTCTCTGGTTTGCACTCTGAAAGTAGCAAGTTCCTTCTTTCATTTTACAAATAGGAAATGGCAGTATAATACAGGAAAGCCTTTTCCCAATGACCTGGAACCCTCCCAATATGACATCCCCACACGCTCACACCAAAGAAAAGCTACTCATTTAGATGATTGAAAATTCAGTACTAGAAGAAATTTTAAAACACCAATCATAATAAAGTGGAAGGTTTTATGGGAGGGGGGATGGGAGTGAAATTTTAGCCTGTGCCCAAAAGAACTTGTAGCCTTTGGGGGTTCCCAAATGACAGTTCCTGAGGCTCCAAATTTGGGTAAGATGAACTGCTTGCAGGTGTGTATAACAACTGGCATGTCTCATCCATTTTCCTCAGGAGATATGGAGAGAGGAGCTGGGTTCTATTTTCTTTATATCCCTGGCTCTTGGTACACTGCCTTACTTATCTAGATGAGTTTAAGAGTTTAAAAAAAAACAAAAACAAAAACAGCTGATGACAGCATCTATTTCCCATGAAAAAAATTAAGAATTTGCCTCAACACAAGCAAGAAGATTTAGGCAACTGTTGCCATGTCTGTTCTAACATAGTAAGGATACTATAAAATGGTCTGATGTAGACATTGTATAGAACATCAGAGTGTTAACAAGTAACTATCTGTAGAAAAGCTGCTATGGAAAGCCTCCCTGTTTCTCAGGTGGAAAGGAAGTAATTCACACTGACAATAGATTAGATTCGGCTCTGTGATTGCAAAATGAGGCAAGTCTTCAGTGAGTATCATAGCAACCTAGTTGGTCTGTGAAAATTATGGCAGCTTTGCATTAAAACCTGAAAACTGAACATCCAGCTCTGTTAGAAAACTACTTTTTAAAGAAGCTCCAGGAGGAAGGAAAATCTGACATAGGCTGCAATGTGGATGAACCTTGAGGACATTATGCTAAGTGAAATGTCAGTCACAAAAAGACAAATCCTGTATGATTGCACAGATATAAGGTACTCAGAGTTGTCAAATTCAAAGAGAAGGGAAGTAGAATGCTGGGTGCCATGCCATGCATGGGGGAAGGAGTAAATGAGTATTGTTTAGTGAGTATAGATTTTCAGTTTTAGATGATGAAAAGAATTATGGCCATGGACGGTGGTGTCCATAGAACATTACAAATGTACTTAAAACCATTGTACTGCATACTAAAAGTGGCTAAGATGTGACATTTATAATATATATATTTATATATATTTTATCATAATTTGTAAATGGGGTGAGACCAAATGGCAAGTATAAATAGGACAACTGAAATACCTTCCAGTAACTATTGAAGGAGCTTAGGCAAAATCATACAGATGAAAGCAGTTTAACTTGTGATTGAAATAAAGTGAGGTGTTCGGTCTGGACTGAAAATTTGTTTAGTTGATCTAGGATTATGCATTCACCACTAAACATTATGACAGGTACATCAAAAATGAAAACTTGCTCAATAACAACCAACCAAGGAAATGATTGAAGGTATAATTGGAGGGCAGGCACCTTGTCTACTGCAGATCATGCAACAGGTATATAACGATTACACAGCAGCCGTCAGCCTCAAATGTGGGCTGATAAATGGATTGTGCAATACGATAGCACACACTGAAGAATGCTTTGGAAAATAACCACCACAAAATGTACTGGAATTGGGCTGTAACAGCACATCAACAAATCCTGTCCAACTGAGCAAACAGTCTGTCTGTTGGAGAAAATGAATAATCACTGTGGAAGTTATTGACAGAAGCACAAAAGTCTTGGTGGAAACATCACAAAACCTATTTAAAAGAGAAAACAATGTGTGTCCCTGGCAGAAACACTCTAGAGGAACTGTGGAATCTGAGAAACTCGGGTATAAAATCTGCACTCCTTTAGGAAACTGGAGAGGCATTCAGACACTCTGCCCATCTTTCAAGTATCAGGACCTTACACGCTTTGGCATCCATTCAAAAGGCAGCACATTGAAACAACTGCCACCTCAGTATGACACCCCTGTCCCAACAACAGATTATTTTCGCAACAGGGACCGGCTAATACAGCAGGGTCTGCTAGATTCAGTAATATAAGCAGATGCTTATAGAATGTTATACTTGACATTTCACAGTATATGTCATACTTTCAAAGCACCATTGAGACTTTGATCAAAAATATATTTTTGCATTTTATTGGAAGAAATTCTTCCATTTCTCTCAAGGAAACCGTGGGACTCAAAGTAGCATTTTACAAGAAAGAAAACTAAAGCCCAGTTGGCCTTCCAGGGCTATCTTTGTGGCCAGATCCATCATGCCAACTACATGGGACATTCAGCCCCGCATCGGACATGTCTCTTCAGGTCAGGGTGTATCGTTTTGATTGTCCAGATGATGTCCTTCAACACTTCACATGCCTCCCCCTGTGTGATGCCCACTCAGTGCCACGCACACTGAAAAATGTGCGTGGCCCTCAAAACTGATAGGCTAGACACTTGCTTGCACCCCATGCGCTCCCTGCCACATCACCAGTGGCACACACATCCCTCCAGATGACCCTGCCCTGGGCTCTGACTCACCTAATCACAGCCCTGTGCCTCTCCATGAACTATAGGGAGTAATTTAGGAGTTTGGATCTACAGCATGCCAATCAACCAGCCACCCAGAGGGAAGGGCCCACAGAACCCCTGAGACCTCAGTTCAAGACATCAGTGGGTTGTGGGAAAAAGGAAAGCCATGGCCAGCTAGACCGAGGGTCAAACAGGAACTGGGCAGTGCCCACAGAAGGACTCTCCTGTGGCAGAGACCCCAGGTGCATTCCTTTCACAGGTAAGAACACTCTTTGGAAGACAATGGGTGTGGCTGTGTCCTAAGGAGTTGAGTCTTTTAATGGGTTCTGGGGAACCCCCAGTTACTGGCAGAAGGAATTACCCTTTTTGCAGTATGGCCACAGAACTTGGTCTTTCCCTACGGGGCCAGAGTTCTTTCTGTTCACCCCCAAGTCTGGTCCTCTGCCAGTTTTTCCAAAATTCTTTTCTGCTCTTAAAAGGTCTTAAAAGAGCTCCAATTTAACTGCACTGATTCCCCTTTCTCTTTGCCCTATGATCCTCCTTTGTCTCTGAAAGGAAAACCAAACCACAATGTCAGATTATGTTGCCACCCCCTAGACTCACATTGCCTGCATCTAGCCTACCCCCAACCTTAGAGGAAGCCTTAGGCCGGAAGGGAGGAGGACGCAGTAAACTGAGATTTCTAGACTCCAGGACCAGGAATTATGTTCCATCTTTCCCTTCCCCTCCATCTCCAACACAGTTTCATACACACCCTCATCTTACACCGCTGCCACAGCTGGTAGTCTAGAGAATGCCCCCAATTCTGTGACCTTGTGAAGTCTCAAGTGTACTTTCCCATACTCACAAAAGTCCTTTGGAGCAGGTAATAGTATCTCCTCCACAGATGGGGAAACTGAGGCTCCAGGGGGTAAGTGCATGGGAAGACAAACACAAAACCACTAATTCCGAAGAAAACCTGCACTATGTTCATTGCAACACTGTTTACAATAGCCAAGATATGGAAACAACCCAAATGCCTCGAAACAGAGAGGTGAACCAAGGTATACTACTCAGCAATCAAAAATAATGAATTCATGCCATTTGTGGCAATATAGATGGAACTGGAAGGGATTATATTAAGTGAAGAAGCCAGAAAAGGAAAGACAAATGCTGAATGGTGTTACTTATATGTGGAATATAGAAAAACCAAACAAAAGGTTAAACTAAGACAAACTTTAAAACCAACCATAGATCTGAGGAATCCAAGAGGGGAGATAAAAATAGGGGAAGGGATGGAGAGAGTGCAAGGGACTTCGGATACTTCGGTGGTGGGAAAGCGATGATGACTGACACCTAAGGGGAGAAATCCTATACTGCTGAAATATTAACAAGGATGTGAACCAATGATGTCATTAATAGTAATAAAAAAGCAGTGCATGGGTAGAAAGGTGGTTGCAGAGCAGGAATTGAGATGGCTTCACAGAGCTGCAGCTGAGAGCCCTCTGGGATATCAGCAGGCCCCTCCATGCTCTTCTCACTGCCTTTGCCAGGGGGTCCCCTGCTCATCTTTCACTCTTTGGAAACTGGGGCCCTCCTTAGTTTCCTCCATATTCTTAACTTAGAGCAGGGCAGTGACTCTAAATTACAGCAGCCTCAGGAAACCAGCTCTCCTTTGATCTTGCTTGTGAAGAGCATAGGGAGGGGAGATCATGAGAAGAACTGCACAGAGCCAGGCCTGGGGACAGCACTGGGGTGGGCACAACCCCTCCATGATGTCAGGTCCTATGATTGGGACCCTCTCCCCCTGATGGGGTCCCACCCTTGCTGGCAAGGCACCCATGCTCTGAGTTCCTTTGGAAGGAAGGTTAGAGCGGCACTCCAGGGCCTTTGAGACTTCCGTGGCCTAATGGGATGCAAATTGGAATTTGCTCCCATAAAGATGTATTATGCATGGACTTTCTATTAGATTTCACTTGGAAACTCATCATCCATCACCCCAGCAGGGCCTGCACAACCTCGGGCCTGTGTCAGCAGTTTCTTGTCATCTGGTGTCTGATGCCAAATTCGTCTCCTACTAGGGGGTTTGGGGAAACCCAAAGGTTTGGAACATGGCCTAGGGGCAGCGGGAAAACATCGCCTGTCATCCTTGAAGGTTGTCCTGCCCTTGCTAGAAGAGGGCAGAATCAGGATGAGGAGGGTCCTGACCTGCACAAACAGGACTGTGGGGGCTAGAGCAACTTGATCTCTTGTAAAAATGCCCCAGGGACCATTGGAGCACAGAGGATTCTTGGGTGAGGTTCAGGCTGGGAGGAGAAGAGGGAATGCAGGTTCTCACTAACCTCAGTCAAGAAAGGCCAGAACCGTAGTCTTTCACTATAGGGGTAAATAAAGTCCTGAGTTTCCCAGAAGGATTAGTCTGGAAAACTCACGCATACATGCTTACTCACACATGCTCACATGTATACACACACTCCACATTTCTATACCCCTCCCTACACACTTTCATAATCTCCACACATGCACACATCAACCTGTCTATGCCCCCTACTTTCATCATACATGTGCCATGTACAACCCAGACTCCTACATATGGTCATTCTCATTCACATACATAAAGGCACACACATACTCTCACACTATGTTTATAAGGTACATGTAGCTGCTCACAGACCCTGATTGCCCCCCCCAGAAACATATGCAATACAACCCATACATACCCACAGTCACATGCACATAACAAACAACCCCAACCCACAGCCCACATACATACATGCAGCACCCACACCAGCACACACACTCATTTACACATAGTTATACACACACATACATATTCACATCCTGTATTACCTCTGAAGCCACAGAAGGAAGCTTTTCCTCATTCATGAAAGACTGGGGATGCAACTTTTCAGAGTTGCTAGGATACAGACTCTGTGGGTGTGAGCAGAGCAACAGTAGACAAGTTCCCAGGCTCCTGAGGAGCAATGACTAGGGAAGTAGGAGTCCCATGCCTTTCTGTAGCATCTTCCTTCCCATGCAAGAGCAGATGGGCAATGAGGCCCAGCAAACCCAAAAGGAAGAATCAACTGGGCACTGGAGACTGATAAACTGCCGGATGAGAAGGAAAGGTTTCAGCCTCTGAAGATTGTGGAAAGAATGCATCAACAGCCACTGATGACTGAGCATCTCTGATGTGCCAGGGGTGAGCTGGGGAGCCTGAGACCCAAACTCCACTTAGGAGAAGATAACAGGTGAACCCACAATCCGGGACAGTCTGCCATAAGCCAAGCAACGGTTTTGATATCACAAGTGCTAGCCTGGAGTCACTGAAGGGGCCAAGTCGCTGTGGGTTGGAGTGATCAGGGAAGGAAAAGGAAAGGAGGTTTCAGTTAGACTGGTGGAAGCTAAGACTTAAAGGTAGGAATATGGAAAATCTAGAACGAGAAGGCAGAATTGAAGGATTGTGTTACGGGTCTGGTCCCAGGGTTGCACTGAGTTTGGGAGCCTGATTTTAAACTCACTCCTGCTTCTACTTTTCCTTCAGCATTGTTTCCAGGCTCACCTCCTCCAGGTGCCCAAGATCGCTTCCTTCTCAGGGCCCAGCAAATCTGCTGTCTCTATAACTTTAATCTGAGGGTCTCAGATTTAGACCTAGTTAACACATCATTGGTGAGATTTCCTGATAACACACTAATGTAAAAGACAGAATCCTCCCTACCAGGGCAAGTCATATAAACTAAGAGCTATATTAGCAATCTCTTGGCAGCAAATGCCATTTCCTACATAGACTCTTAGAAGGGTTCAAAGCAGGAAGACAAAATATTTGGGTAGGACAATCAGATAAGGCCTCAGAGAAGAGATGGTGTTCAAGGACAGGCTGAACATGTAATTTCACTGTTCATCAATTTACATCTGGTCCCACAAATTAAATTTTGTTTATTTTGTCTTATACCACTTCATCCCCTATAATGCCTAGTACAGAACTCTTTTTTTTTAAAGGATTTTTTTTAAAGATTTTTAAAAATTTATTTATACAGCTGGGGTATAGGCCAGAGGCGCAGGGGATGAGAGAATTCACCAGAGACAGAGTGGGAAGCACAACAGGCAGATCGACTGAAACACACTGCTGAGGGGAGCAGCGGGCGAGGCAGGAGAGGTCTGCTGCACCATGTGGGTCCCTCCCTGGCTAGGCATCGAACCCGCATTACAGTGGTTACCGAGGCCCCACAGTGCAGGTGCTCAACCCCTTGCACCACCAGGGAGGCCCCACAGAACTCTTAATACAATTTATTATGTTGTTCATCCTGTCAACATTTGCTTGCTTACAAGTAGAGCTTCTGGAATGCTGGATCCCCCTCAGAAAAGTGGGGGTCCAATTCCAGCTTGCTCTCAGCTATATGAAGGTGGCATTTCTAGGGAAGGTTGAATGCTACCCTAGTCAATCTCGTGGCTGCCACCTCTACCCTGTGAGGGCAGCTTCTTCAGAGTATAGTAATGGAGTGAAACTTAGAATCCTGGAACTAGACTACTCAGAGATGTCAAGGTCTAGAGAAACTCAGTGTTGTGCAAAGATCCAAAGGTGATTACATGAGATCCATACATATAAAAATGTGTTTCAAAACAACATGATGGGGGAGCATGCTAACAAACCCTGTCCCAGCCAGGTGATCAAGGCCGACACCAGCAGCGACAAGTCATGTTGACAACATATACCTTTGATATCATGTACTAAAAATGGCCCTTGCCTTCTGTGGTCTTCCTCCCCAAATACATAACTTCAGTCTAATTAATTGTAAGAACAACTTCAGTCAAACACCCATGGAAAACATGCTGTAATATTGCTAGCCAATATTTGCAAAACTGCCCAAGTCATCAAAAACAAGGGTAGTCAAAACAATATCACAGTCAAGAGGAGGTTAAGGAGACATCAGGACCCAAATGTAATGCGGGATCCTGGAACATTAAAAAAAAAAAAAAAATTGAAGATCTGAATAAAGTTTGGATCTTACATAATAAGCATGTTTCAATATTGACTCATTAACAAATGAAGTTAATGTAAAATGTTAATAGTTGGGGACACAGAGTAAAGATATATGGGCATTCTCTTTATTTGTTTGCATTTTTCTGTCAATCTAAAACTGTTCTAGAGGTCTCCCTGGTGGCGCAGCGGGTTAAGCAACCTACTGTGAAGCAAACCACAGCCACTGCAGCATGAGTTCGATCCCTGCTGCTGGCTGGGCGGGGACCCACATGGCTCGGCAGACCTCTCCTGCTGTGCCTGCTGCCCCCCCTCAGCAGTGTACTTCAGTTGATCTGCCTGTTCTGCTCCCTGCTCTCTGTGGTGAATCCTCTCACCCCACCCCACACTTCTGGCCTGTACCCCAGTGCTTGTATGCATAAATTAAAAAAAAACATATTAAAAAAATAAAACTGTTCTAAAAATTTTTTTATTGAAAGAAAATTATACTTTGAGATTGTTGATGCTTTCTGCCATCTTGGTTCTTGTTAGTGTCAATAATAAGCCTTGGGCCTCCCTGAAAGCACAGTGGGTTAAGCAACAAACTATGAAGCAAACCGCAGCCACTGCAGCACAAGTTCTATCCCTGCCGCTGGCCCGGGCAGGGGGAGAGGGGGTGACCCACATGGTGCAGCAGACCTCTCCTGCCTCGCCCACTGCTCCTCTCAGCAGTGTGTTTCAGTCAGTCTGCCTGGTCTGTTCCTCACTCTGTCTCTGGTGGATCCTCTCACCCTCCACACCTCTGGCCTGTACCACAGTTCTTGTATGCATAAATAAATAAATATTTAATAATAATAATAATACGCCCTCAGGCCAGGGCACATCCTATCCCAGGACATAGTTGCCGAACATATTAATGTCTCTTTAGACTCCTCTTGGCTCTAATAGTTCCTCCCGCTTTCCCTGTGCTTGATGACGTCGGCAGCATTGAGGACAGCACTGGTCAGGTATTTTGCAGAATGTCCCTCTGTTAGGATTTCTCTGGTGTTTTTCTCTCAAATTCATTTCAGTCATTGAGCATCACAGTAGAACCATACAGCTGAAACCACTTCTTTTTCCTGCTCATGTAAGAGGGGGTGGCTCCGCAAACTTCTCTATGAAAACTCTGTGTCCAGGGTGACCGAGGAGTCAGGGCATGTGGATCAAACCACCTGCAGGAGCGCGTGGGCTGTTCAGAAACCACCCTGGCATCCTCACTCCAGCGGCACTGGGCCTGATGTTCCAGCCTGGCTTCATGTGGGAGGTTCAGCCAGGGCGGGTCCAAGAGGGGAGAGTCCTGCTGGAGGCTGGGTATTCCACAGGTTAGTCTCTGCTTATTTCTCTCCAGAGCCAGTCCAAGAGACAGACTTCTCCTTCCGTGGTACCTCAGCAGGTCCACGGGGACTGATGGAACTGTGAGTACAGGAACCCACAAGAAGTTGCCTTGACAACCCATTCCTTCCAGGTGTGGGGGAGAGAGGGAGAATGACTATGTTAGCTCTGGAAGGACAGGATTCCAGGATGCTGAGCTGCCTCGAAGGATGTTGTCATTTTTATCCTCCCCGGGTCCTTTCATTATACCATTTCTTAGCCTCAATCCTCCTCGGACTCAGTGCTGTGAGGGGGAGGAAGTCACCGGGCACTGAACTGTGTGGGTTTGACGGAGCTGGCAGGCAAACTCAGCATGCTAAATCCAGTGGACCATTCGAGATGTCTAGACAGGAAGCCAGACTGAGAGAAAAGCAAGGACACTCCCCTCACCCCAGAGCCCAGGGGCTGCCAGGCAGGCTGCTGCCACCACTTCAGAAGCCTGGGGAACCAGTCCTCGGGGGTCTGGGTGCCAGTTCAGGGCACTGCCTTGTGGAAGGAAATGCTGTGTCTTGCTTGCCCAGATCAAGTGCAGCAGGGGAGTGCCAGGTGGAGCAGTGGGTGGCACTGGGATGGAAGTGACCCCACATTATCTTGAAGTTGAAGCTGGGACAGTGGACCTGGCATTCCCTGATGCAATATGGGGCATGTTCTGACAGTCACTCAACAGCCAAGTGCGGGTAGCAGACATAATGGACAGCTTCGGAGATCCAGCTCAGTTCATCCAGTGCCAGCCAGTAGCTAGTACTAGGAGCTTAAACAAGTTAATCTTTCTCTGTTTCCCCACTTGTAAATGGGGCTCATCATATACACCTGTCCAAACCGGTGCATAGCTCATTGTGAGGTGCAGATGAAGCGATATGTGGCAAAAGACCTGTGTAAAGTGCGTGGAGGCATGACTATTAAAAATGGTGTTTACATATTCAAGGCTATTGAGATATTCAATTCCATTGAACTGGACGACTTGGCTTCTTCAGGCTGTCAGTCACCAAGTTGCTTAGACCAGTAAATCTTACAGGTCACTTAGTCCAACTCACCCAGCTTGTCCTTGAGAAAAGCTAGTGCATGTGCCCTTCACAGCTCCCAGAGCAGGTTAGTATAGGAGCCGGGCCTACAGCCCAGTGCTGCTAATTCCCACACAGGGATTGTGCATCAAGCTACTCGGCTCTGTCTCTGCCAGACTGATTCTCTGGCGCTAAACATCTACATCTCACCCCCACCACCACCACCACCAAGAACTAGTCCCAATAGCCTTCATTTGCATTTCAGTGCATACCCACTTTCCACAGCTTATCATATAACCAACCCTCACCTCCCTCCCCAACACCCCCCAGATTCTGGGATCTTTAAGGAAATACAAGAGAGTGGAAGACACAACAGAAAGATGATAACCAAGTGTTCTTTTGGAGCTCTGCCAGCGTTGGTCGGCAGTATGCCTGAAACTCCCGCCCTCAATCTGTTCACCAACCTGTTTCTCTCCTCATTCAAGCTGCTCCTGAAAGCCTTTTCCTCTGGGAAGTCTTCCCAGATCAACTAAGCTACTGGCAGCTTCCGTAGCTTGGCCCCGTCTGAACCTAGTACTTCCCTGGTGTCCCTCACCCACCTTCCACCTCAGTGGGCATTTTGTCCTCCACTCCCAGCTGCAGGCCAAGCTTTCACCTCTCCTCTTGGAGCCTGTGCAGGAACACTTCCCAATCGCTCCCACTCACCAGTCTGTGCTCATTCCTGCCATGCACTTGACATATATTTGATGTTGATGCTTTATTGCCTCTTGATGTATTCGCTTCCTGCTTTGATTTGGTCATTAGCCTGCCCTCTCCTTCTTCTTCCCGTGTCTGTTGTTTGTCTGAGACACTGATAAGTCAGAGGGTCTCATTGTCAAGAAGGGAGAATTGCTTGCCTTCGCCCTTTTGATGAGTCAATTGTGGACCCTAGATGCCATTCCCTAGGTCCAGATACCATGTCTCATCAGCCTCAGCTATGTATCTGAATTCCCTCTATCCAGACACTCTCCTGAGTCCTTGTGACACTTGTGTCTCTGGTTGGTTTTGGGTTTTTTTAGTATCTAATTTACAGGATAGATAAAGAAGTTTATCTTTTTCTTTCTCAGATTTTCTACTTCCCTGACCCTGTATTATAATGATAGTGCCCTTTAAAAGGAGCCTGCAGAAATGCTACCATTGTTGAAAAAAGAGGGGTGGTCAAATACAAACACATGTACCTATGTGCGTGTGTATATATATGCACACTTTGTTGTTGTCAAATATAATTTATCTCTGGATGGAGTCAATATAAATTGCCTCTGTCAGTATACATTACCTCTGAATAATGCACAAAACCTAAAAATATTAGTTGCTTTTCATTATATACCTCTTTCTACCTTTAGAACTTCAAAACCAGGGTGACTGGCACCCTAGTTCTCAGAGTCATCCATGCTGGTGCTTTTACAGCTTTCTGTTGTTACATACTATTCCATTGTGTGAATATACCCAGGGATAAACATTGAGTTATTTCCCATTTTTGTAGCTCTGAACTTCCTTATGTTCACGAATACCACTGCGTCAGAGGGCAGACACATTTCCAGTCCAAAAACCATTTGTTAAGTGGTTTCCAAAGTAGTTTACCAATCTACATTCCCAACAACCCCTTGAAGGGCTTTTGTCACTCAAAGTTCTCACCGTCACTTGATAGTAATAGTCGTTATTGTTTGCCAGTCTAGTGGGTTTAAAACAATGTGATGTGGCCTCCCCTGGTGGCGCAGTGGGTTGAGCGGCGCACTGCGAAGCAGATCGCAGCCACTGCAGCACGAGTTCGATCCCTGCTGCCGGCCAGGGAGGGGACCCACATGGTGCAGCAGACCTCTCCTGCTGTGCCCGCTG
>JAGFMF010011796.1:3421195-3492914 GCA_019455555.1 Galemys pyrenaicus | reverse complement strand
CTGCTCCCCGCTCTCTGTGGTGAATCCTCTCACTCCCCTACACCTCTGGCCTGTACCCCAGTGCTTGTATGCATAAATAAATAAATCTTTAAAAAAAAATGTTAAAAAAAAATAAAATAAAACAATGTGATGTATCATGGATTTAACACACTTTTCTGGTTACTCGTAACATCAAGAACATCCACTTATGTTTATTGTTCAATCAGGTTTCCTCTCTTTTGAACTTTGATTTTTGAAAAATGTAATTTGAAATATATTGCCTATTCAAGAACATATATTTATTAAAACTGGCCTACCCTATCTCATTTCTCATACACAAAAGGCCCTACTACTCTTCCCTAAAGCACACAAATACCATCTCTGGAAGTTACAATAAATACAGTTGCTAATAATACATAGATAAGTATTATTGACTAAATTGTGTCACCCCCAAAATTCATACATTGAAGTTCTAACTCCCAGTACCTCAAAATGTAACCACATTTGAAGAGGTCTTAACTAGATACTTAAGTTAAAACAGTATATTTTGGATGGCATCTAATCCCATATGACTGTTGTCCTTATAAGAACAGGAGATTAGGCACAAAGGGCCACCAGGTGAGGACACAGTGAAAAGGCTGTCACCTGCAGGCCAAGGAGAGAGGCCTCAAAAGAAATCCAACTTCCAGCTTCCAGAAGGGTTGTTTAGCCACCAGCCCTTCCCCTCGACTCTCGTACCCCTGCCCAGGACTTTATTACGGAGGCCCAAGTTGACTACTGTTTACACAGAGCTGCTTCATCTACTCACGCATCAGCAAATATTAATCCAGCACATCCAAGCACACATTTCATGAAACCTTCACTGCAACCTCATAAGTCAGGAGTAACTATTAAAATGAGGGAAGTGAGGCTCCCTCTGGGGTGAGTTCAGAGAAGGATAATTAGGGTGGCAAAGGAACTGAAGACTGGAGAGAGACTGGAGAAGAGGAAATGTAGGCATCCTATTTAAATGAGAGCAAACCACTTTATGGCAGAGGGACCCCATTCTCCCTATGGCTCTCAGGATTAGAATTTTGATGAATAGGAAGAAACATCAAGAAGACATATTTTGCTGGAGTGAAAAAGCAGAACAAAACACGGTTACAGTTGAAATTGTCTAAGGGGATAATAAGATGATGTAGGTATAGTGGTTGTCCTTGTAGAAGCTGGACAGCCACTTTGTGAGGGATGGGGAAATAGAGAGAGAGAGAGAGAGAGAGAGTGTGTGTGTGTGTGTGTGTGTGTGTGAAAGCCCCCCCTGTCCAAAGAGTCAATGATCTGTCCAAGACCAGGTGGGCCAGGCACAGAGTCCTCTAGCCTTCTGATTCTGATCCGCTAGTCTTCTTGCTGACTAAGCTGCCTCTCAACAGACTAGTGACTGGAGTTCTTTTCTTTTTTATTTTAAAGATTTTACTTTATGCATTCAAGAACTGGGGTACAGGCCAGAGTTGTGGGAGGTGAGAGGATTCACCAGAGACAGCGTGGGGAGCAGAACCAGCAGATCTACAGAAACACACTGCTGAGGGGAGCAGCGGGTGAGGCAGGAGAGGTCTGCTGCACCATGTGGGTCCCCTCCCTGGCTGGGGATTGAACTCATGCCGCAGTGCCCGACACTCACATCTCCCTAACCCTCCCCCCACCCTAACCACCCCCCTAGCCCATCTCCACTGGAGTTCTAATGGTGAATGCATTCACTCAGCTGCCTGGGAACTGCATATGGTGACAGGGAGTCTATACAGCTTTTAAAGACAGAGAATTACACTTGATCTTAGCCAAAAGGCCAAGAAGCGATAAAAGACAGAGAATTAATTGCTTGCTTTTCCCACTCCACAAGTCTGTTTATAGTCAAGTGGGTAACAGAAAATAGGGGGGAACAGAGGCCTCCCTGGTGGCACAGTGGGTTGAGCACTGCACTGTGAAGCATCTGCAATGCAGCAGCCCAAGTTCAATCCCTGGCCAGGGAGCTGACTCATATGGCGAAGCAGACTTCTCCTGCCTCTCCCACTGCTCCCCTCAGCAGTGTATTTCAGTATATCTGCCTGTTCTGCTCCCCACTCTGTCTCTGGTGAATCCTCTCACCTCCTGTGCCTCTGGTCTGTACCCCCACACACACACACACCCGCTCTTGTATACATTAATAAATCTTTAAAAAAAAGATTTGTTTATTTATGCATACAAGAATTGGGGTACATGCTGGGGGGGGTCGGGGGTGAGAGGATTCACTAAAGACAGAGTTGGGAACAGAGCAGGTAGACTGAAGTATACTGCTGAGGGGAGCAGCGGGTGAAGCAGGAGAGGTCTGCTTCACCATGTGGGTCAGTTCCCTGGCCAGGGATCTAACTGGTGCTGCAGTGGCTGCAGATGCTTCGTAGTGCGGTGCTTAACCCCATGTGCCACCAGGGAGGCCCTGTAATATTATTCTTCGTCTCCATTTTATTTTATTTTTTTTTAAAAGATTTATTTTATTTATGCATACAAGAACTGGGGTACAGGCCAGAGGTGTGGGAGGGTGAGAGGATTCACCACAGAGAACGGGGAGCAGAATAGGCAGATCAACTGAAGTACACTGCTGAGGGGAGCAGTGGGCGAGGCAGGAGAGGTCTGCTGCGCCATATGGGTCCCCTCCCTGGCCGGCAGCAGGGATCGAACTTGTGCTGCAGTGACTGCTGTTTGCTTCATAGTGCGTTGCTTAACCCACTGCGCCACCAGGGAGGCCCCTTCGTCTCCATTTTAAATACATGGAAGCTGAGTCTCAAAGAGACTAGGCAATTGTCTAAGCTCATGAAGCTAAATCACAGCAATGACCTTGACCAAATTCCCTCACAATGTGAGCCAAAGACTGCCTGATTCCAAAACCCATTGCATCTTGTTACCTAATGGCCAGTGGAATGTAAAAAATTTGGTTTTTATTTCTGTAAATCCAGACTACTGTCCTTCAGTACTAAACTCAGGATAAAAAAACGTCTTGAACAGTTCTTACATGCCAGGGATAAGGGGCAGGACAGCCTTTATATTCTTGGATTTGGACACATGACATTTTCTCAGCTTCACATGATGCTGCAAACCCTGATTTCTGACCAAATGGCAGCCTTTAAGTTCCTCCAAAATTAAGCTCTTTTCTGATATAATGTTTCCTTCTGCAGTGGGTAGTCTCGCCTCCTCCTCTCTCTGAACACTTTTATTCCAGGGGATAGTAAGGACCCGCATCTTGAAGACTCTAGCCCCAGAAAAGGGAGAGATTACCACTGGCAAAAAGGCCTGAATGGGCCTCGTTTCAAGCTGAACGATCTATTCAGTCCTCATTGATCTCCAAACTGGGCTGAGAGCCCTTTAAGCTGGCCGGGAATGAGGCCTCAGAGCTGGGAGTGCTCTGTGTTCATCTTTACAAAAAAAAACTTTTGCCCATGGCAAAATGTAACTTCTGTTTTAGACTGAGCCCCACCTTCCTTGGTTAGGACTCATAAACAGACAGCTGGCCGTGGTTACTCCAGACAGTAGCAATGCTGAGGGGGGCAGAACGGGGATCTTACTTTTGCATAGGAGCTGGAGTGTGGGATGAAGCTGCTCCTCATTTTAGTAGACTGCCAGAGAGGAAAAACTGGGGAAGTTCCAGAATATAAAGGACCTCTCCCCACTCTCAACCAACCTTTCTCTGACTTGTGGACACTTCAAACAGTCTCCTCATCTCCAGTTGCATTAGAACCTGGATGTTTCCCAATGCAGCCCTCTCCTGCAACTGAAGAATGGGGTCTCTTTAAACTCCAGGAATTGCTAGCACTGGGCTCTCCTCTCATCTCAAACATTGACTCCAGAATCCCTCCCTGCACAACCGCTTCTACCTTCCTCCATCCACCTTCTATCCTTCCCTGCCCCCTCCAGTTCTAATCTACCATATTATTCAATCCATCTGACCTTTATGGAACTGAGAACTGAGTACACTGCATTGTTACAGATAATAGGCCCAAAGGGGTGGAGAGTCAGAGAACAAAGAGAAAAAGTGGGTTTTTCCCTCAGGAAGTTTAATTTAGATCAGATGAACACAAAGTTAAGCTGGTTAAATACAGAATTTATGAGCCAGTGCATGGAACAGCCCACACCCAGTGCAGGTTGGACGAAGGACCACTGTTGAGTATGACTTTCATTCCTGCTTTTCAGGGTAACTTTGCAGAGGAAACCAGCTGTTAGCTGTCATAAAGGGAAGCATGGGTTTGAGGTCTGATTCATGAGGAGAAAATAGGTACACCCTGCCCAGGGGTCCCAGAACCAAATGCAAAGAGCTGGTGCAGCTGGTTAGAAAAGAGGAACAGAGGTTATGAAACCAGACCCATAGAAAAAATAGAAGGTCATCACATTTAAAAGGAACATTTACCATGTTCCAGGGAACATGCAGTGTTTGCCATACACTCACGGGCTCAGTTGCACAAAATCCCCAGCATAGCAAAGGCTGCTCATGCCCGCCATGTGATCCTGACAAGTCCCTGAGCCTGCTGGGTCTCTCGGACTTTATTTTCTCACCTACATTAGGGAAGGTTTGGATCTGATCAATGATTCCTAAATTTTTGACTAGTCCAACTTACAAAAAGTTTGAGGAACAAATTTTTTCTCTTGCTGAATAATGGTTTTTTTTTGTTTGTTTGTTAATATTGCCATCAGTTTAAAAACAAAAGCACATTTCAGTATTAAGAGCATAGACAAAGGGCCTCCCTGGGGGCACAAGGGCTTAAGCACAGCAGTATGAAGCCCCAGCAGCCAGGACAGCATGCCAGGAGTGACACATATGGTGCAGCAGACCTTTTCTGTCTTGCCCACTGCTCCCCTCAGCCTTGTATCTCAGTCAGTCTGCCTGTTCTGCTCCCCACTCTGTCTCTGGTGAGTCCTCTCACCCTCCACACCTATGGCATGTACCTCAGTTCTTATATGCATACATAAATAAATCTTTTTTAAAAAAAGAACATAGACAAGACATAACTTGGAATACTAAGGACACTCATAAGGAAGTATGGAAAATCTACTATATGATATTACTTTTTCCTTCTCATTGCAGACTGTTGAAAACTTCATTAGGGAAGAAAAACAATTCCAGAATTTGGAAATTAAAAGATGACTCTAGGTGTGTTTTCTAGCTCCTAAGATTCCATGATTTGAATCCCAAACTGGGCCAGTTCCCCAACCCCACTTTGTCCCAGAGTAGGAAGCATAGTGGTGCTTAATGAATGCCGGTCTTGGTGATCTGTGCAGGTGACTGATATCTGGAATGCAAATCATCATTCCCTTTAGCCTTCCATTTTCTCCTGTTTCCTGCGATGCAGAAGATGTTGCCTGTCAAGGTTTTGTCCTTGGCGCTTGTATTGGTGGGGTGTTGCACGGAAAACTCAGAGGTGTTTCTTTCCCCCTTCCACTACAGGCAGCATGTCACTCAAGAGAGAACTGCATCTCACCCATTTCGGACACCCTCACAGCACTTGTATGTAAAGTCCTTGCATTCATAATACACTGAGGTTAGCTTCCATACTCTGAGGTCCGGAGACTCTAGGGTCCACACAAATGAGAGCAGTTTGTATGTGCACAATAAAATTGTGCACCCCCTGTTCCCCAAAGTGGCTACCAGTTCTGGAATCTAGCACCAGATCAGCCTGGGCAAAGGGAGGTACTCTTCTGCAGATGTGTAATTTTGGTAATAGGAACAACTTGGGGAGCAACTCCCCACACTGGCCCCAGAGTCTGGGCCCAGAAGACAGACAGCTGCCCTTGCTGCACAGACCTTGGTGGGACTGCCTAGCACAACTGCTGTCTGGAGACAATGCAGCCCATGTGATAGGCCTAATGAGGCCCATCTGGATTCCCACAATGACCAAGTGGCAGAGGCTCCCTGAAGAGATCTCTCTCTTCTTGGAACCACAGCGGTGTGTGGAGACTGCCTCTCTCATTCTCCCATATTTCTCTCCCTTCTTTTCCTTTCTTGTCACCTTTTTTCTTTTCGTTCCTTTAATTCCCCTGTTCCCTTTAGGCCTTTTTCTACTCCTCCACACTCTCCATCTCTTTTCTTTCTTCTGGCATACCCTCTTAGTCAGAAAATCACCCTTCACACTGCCATGTGGCCACCCCACTCCAGGATCTCAAAGCTGAACAGCCCCTCCTCCGTGTCATCCTCCTCCTCTCCACCCGGAGGAGGCTACTTTTAAATCCTGTTTCCCCTGCTGCCAGTGAGTTTGTGGGAGTCAGCAAGGCTTAGTGATTGAAAACAAAAAGTACCTGTAATATAAGTTAATTGCAAGTACTGTCACTCTCCCAAGTTATTTTTTTAAAAGATTTTATTTATTTATGCATACAAGAGCTGGGGTACAAGCCAGAGATGTGGGGTGAAAAGATTCACCAGAGACAGAGTGGGGCAAATCTACTGAAATAGACTGCTGAGGGGAGCAGTGGGCAAGGCAGGAGAGGTCTGCTATACCATGTGGGTCCCCTCTCTGGCAGGAGATGTAACTTGCACTGCAGTAGCTGCAGATGCTTCATAGTGGGGTGCTTAACCTCTTATGCCACCAGGGAGGCCCTCTCCCAAGTTATTTTAAATTTCCCACCAGCACGAGTAAGACAGCTTCTTTTTCTCTGCCATTAAGAAGAACTGGGAAGGTCAGACCCAGAAGGTGCACAGAGGAGTATGTTTCCTTCTCTCGCTCACCTCCTCACAGTAAAAGGAGCCATGTTCAGCTGCTTCACCATGGGCTTCCTCCCTACAGCTCGACTCACTGGCTTGGGGCTGCCCATCCGTTGGTAAGAGGCCCTGTTAGGGAGGTTAGAGGATACCACTGCCAGGCTGTGTCGCCCCCAGCCTTCATTTCCACCAGGATGCTACTCTCCAGGCGGCCAGAGCAGGCAGAAGGCGGGCCTTGATGAATGGGGATCGTGGAGCTCTGGGTTTTACAAGCTATGGTCAGGAAATACTCAGGCCCTTCCTAGCTCATGAGTAGAGCCCCGAAAAAAGGGTAATACAATAGAGGAAGGCTTGAAAGGGGCCTTCTGAAAGAAGAAAGATTGTAATTTATCTCCAGGAGGAGAGAGGTGGGCAGAGGGCAGAAACCAGGGCTGGGAACATTGTGGACACTCCATAAATCGCCAGCTTTATAGTGTTCAATTAAAATCTAGCTGTGAAGCACAAAGGAGGATCAGTCAGTCGGAGGGGGTGGGGGGAGAGGTTACCAAGGAGGTTATGAAGAAAGAAGAATTTGAGACTAACCAATCTGTTTCATCCTCACCGTTTATTCTCTGCCACAACATCTTTTTCTTTGATATCTGTTTCTCTGAAACTTGAATGTTGTAAGAAGGAGCATTTTAGCATAAATTGCTGGGGAAGAGGAGGGAAGGTAGAGCAATGAAGACTGATAGTGGTAAATGAAAACTGGGAACCCTTTGCTTCTTTAGACCTGAGCTGGGTTAACTGTTGGTCATTTGAGAGCTTTAGAATAGTTCCCTGGGGTGGTAAGCCTAACGCCACCGCCAACCTTCTACTCCACCCACCCCCCCCCACACACACAAATGTTGGCATTTCAAGCTAAAACATTGTTCAGGCCTTCTTGTTAATTGTGACTCCTGAACATGATCCAGTAGCTCAGGAAAAGGCAGCCCACATGAAGTAAGTGCCTACTATGTGGCAGGCACTAGGCACAAAGCATAAAATGGGTTGTTTTTTTACATCCTCACACCCCTATATGACCACTTCACGGTTCTGGAAATTGAGGGACAGAGAGGCTGCTAAACTTGCCAAGGTGACAAAAAAATCATCTGCTGGTCAGATCAATGCTTACCTAGACCCAAGGGAACACTGGAAAGTCAGTGAAACCAATGGCTAAGGAGGTCTTTGGTCTGTAACTTTTGTCAAAACTAAGGAAAGTTACACTTCAATCCAGTGAGCTTTACAGTTTAAACAAAAGGCCCCTGGAAGCAGAACCAGAGAAAGGAGGGCAGGCAGAGGGCACCACTGCTCACCCATGTCAGGAGCGAGCACCTCCCACCAGGGTCAGGCCATGCACACACTGTGTGGATTAAGTCAGCCTTGCGCTCACTGTCCCAGTGTGTTCCCCAACAACATCCTCCCTCCCAACAAACCAACACTCTGGTATCTGATGCCACCAACCCATGATAATATGATCTGGAGGGAAAAAAAGGGAGTGGAGTATCGATAGCAATAAACATCATCAGCCGTCCTGGCTCCCTTCCCAGAGCATCACTCGAAATGCAGGAAGGAAGACGTCACAGAGCAGAGCTACAGCAGGTCTTCCGGAGTCTCCATTAAGTCACCGAGAGGGGACTTGGCGTCTTCCATGCTGATTGCCAGGTGACAGATAGGGACATGAAGTATGAGCCAATCATACAATTAGAAGGTGCTAATCTTCTGGTTTATTCCTTCCTTCACTTCCATATTTGACTTTTCGTCATGACAAGCTTTCTTCTTGATGGCTTACTGCATTTAAAACCTTGGTTTAGAGCCACAGTGCCAACCACAGCACTGATTTGAGCAACTAGTGACCGACATACTCTTTGGAAGAAGGGGGTGACAGGTGGAAAGGCTGGTTCTGGGATCTTTCACAAAGGTACAAATATAAAGTTTCTGATGAAGCAAAGCTGACAGTGAAATAAAAGAGCAAATCACTTCACTCATCAGAATACAGTCACTAACATCTCTCCTCAAAACTCTGAAAGACAGGAGAGATTATTATAAAGGGAGTTATGGTGGGGGCGGGGGTCAGGGGGCGGGCAGGGGAAGGACGTATAATGGAAAAAGATAAAAGTGAAAAATAAACCTTAAACATACCTGGCAGAAAGCACATTTGATTTGAATGATTCTTTCCATCTCAATTCTCTCTGGGCCTGTTCATAACAGAGATATGGTTACTTAAAATACAGTTTCTGCACTGAATGGTTGAGTCTCCTGAAAAATGCCTTTCATGTTTTTACTAGCCCCTACATTAACTCATAATTCCTGAACACCACCTCCAACAGGACCAGCTGAACTTGAGCAGACAGAGTGATTCTGAAACTTAGTGCCACCTCTAAGTGACACTGAGTCTTAAACACAAAAGTGTCATATTTCAGCCCTTTTTTTTTCTACCAGCCCACTCTCTACCTTCAACACACAGCACACAGTGTCAAGATCCAAGACAGAACTATTTTAGAAAAATGACACCGGTGTTGATTCAAGCAGAGTAGCAACAAGTTCTCTTTAAAACACACACTCAGGGCCCTCCCTGGTGGCGCAGTGGGTTAAGCAACGCACTATGAAGCAAACCACAGCCACTGCAGCATGAGTTCGAGCCCTGCTGCCGGCCAGGGAGGGGACCCACATGGTGCAGCAGACCTCTCCTGCTGTGCCCACTGCTCCCCTCAGCAGTGTACTTCTGTTGATCTGCCTGTTCTGCTCCCCGCTCTCTGTGGTGAAACCTCTCACCACCTCCCCCCCAACAACTCTGGCCTGTACCCCAGTGCTTGTATGCATAAATAAATCTTTAAAAAAAAAATAAATAAAACACACACTCAGACTGTTCCGGTTCTGTTTAGTGGTTTAAACTTTCTTTGAATGGTTGAATGTTTAAAGAAAGAGTTTAGTTTCTCTTCTGTAGACACTGTTAATCAAGAGCAGCGTCTTTTCCCGAGTAAAAAGGTTGATAATGAAGATTTTGGATCAGACTCTTTGGATTTGTGGCCTTCCTTTCTTCCTCACTTTTGAGTCTGTGTAGCTTCTTTAAGCCTCAGTTTCCTCACCTCTGACGAGAGGACTAGCAATGGTATCTACCTCATTGTCTGAGGTTTCAACAAGAGCCCATCTTAAAGTGTGCCGCGCAGAGCCTGCTCACAGTAAGCTTTCATTAAATATTAGCTATTATGGTCTGAAAAGAAAACATTTTTTTAAAAGGCCTTAATCCAAGAGATCAAATCTAACACTGCTATTTGTATTTTCTAAATATTTCTTAGAAAATAAGCTCACATACTTGGAAGACTATCAGAGTCAATCAGTAGCTTTAGGAACAAAACAGTGAATTATTAGCCACTATTTAGCCTTAGTAAAACTTCCTGGAAGATGAAGACATAAGCAAACCTAACACCCATTGAGACTGCTTTTTAAAAAGAAAATCTATTCCCGTTGATCTGGCAAAGAGCGAGCTATAGGTACCCTACAGCTGCTGCTGAGATCACACACGGGCCGCAGGGCACTGCGGCATCTGGCTGGGGTAGGCCTTGCAGACGTGTTTTGCAGGACTCTGTACTGACTGGAATGGAAGAAGATAGGTTAAGTAAAGACCTAAGGTCAGAAGGGTCTGCAGCCTTTCCTGAACTCAAAGCATCATCATCTGAGATTTTTGAAGATAGGTTTTCATGTCGTCTCTCTTTCTCTTCAGATGAGGGGTCATTCCTCTTCATCGGTTGGGTTTGTGGTCACAGTGTATCAGGGGTTTAGGAGTGTCTTATGAATGCCTTAGAGAGGACACTTAAATGTTGTCCAAATGGTCTTGGACCTGGCAGGGCATTTCTTTATGATCTCTCTTTGAAACTAAAGATAAAATCAACACATTAAGTCTGTGTTTGCTTTTCTAAATAGGCAATCATTGTTATTAATATGATTACTATTATCAACATTGTTATTTTTTAAAGATTTATTTATTTATGCATGCAAGAGCTGGGGTGCAGGCCAGAGATGCCGGAGCTAAGAGCATTCACCAGAGACAGAGTAGGGAGCAGAACAGGCAGATCTACTAAAGTGCACTGCTGAAGGGAGCAGCAGGTGAGACAGGAGAGGTCTGCTGCGCCATGTGGGTCAGCTCCCTGGCGGGGATCGAACTCTTTCTACAGTGGCTACGGATAGCTTCCTAGTGCTGCGACTTAACCTCTTATGGTTAAGGCCCTAATATTGTTATTTTGTTGACTGTGAAAGTAGGACATGATCATGGCCAAGGTACTTTTGTGCAAGCTTTGAAGAATTTGGTGTCCTAGTATAAATGTCCCCTTTCCATCTCTGTTGGTTGAGTCATTTAATTCACCAGTTGTGTATATATGAGTTTCCTTCCTGATAATCTATATACAGATTAGCATGTATGGATAATGATATCTGTACATGTGCATATGTGCCCTCATTTTTTAATCTGTTAAATACATGGTGCAAAACTTTTGCTCTGTCCTCTTCATATTAGTACATACAGATCCATCTTATTCCTTTTAACAGATGTGTAATTTTGCAATTACCATGTACCATGATTTATTTCACCAAATCCCCTATGGACCAGCCAGATAATGAAAACTACATTGTTTTCACTGTTTTGCAACCACAGATAATGATTGTCATTGGAGAGAGAGAGAGAGAGAGAGAGAGAGAGACTCTGTGTCCATATATGTATAAAATATACATACAGTCTATACATACACAAAGACATTTATTATATTAAATCCCTAGAAGAAGAATTATTGGGTCTAAGAGTATATAAGGTATCTATTAGGGCCTCCCTGGTGGCACAGTGGGTTAAGCAATGCACTATGAAGCAAACCGCAATCACTGCAGCAGGAGTTCGATCCCTACCGGACCCATGGCATAGCAGACCTCCCCCGCTGCTGCCCTCGGCAGTGTGTTTCAGTCAGTCTGCCTGTTCTGCTCCCTGCTCTGTGTGGTGAGTCCTCTCACCTCCCACGACTCTGGCCTGTACCCCAGCTCTTGTATGCATAAATAAATAAATCTTTTAAAAAAAAAGGTACATATTAAATGTTGATAGATGCCCCCCAAAGTCTCTCTGACCAGCCCTCCCATGAATAATCTTTTTGGGTGCTTATTTTCCCACACCCTCACCAACATCTTTTTCTTTCCTGCATTCATCCCTTCAGAGAAAAATAATACAGAAGCCTTTTTAAATGCACGTCCATCTTTCTTAATCTGAGAGAACACTATCTTTAAATTCTTTTCATGTCTGATGTGATCTATCCCTGTATCACCAAAAGTTCCTAATAACCCAGGAGAAGTCATCTGCACCTTTGTTAGCATATCCTTGGATGGAATCCACTTCAAAGTTGAGTCCTCAAGTATCCCTGACTATGAAACTTTGATGTTTGCCCCTAGCAGGGCAGAAGCCTAAGGAACCAGGCCCTCTACCTTGGGGAGTCCTCAGAAATGCAAATAGCCCACTGCTCTGCTCCTACCACTGCCACCCTCCAGTCCCCAGCACAGTGCTTTGAATGAGGGACTTTTACTGGGAGAGCAGTTGGAAGTTGGGGCCAGAAAGAGGAAGAGTTTTGGGAACTCTGAGATAAATGGACAAAAGGTCAGCTGGTTGGCGATGAGCATTCTGAAGGGAGTCTGAAATCTAGACCAGGGACCATGGTTGTTAGGATCCGCTGGGGTTTTATAAGCCTTCTTAGCGTCTCCATTTGTGATCTTGTGGTTTTCTTTTGATTTCACAGTAAAACCTATCACAAAAAGGACTTCTTTTGGGGGTGAGAAAGGGGGGGGGGAAAGGTTGAATAACAGCAAGGAAGGGGTAAATTAGTGGGGAAAAGAAATCCTTTTCTGCAATTGGTCTTAGGAGACAGAGAATCTGGGGGATGGTGGTGGTGAATGGATAGTAACACTATGAAAAAAACTAGGAAACAGACACCAGACAAAGTGTCTCTAGCCAAAGGAGTGTTCCTCTGCTAAAATATAACAACTACCAACTACTGTTTGAGGGTTCTCCCTGGTGGCTCAAGGGGTTGAGCACTGCACTGTGAAGCTGTTCACAGCCACTGCAGCACCAGTTCAATCCCTGGCCAGGGAGCTGACCCCACATGGTGCAGTAGACCTCTCCTGCCTTGCCTGCTGCTCCCCTCAGCAGTGTATCTCAGTCAAATCTGCCTGTTATATTCTCCACTCTGTCTCTGGTGACTCCTCTCACAGCTCCCTTCCCCCAGACCTCTGGCTTATACCCCAGATCTTGTATGCATAAATAAATACATCCTTTTTTAAAAAACTAAAACTATGGTTTGAGTATATACTGTGTTTCAAGTGTGTTACATGCATGAATGACCTCATTTAACCCTCTCAATAGTCCTGTGAAAAACACATACCATTGCTATCTTTATTTCACTGGTGAGGAAATGGGTAGTTAGGGGACCTGTCCAAGATCAAGGCCAGACAGAAGTGACTGAATCAGAACCAACTTCCTGATCTGCTTGAGCCCAGAGGATATGTTTATCCCTTCAGATCAAGATAATACAGAAGATGCAAAGTATCCTCCCCCATGTCCATCCCTCACCCCCTACCCCAGCCCTCTGCATTCTCTAGCCTTGCTTTCCTCCATTATCCCAGATGAGTGTGCAGATTTACACATGCTATTCATGGTTTAAGATTTAGGCATCACGTTCCCCAAGTGGTCTCCATTCCTGGTTTCTCTTCTCCAGACATCCTGCAGGTACCCCTGGTACAGCACTACTTGTAATGTTTGGTCTCCCCCATGAGGTTGTGAGCTCCTCCCAGAGATTGAATCTCATCTCTTTCCTCTTCAGACCCACTGTGGGCAGCCCAGGGCTAGACTCATAAGCAGTACCCCACCCTCTGTGCTCAATGCATACATGTTGCCTTGGGCACACAAGCTTCCACTACTGTCAGCTCCCTTCCCACTCCCAGTTGGTAGGAGAGTGAAATGCTATTTACAAAAACACTGAGCCAAACAAGATCCTCCCTTCCCTGATATGATGAAGTTGTGATGAGGACAGCCAGGGGTCACCAAATGGCAGCCAGATGGTAACTTACTGCTGTTCCCTAACTCCAGGGGCCTGGGGCAAAAGGCTAGGCCTCCCACCTGCTCCCAGAGACCTGTGAACCACCACTCTGTCAGGAAAACCCAGTCAGTTCCCTCCTCTGGATCCCCTCCAGAACCAGTGCTCAGTCAGCATCAAGCCTCTGAGGGACTCCCAATGGCCCTGGGGCAGCACCAGAGCCCAATTTAAAGTCAGTATAGATGTGACCTCTCTCTCCTTCCACCCCCTTTCTATTATAGGGAGGTGTTAACTCTTGCAGTACCACTCCAGTGTTGTAGGGGTGCTGCTGCCCATGGGAACAGCTGAACCCTGAAATCAGTAAACTCAGATGGAGCAAAGGAGCACTCCATCTGCGTGCAGGGAGACGCTTCTTTCTGGGTGTTAGAACTCTAAGAACACAAGTGGCTAGAGGAAGAGGGAAGGGATTTTCTGCAGAGCTTTAGGGAGAGCTCTGTGTCCCTCTGTTTTAGTCAGTACCAGCTCCCTCCTCCCACAGATCCAAGAAGCAGCAGGCCCCCGACTGGTTATCAAGTCCTGGAGCTTAAGGGCCTTTGTCTCCCCTTCAGACATCTAGCTGGCAGGGCAAGGGGCCTACAAATCCTCCCTGACCCTCCCAGCTCTTTGTTATCTGGAAGGGAAGATAACATTTCTGTGTGAGGCGGCAAGGTGTCAGAAGTCCTCAGAGCTGGACAGAGGTAGGCAGGACACTCTTCTGACTGGGTTGCTTGAAGCTGCTCAGGGCTGCCCAGGGGGAGGGCTCCCCAGTGGAGGGAGCCCTCCTCCTGGGGGCAGTCCTGAAGTGGAGGGTCTGCATTTCGGTTAGTGGAGGGGAAGGAGAAGCACAGAAGGGGAGCTAGCTGGAAAGGTAAAAGCAGCCTGCTCTCAGTTATTCAGGAGCCATGTCTGTGGTCTGTGGATGGTCCATTCGGTCTCTGGGTTTCTCACCTTCCCTGTAACACTGCCTTTGGCTGTTTCCCTGAAAACTGGGGGAGAAAGAGCTATCAAGTGGGCCACTTGCTTTCATTTTGGCTTTTTGCTAAATCTATAGAGAAGTATGTTCAACAGCAGGTCTATACCCTCAATGCCAACAGCACTTGGGTCATTTTTTTTTTTTCTGCTTAAATCAAATCAAGTACATATTCTTCAGCTTCCTCTTTTGGTTTCAAATATGTCTACCATAGTTCCAAATCAAAAGATTAAAAAGCTACATTTAAAACTCCTAGTCTTAAAAGAATCACAGAGAGGAAGAGTGATATATCCTATTGTAGTAGTCAGAAGCTGGGGAAGCAGGGCCTCCTTGGTGGCACAAAGGGTTAAGTCACAGCACAATGAAGCAGTCCTCAGCCACTGCAGTAAGAGTTTGATCCTATGCTGGCCAGGGAGCTGACTCAAGTAGGTAGCAGACTCTCCTGTGTTGCCCACTGTTCCCCTCAGCAGTGTATTTCAGTCAATCTGCCTCTTCTGTTCCCCACTGTGTCTGGTGAATCCTCTCTTTCACACACACACACACACACACACACCCCTCAGTTCTTGTATGCATAAATAAGTAAATCTTTTAAAATAAAATAAAATAACATGGGGAAGCAGTAGCTGGGTGTTAAAATTGAGTGCTGAATTTTCCATGACTTCTCTTCGCAATTATATTCCCTTCAGTTGTAGGCCTTCCTCTGGTTCCATATGCTTACCCTCATCAAGTCCATCCATCAACAACAAGCATGGATAAAACACCTCTGAGTAGTGTTCTGAGTGAGGTCAAATACATAGATATGATCTTTGCCTTAGAACAATTTAGAAGTTAGTTAGAAAAAAAGGGCAAGAGAGACAACTAACAAAGCTATGTTAGACCTCAAATTGAGGCAGTAGGAGTTCCAGAGACTGACAGAGCTGAGATGAGCAGGCAAGAGCTCTTCAAGCGGGAGCCAAGTGAGTTGCACCTTCTTGTGGGCCTGAAATGAGCATTATTTTAATCAAAGAGGGCCTGATATATAGGTGGCTTTGAGGGGAGGGTAAAACAGAGGAGGAAGAGCTGGAGGGTTGAAGAGTAGAGAGAGATTTGTAGGAGGAATAATGCTATTAAAAGTGGCAGAAGTTCATTTACTCACAGTTTCTATTTCACTTTTAATTTACTCATTTGCACTTCAGAACTCCTTTAAAATTTACTCTTCAGTCAACAAACATTTACTGAGATCCTGCTATTCACTATTCTTTCACTGCTGGTCAAATAAAGAAATAACTTAAGATACTCCTCAAATTGGGCAAGCGGCATAATCTTCAGTGTTCATGTGTCCCACATCAGATGGCCTCAGTGTGGATGTGGGGAACAGATCCTACCGTTAACTGACACAGTGACTTCTATTTGTCTAACACTTTTGGTGCACTAGACATCCATTATTTTATTTGAGCCTCATGACAACCCAAGCAACTGGCGAGAAATAGGTAAACAAGTCCTGATTTTTTTAAATTGCATGACTTGTTCAAAATATAGGTCATAACTGGGGGACCAGAAAGGACTTGTCCTTCAACACTAGTGTGGCATATATTTCTTCTTTCCAATGGCCCCAGCCTGGTCTCATCTCATCTCACCTCTAAGGTCTCATGGGAACCTTAGAACAAATATGCACTCTGGACTCTTTCCTGAGACAGCCGGATTCCTAAATCTGAGCAGGTCCATATCTTTGTGTTTTTCAGTCGTTCCCCCACAGGATCATGTCCATTTGGATGAGGGAATCATTAGATTATAGCACTCTGTGGAAGGAAGGACCTAAAAAAAGGGGGCATCTTGGCCACTTTGGTAGACTCTGGTCAATTTCCAAACAACAATCCCCAGCTCCCAATCCCCAGCTCTCTTTGCTTCTTAATCATTCCCTGCAGGCTGGAGAATTCAGGAGGCCGAGAATGGTTCCCTAGACTTTACAGTGCCTGGCTGCCTCTGGCCCTCAAAACCTAAACTACAGGCTTGGAGAAATTGAGATGGAAGGGAAAGATCTGGAGGGGGTGGAGGGTAGGGTTGATCTTCTCATGGATAAAATCAGCTTGTATTTATTGAGTGTTAACTACGTGCCAGGCTTTCATATAATCCTCAACGCAATATAGAAAGTACTGTTGTTATCCCCCCTTTACAGACCAGAAAACTGAGATTTAGAGTGAGAAAATCATTCCCCCCAGGCCACATAGACTCTAAAATCGTTACCGCGTGCAACCTCAGGGCTACAGCTGCTCCCCACTTCATCCCCCAATGCGTTCATCTGCCCCGACCAGAAATTCCGGCGCCCTCCTGGAGGTAACTCCGAGGAACGCGCGCGCCAAAGGAGACCCGACTGCCCGAAAGGTGCAGCCGAGCGCCGGGCACTGGAGCCCGCTCCCCCCATCCCCCGGGCCGCGCGCGGCTCGCGAACTACAAGGCCCAGCAGGCAGCGGCAGGGGGAGGAGGAGGGGGAGGGACCAGCGCGGGTGGGAGTGAGAGCGAGCCCTCGCGCCTCGCCGGCGCACAGCGCTCGGAGCGCTCCTGCGGGCACTAGTGCGGCGGCCTCGGTGGCGGGCGGCGGCGGAGCGGGAGCCCGTCCTCTGGTCCGGCGGCAGCGCGCGGAGGAGCCCCGGCTGTGCCCGGAGCTGGGCGGCAACGTCGGGACAGGACTGAGATTGTGCTTAGCGCATTGCGGCGACCTCGCCTTCTCTGGCCGCGAGCGCGCGCCGCAGCTGGAGAAGCCGCGGAGACCCAGGACTTTTCTCCGGTCCGAGGGGCGCCCCGCAGGCGCACGGTACCAGTGCTGCAGTCGGACTCGCCGAGGCGCCGGGGACCCCGCGGCACGATGGAGTTCAGTCGACTAGAAGCTTGAGGCGCCGCCGCCCGGTTCTGGAGAGGGGGGCCACAGAGTCTGGAGACCCCGGGCGGCGGACGGGAGCCCTCCCCCCGCCCCGCCTCCGGGGCACCAGCTTCGGCTCCATTGTTCCCGCCCGGGCTGGAGGCGCCGAACACCGAGCGCCACCGGGAGTCGAGCGCCGGCCGCGGGGCTCTCGCAGCCCCGCTAGAATCCGAGTGGAGCCGGGTGGCGGCGGGCCGGAGCCGGGTACGCGGGCGCCCGCCCGCCGGCACAAGCCACGGCGGACACTCCAGAGGCGGAATCGCAGCGCCAAGTGAGGTAAGCGCCGCGGCGCCCCCAGA
Source organism: Galemys pyrenaicus (assembly GCA_019455555.1). Classification (NCBI taxonomy): domain Eukaryota; kingdom Metazoa; phylum Chordata; class Mammalia; order Eulipotyphla; family Talpidae; genus Galemys; species Galemys pyrenaicus. The sequence goes on along the minus strand of JAGFMF010011796.1, from coordinate 3,474,964 downwards.
TCCGGGGCGGGTTTGGCGTCCCGAACGGCCCCCGGCGCTGGAGCCGCCTGGCTGCGCGCTACCCCTGCCGCAGCCCAGTCGGGTCCGGCGCCTCCCTGGTTACCCGCCCCCCTCCACCTCCCGACTCCCTCCCCTACGCTCTGCGCCCCGCTTTTGTCTCCCCCTCCCTTCCCTCCACTCGCGTTGTCTTCTGCGTCCCCTCCCCGCGCTAGTCCTGCGGCTTCTCCTGCCGCCCAACTTTTCCGCTAACTCCGCTGGGGAGCTGGCGAGCAGGCGGCTCGGCGGTGAGTCCCGGGAGGGGACAGGGCCGGGGCGAAGTGGCCTCGGTGTCTTCAGACTAGGAGGAGCCGGGAGTGGGCTTCGAAGTGGGGTGCGTGCGTGCGTGTGTGTGTGTTGCATTCACGACATCTCTTTTTAATCTGCTGTTGGGGACTCACCCCAATTCAGCAGGTAGCTTTGGGTGGAACTCTAAAAAATGCGGGGTATTTCCAAGTCCTTTCCTACCTCCTGGAAAGTCTGGGATCGGGAGTGGGGATGGGGGGGGCATGAAGAGTGAAAGAAGTAGAGGGTTAGGTGAGATTCTCTTCGAATAGGTTTTAAGGAGATGTCGTCACCAAATGGCTGAATCTGCTTAGGCGGAGAGTGAGAAAGGAATTCCCTTTTCCAGAGGGACTTATCTTTTACTTTGTCTGTCTCGGATAGGAAAGGATCGGAAGTTTGGGGAAGGGGAGTGTGATGTTAAGCCCCATTATAAGGTGGAGGTGGGGGGAGGAGACGTTCGGTTCCTATCTGGCTTCGGTGGTGGGGGAAAGGATGAGGGTTTTGTCCGGTGCGGTTCACTCGGCTGCTCTGCATGTTGCTTATGTGGCCCAGACCCCTCTCTGCCCCCACCCCGCGCCTCCCTCCCGTTAGGTTTGGGGTTGGAAGAAGAAAGGCCTATCCTTATTTGCAGAGGAATTTATTGACGTTGTAGACAGAGTTCATTTAGCACTATCCTATGAAGGCAGTCCGACACCTTTTTGGAGGGGGGGGGTGACTCCTGCTTCTCCTTTCTAGGCCTAGAAGCTATTAACCAATTTAGGTTTCTCTGCAGCGTCTTTCTCTCCCAACATCCCCCTCCCCCATTTTCCAGATGTATCAGCCGCATCTGGTTCCGTTTCACCCCACACGGGTACACCGCAGCCACATTATTAACATCCTTCTCCCTTCCCCCTACCCCCAAATTAAAACTAGGATTTTTTAACTTGTCCTTAAGGACCACCTCTCTCTTTAAGATTTGAGTCTTGGAGATGAGGCTTTGGGATTTGGGGAGAAAGGAAAGTTACCCTGGATCTCAAGTTATTTGAGGTCTGATGGTGTTGCTTCTTTCCAGATTGTGCAGAAAAGAGACACAGTTGGAGACGGGGCCGAGGATTTAGGGGGTGGCATTTTTGAACAGTTCTGCTAGAGGTGGCCTCTTTGGCCCCGGGTCTGATCCAGAACTGACCCAGACCGGAATTTCTGGAACCAAAGCCTCGGTTTTTTTGCCCCCCTCAGTTACAGCTGGAGCAACCGGAGCATCTGACCCTATTTGAGGCCCGTCGTCCGGTCTGGGGCCGCCCCGCGGTGGCGTCATGCGTCCCCTTTCCACCCTCCTTGGACCGAGCCCGGGGACGTTGCGTGGGGCGGGGGAGGGGGTGCGCCGCTGCTGCCGCAGGCTCTCCCTGTGCGTTTTTAAAGGAGTTATTTGGGCTGCAGCGCCGGAAACTACAGTGGGACATTTTACCATTTAAGTAACGGCTACAGGTTTGAAAGCGGAACTTGACTCGTTGACGGGTGTTGGTAATATGCTTTGAGGTGGGAAAACACCTTATGGTCCAAAGTTGCGGGAGGATGGGGAGCATTGGGTCGCTCTCACCCTCTCTCCTTTCCAGTCTCTTTCAAATTGAAAACACTTCTCTAGTTTCCTTCTTTGGGCGGTAGTTTTGGAGGCTGTAATGAAATCGCACTTTCTCTAGACATGGTAATTAAGGTGACTATTTCCTCTGCAGATGTGCCCTGCCCTTTGCACCTCCGGACCAGCGCTTTTTTTGGAATACCCTCTAAATGGTAGAACCTTAGCCTTGAGACTGTTTAGCAGAAAGTGACCATTTTCCCCTTTGGCACAAGCCACCGGTTTCCGCTCTGAACTTGTTTAAAAGCTAAGTGGCAGGGCCCTGTGGGACATGCCTCGTCTGGCTAACTACCCTCAAGCCTGGGTTCTCTCCCTTTCAGTGACGGGGGAGAGGGAGAGCCATTGCCAACTGTCTGACCTGATGGCCTGACTCCCTAATGATTTGTTTACATATTTCCCCCTTATGGGTTGGGAGATGCTCCAGGGCTGCTGTTGACCTCAGAGGCACAGGGCTTATTTGAGGACCAGGAGATTGCTGGGGCCTGACTCCAGCTGGGGTAGTCCTGTTCTGCATCTGAGGGGCACTCCTTGAAATATCTGTTGCAGTTGCTCTTAATCATAGTGGCGTTTCAGCTTTTAAATGAGGCCCCATGAATGGAGAGCCACCGGACTTGTGTGCTTTCACTCCTTGTACTAACTATGCCTGTAGAATCGTCCATTTTAGAGGCATTTTCACAAATGGAGTTGGGGCACCACTTCCTTTGGTTCCAAAGTAGACAACTTTGGGTGCTTCTTATCCTTGGTCCCTGGCCCTGGAGAATGTTAGGAAGTTCTGTTAGGTGCTCTTATGTGAAGCAAAAGCAAAGAAAAAATGGAGCAGGAGCATGGCAGGTGCTTTTGGGCTACCCCTGTGGAGGAAGAGGATTAGCATACAGTGTCTGGCATTATTCCTGTTGGACTCCAGAAATCATTGAGCAGGCACACTCCGTCTTGGAAACCAAGAGAAGGCCTTGGGTTTTGCCTTTAGTTATATATGCTTTTTGTTTGTTTGGGCCATTGACCTGAAATAGGATTCCTAAGATAGGAGATTTGGTCCCGTGAGCTCAGGGTTTTAGCAGCCAGCTTCTCTGAATGCTTTCTTCTGGCCTCCATTTTCAAATCTTTCATCAAAATGGCTTAGTTAAGAGCTTCTTAGGAAGGTTTGAGTCTGTGCTGCTTGAAGGAAAAGACAGTAGAGAGAACTGATTCAAACGCCTTGTTCTGAAAAGGCCTCACATCTCTTAAGATGAGTTTAAGTTCCTATGGGGAAATTTGTCTTGAATTTATCTCCCCAAGAGCTTAGCAAAAAATTCGAATGCTCCAAGGACTCTTGAGAGCCCTTAAGTCGAGCTTTCAAGAAGATTCTGGAGTTTCCAAAGCAGGTTAAACACCAGGCTTGGGCCAAGATACTTACTTTTCCACCTAGGGTTGATTCTACCTTAAACAGAAATTCTCTACCCCCCACCATTGCCCCTTGCAATTAATGAAACTGTGTTTTTCTCCCCCACAGGTAAATAGCTCTCTTGAACAACTCCAAGAAAATGGTGGTGTTCCACCAGTCCATCCTGCCTCTGACAGTAGGGTCTCCTAGATTATGGTGGAACAGTTAGTGTTTCCTTTATTGTTATTAATTTCTTATACATCTCACTCCCAAGGACAGAAATTCAAAATTTTAAAATTAGCATTTCCTTTGGGCCAAATAAAAACTTAAAAACTGAACTGCATAACTTTTCCCCCCCAAATGTTTATGTTTATTAAGTACTTGCCCTGCCATTTTCAACAGTGAGGAAAGAACGTTCACTTTTGGGAAAATGATCATTTTTGTGAAAAAGTTTTATTCTCACCTAATGGAGTTACTTGCACACTTCTGAGAAATCAAGGTGTTTAGAAAATGATCTCGTTGCTCTGCTTTGGAATAGTTTTTGACTAGGAGTACTTGAGCATTTCTTTCTTAACCTTAATAGTTCTTGACTAGGAGTACTTGAACATTTCTTAACCTCCTTTCTGAATCCATTTCTTTTCAACCAGTCTTTCATTCGTTTGTTCACTCAGTTAACAAATGTGTCAGCATCTGCTGTGTGCACATTAGGATGTTAGGTGCTGCAGGTATTAACACAAGTTAGACACAGGCACTGCTCTAAGGGCGTCTGTGATCCCACAAGGAGGGGAGAAAGAGTCTAAGGGAGGGAGAAAGGGGAGTATAAGCCACTGCCATGCAGGATGAAATAAGTGCTACACGAGAGGGCCTGGGAAGAGAGAACCTGGGAACTTGTCTTGGAAATTCAGAGGAATGAGGTTCTCAGCACCAAGGCCCAACTAAGACTTGTGGGAGGAGGTGGCTTTTTCAGTAGGGCTCAGAGAATAGCAAAGTTTGTCTTGTTGGACATGGAAGAAGGACAGAAAAGAGAGACTTGAGCAGGGTGTGGGGGTTGCCTTAGGTGTATACCATCCCATTGAAATACAACACAGGCCACATGGATTCTTAGGTTTTCTGGTAGCGATATTTGAAAGTAAGTAAAAAGAAACAGGTAAAATACATTTTTTACTGATGAATTCATTTTTTAAATTTTAATAATATATTTGTTTTAACCCCATACACCTAAAATATTATTAATCGAACGTGTGGTCAATACAAAATTTATCAGTAAGGTAGTTTACATTTTTATAACAGATTTTCAAAATCTTGGTTCATTTTTCATTTCTAGTACATCCTACTTCACACTCACCACATTTCAGGTACCAGAGTGGTTAAGGGACACCAACTGCAACAGCTTGGTCTAGGTCTGTCTACAGTCTGAAGGTGAAATAGTGACAGACACCTTTGTAAAAGTGGGAAGTTTGATCCTGCTGCCATCAGTTATCAAGATATCCTGGGAGTGTGAACCAGAAGAGACTCAGAGTGCAGGATTTATAGTTCCCTATGTTTGATTAGAACTTTAGAGAAGAGCAAGCAACCAAAGCTTTTACCAGTGCTGCCCATTTGAGCCTCATAACTACCTGCTCAAATAGTTTTTTTTTTTCCCTTCTGACAAGTGAGAAAACAGACTCAGAAAGGCTAAATGACTGTCCTAGGGTGGCAGGGTCATACATGGAAGGGCAAGAATTTATTTTTTTTTGCCAGAAAGCAAAAAGAAAAAGACTTGCCCTCAACCCATCAGCTAGTTTTCCTGACATGGCGATCCGATGGTCACGGAATCTTTACTCTTTGATTTCGGGAGAAATGCAAGGTCACGCAGTTCAGCCCTGCTTGCTCACCAGACATTATCCCATCTGACCCTGGATTAGTACTTAGAGAGCGGAGCAGGCACCAACCCATACTGCCTGTTTTATTCTCAGCCACCTGTGATGGAGGCCCCCTCTGACAAGTCGGAAAACTGAGATGTTGTGTCTGGATCCCCCTGTTCCCCAGTGAAGACTTATGCACCCAGGTGGAGTTGGACTTGGAGTCCCAGGGGACCTGAGTGTATGGGAGAGGCTGAAATGGAACAGCTGCAGGGTCTCCGAGGATCCTGCTGTGTACACCTGTGAGGCTACAGGTCACATCTGTGAAGCAGTGAAGGAAGGAGACTGTTCCTAAGGGACTCTAAGAATTCATTAATTAGTAAAATGGTAAGAAGGTGAGGGGTAGGAAGAGGTGGCCATCCCGAGAGTCCCAGACCACATGTGGACTAGTGGTTTGTTTCTCTGTGTTAGCTGCAGGTTTGTGGAGTGGGATAGGTGCCCAGTTCCTTCTTATTCCGAGAGAGTTGGTACCCAGGAGATTGGGTTTTCTAAACATCCTTTGTTTTACAGATGTGGGGCTTGAGGCTCCGGAGATTTTTGCAAAGAAGCTGCCAGGCAGATCAGTTTGAAATGCATTGTTGACAGAGCCTGCAAAGCCCCCACCTTTTTAGGAGACTGGGTGGCCTAGTAGTGCCTGCTGCTACATTTGAAAACAAGGTTAACTATCTGGAGATGATCCCACCCCTTTCCCTTGGATACTGAAAATTCATTCACTATTCTGGCAGTTCCTGTAGGACTTAGCATTTTTATCGGGCATACTTTTGGATCACAGGCCTGCACCCATTTGGTGTACCTTTAGGATGTGGATTGTGGTTTAAGAGTATAACTTAGGTCTCTGGCCAGGGATTATTCCCTGTCCTTTGTCCTATCTGGCAGCTTCTTTCAAGCAGAGGAAGTGAAAATGGAGATTTTCCCATTTCCAAATTTACCTTGGATCTGTCCTTACCTACCTGGGTGGTTTTTTATGGCACAGGGATGCCTCCATAGAAAGAGTTTCTATCAGATAGAGCCAGATTTGCTCACTCATTTGCTTCCTCTACTCTGTCTTCTAGCATCCCAGACCCCTGGCCATGAGAGTGCGGGTGCAGCTGCTTACAGCGGTGTGTCATTGGGCAAAATAATGAACTTCTTTGAGTTTAAGTTTCTCCATTGCTTAAAAGGAGAATAATAACTCCTGTTCCCCCAAAGTTTATAGTAAGAAATAAATGAAGTTTTATAGTTGATAAGTTTTACCTAGTTCATGCTCGGTAGGTAGTAGGTATTCAGTAAATATTTGTTCTGTTTGGTTTCTGGTCCCTTTCCTAAACTTAGAAAAATAAAAGAAATGTTTATTTCTCCTTTGACTTGAAATCATTAGGAAATTTTAGTAGAACCTTGGGAGGGAGCTATGTACGTATACTCCCACTGGGAAGGACATGTGAAGGAAGCCAGGAAGCCAGGGAGGGTTCTGCCAGCCTGGACTGATTCATTCATGAGGGGCCCTGTCTGGCTCAGGGGGAGGGAGGACTGAAGTACCACATTAGGGCATGTTCCGGAGAAGTGGATTCTCAGAATAACTCAAAGGGTTCCCTGAAGTATTTAGGACAAAAGCCACCTGGAGAACAGACATGGTCATCCCCATATAGCACAAGTAGTCACCAGAAAGTCTTGTCACTTGGCAAATGTTTAGCAATAATAATCTGTTGTTCCTTAAGCCTCTAGGAAGGTGTTTTCCGTTGTACAGTTCCAGACCTGAGAAGAGTAAAGGGTGGCAGCCTTTGCTTTAACTGGGGCTGACAGGAGCCACCAGGGAATCAGCCCTTTCAAGGGCCTTGGAGTCCCCACTTCTACCTTCATTTCTGTCGGATATCAACCATCACGCTTTTGATATTGGGGGAGAGAACTGGTTCTACTGTGTGGTTGTATACTCTTGACGCCCTTTTAAGCACTTGGTGAGAGCTGTGTACTATCAGTGAGGAAAGCTGGTAGAACCTGAGCTCTAAGTAGTGCAGACAGTTCTGGAAAAAATAAAGGACCCTGGAGATCCATTCATTCAGCTTTCTCAGTCCTTAGGTCCAGAGAGGTTCAGAAGCTTATATGAATGACTTTCCTTGTCCTTGGCTTGCTCCATGTTCATCTCTCTTTATTCACCCAGGTATTTGTTTTCTTGTTTTAATTTTTTTAATATAAAATTTTTAAAATTTACATATATTTGACATCAATTGTATCCCCATATATTCCCCATCACTGTAACACCAGTGCACCATCACCTCAGTTCCCCGTGCTCCCATCTGCCCTCCATCCTTTCCCTCTTCCCTCCACACCGTGTCCCCAGTTTGTCCTTTTGGTTTTTGTTTCTTTCTTGTTATTATTATTATTATTGTTCTTATTCCTTTTCTTGATCGTTATTTGGTTCCCTTATATTCCTCCTAGGGGAGGAACCATCTGGTATTTTTCTTTTGCCTTCTGACTTACTTCGCTGAGCATAATCCCTTCCAGTTCCATCCATGTTCCTGTGAATGAGTCTAGTTTTTCATTTCTGATTGCTGAGTAGTATTCCAACCTAGGTATTTGTTAATACCTGCATCACCTAACATCCTAATGTGCACACAGCAGATGCTGACACATTTGTTGACTGGGTGAACAGAGGGGTTGGTTTGCCCTAGAGGGAGCCACTGGCATATACTTTACCCACCTCAATTCCCTCCACATTCTCTGAAGCCCTTGCCCATGAAGTGACATAACTACCTGGGACTTTTTTTGTGAGGTGATATGCTTTCCTGACAAAATCTCAGCACTTAGGCTTTGCTGAACTTCTTGACAGTTTTCCCAGCAAGTCTTGCTCATAGTCCACACTCAGTACTCATTGTAGGAATCAATTAAAGCACTTCTTTGCTAATTAAAGCCTCTAACCTCAAATTCAGCCTGGGAGCAGGACCATAATTCTCTTCTTTGTGCCTAAAGTACTACATTATCGTTCCAGGCACCCTCTGGACAGTGTGATTAGGTGGCTTGCTTTACCTGCTCCCCACCCCACCCCCAGCACTCTCCACCTTTGGACCCACCTAACTTTGGTTTTCCTTTTTCCCAGAGTCAGCTTCAAAGGGAGGATTGAGCTCAAGGCGGAGTCTCCATGGAGGGGTGGAGTCTTGTCACCAACCTCTAACTGCAGAACTGGGATGTGGAGCTGGAAGTGCCTCCTCTTCTGGGCTGTGCTGGTCACAGCCACATTCTGCTGCGCTGCCAGGCCGGCCCCAACCTTATCTGAACAAGGTAAGGCTGGGGCTGAGGGGCAGCCTGGACTCCTGGTCCTCAGAAATAGGGTGGGCTGGGCCAAAGGTGATGTGGTCAGTTGGGAAGGCTCCATCCTAGGTGGAGCAAAGGCTCTTTCCTGTAGGAGAGACTCCCAAAATACCTGGGCTGGTGTGTGGTTATAAACATTACCAGCTTCATCAGCAGTTTGAGTCGTGAAGGCTGATCACACCCATTTACCAGAAATGACTTGCTCCTGGTGGGTTTATGCTTTTTTTTCCCCCTAACAAAAGAATTTTTGATTAAAATCCAAGAACCAAGCTCCCTAACCTATTACAAAAGATGATATATAAAGTGAAGTTAGTGAGATAGTGGGGAATGAGTGGTCGGTGAGTTTGGGTTTAGTGCTTTGTCGGACAGACTGTGGGGATGTTGAGGGGTGTGGGAACTTGATAAAGACTTCTGGAAAATTTGTTCCAAAGACATATGTTCTGTAAAGTTTGACCATGCCTGCCATTTGCTTTCCTTGACCTCGTCTCCCAGGCCTGCTTTGGAGGCCTGCTGAGCGTTTGCTTTGGATATGGACTGTCAGAGGGATTCTGAAGCTGTTGAGAACCAGGGCACATTATAGGGCTGGGGAACTGGTGGAGACTTACAGCATATTGGAAATTCAGAGAGGTTATCAGTAACAGGAAGAATGTGTCCCACTGCTCATTGAATCTGCTGAAATTGTGAAAATACTTCATGGAGGTAACAGGTACAGCATACTTGGCCTTTGAGGGTCTTTGAAAAATGATATTTGGGTGTTTCTCATGCCAAAGAGCAGTGTGGCTTATGATTCAACTTATGATTCATCAGAAGAGTTGGCAGGCAGTGAGTGATAGACTCAGGTGTGCATGACATAACTGAGTTTAAAGGGCCATCCGTCTCAGCAGTCAGGACCTGTTTAACTGGTGGTGGGTACGCTGTGTGGAGAAGGGAGGGCGTGGGGGCTTTTTAAGAGGTGCACTGGCTGGAGCTGGTAGATTAATCTTGCATTTGGTAACAGAACTGAAGGTAAGACCTGAGTTAGAACATGCAGGAGACCCAAAGTGGAAGAGACTATCTCTACATGGAGAATTAACTGTCAGGGGTAGAGTAGGGAAAGAGGAGTCAAGTGCAGGTAACTAAAGGTAGACTGTTTAAACCTCACAGTGGAGTCATAACAAAATGCAGTGGGAATACAGAAGCAGAAAGGAACAGAAAGCATCTGAGATGTGTCTAGAGGGATGTCAGGGCATTGGAGGAGGAAAATGAAGGGCATTTTAGGTGGAATAGCATGAACAGTTATGTAGAAATTGTATAGAGAACAAGTATATAGGCATAGAAAAAGCTGGCTTAAGTGAGCATTGTTCCCTGCTAGGAAACTGTACTTAAATGGGTAGATACTGGGAATCTTGAAAAGTTTTGAGCAGGTAGTAACATGGTCGAGCTTTTAGAAAATTAATCTGGCAGGTGAATTTGGGTAGGTGGGTGGGAGAAACAGGTGAGATAGACTGTGTTGAAATCCTCTTCCATCACTTAATGACTATGTTACTTGCTCTGACATACATTCAACCAAATTAAGCCTTTGTTTGCTCATCTTTAAATGAGGACATTAATAAAGGATTAAAGGAGATACTTGATAAAGCAGTTACAGGTAAAGTGTTAATAATTATTACAGCTGCTATTGCTGTTGCCAGAAAGACAAGTGGGACAGTTGTTTTGAATGTCTAGCTAGAAGTAAGGGTATGGGTGAAGTGGGCAGGAGGGGGGACCCATAGATCACAAAGGAAGGAAAAATGGTAGAGACATGGTAGAGATAACTATGGGTTAGGGTTTGATTTCAGCTCTGGGTGACTACAGGCAAAGACAAGATGAGATGAAAAAAAGGGTGAGTTAGGGTGGGAGGCTTGGGTGAGTTGAGAGAAGATTCACATCATCCACTGCACAGATGTTCTAAAGCAGTGGGGGGTTGGATGTGGTTTGAGAATGTGAATTTATGATAGCCCCTAAGGTACTTTTTTCTTTTTTTTAAACTTTCTTTACAAACTCTTGCAGTCTAAGTACGACTCTCAGGCCTGGGTACTTAAAAGAAGGGGCTGTCCAAAGTATTAAGCATAAGGAATTTAGGGGGGCAGCCGTGAGGGGGGGGTGTTGTCATGGCGTGTAGGAGGTTAAGCCCCAGAGTGATGGTTTTCATGAGGACAAAGTATAGGCTCCATGAGGGAGAGAGAGTAGGAGAGCTGGCAGTGCTGTTGGGAGGTTCTGTAGCGGTAAATTCAGAAATTAGTCTGCCATTTTTAAGAAACAGTTTCATTGAGGTGTAATTTACATGCTCCAATGTACACTAATTTTAAGTGTACATTTCAACATGTTTTCATAAATGTGGCATCTCCAGTAACTTCCACCCAATCAGATATGGGACATTTGCATCACCCTGGACCTTCCCTCTTGCCCCTTGCAGCCAGTCCCCTTTGCAGCACCGACCTCAGGCTTCCACTGATCCACTTGCTGTAGGTTAGCTTCACCTATTCTAGAATGTCATGTGATGGGATAATATGGTGAATGTGTATCCATTTTCCTAGTTATTGGCCAGTTGGGTTGTTAACAGTTTTGGCTATTATTACAAAAACTCCTGCAAACATTTGTATATCTGTCTTACCCTTGGTTTTGATTTTGGCTCTGCTTCTTACTGACTGTTGGCTGTTAGGAAAGGCCCTCATTGTGTCTTTATAAAATACATTGATGATGATGATGATGAACCTCTGCTCCTGTAGTCACTAGGAATACCAGTGCAGTGCTCTTAAAACAGTGCCCAGGACCTAGCCAGTGAATGGTCAGTGCAGTGTGGGTGCCTTTTCCTAGAACCCCAAGGAGACACCACACAGGAAAAGGGCGGTTTCATGGGTAGACTTGGGAAGTCTTAGAGCACAGAACTGGAAACACACTGGACTTGGAGAACAAGTCCCAGTTCACTGCTTGTTGGAGTAGACGCCTTTTTGGGGTAGTACCTCCACATCACTTCCCTTCTGAGCTGTGCAACAGCCAAACTTGGGCCTGCTGATTATTCAGCAACAATGCTGCTGTTGTCCTCAGAAAAGACTGTCATCTGTGTATATAAAAGATTTGTCCAAAAAAGTTTTAAACAAAACTACCCAAACCCTGTTCACACGGAGAGGTTTTCTGCTTTAGAAAGGCTTTGCTGTGACTGGGGGAAGTGGAGAGGGGTGTGTGGAGGGGGGGAGGAGGAGCCCCTCCCCCAGTCTGCAAATACTCCTGAGGGATGGGGAGGGCCTGGAGTTTCTGGCTGTCCTTGGAAAGTTGATTTAATAAGGGTTCCAGGAAAACCAGCTCCCCTCTTCTCCTCCCCCTTCTCTTACTCTGGATATACTGAAAAGGCTGCACTCACTTCAGATGAGGCTTTGGGAGGATGTGGGGGGGCCTCTTGTGGATGGACTGAAGCTGGAGGGTAAGGACGTGTGGAGGGTAGAATGGAGGAGTAGAATGCCCTTTTCAAAAAATAAGTGTCAAATTGAAAGACATTAGGAGCTTGAGGAGGGTTGTTTCTATGCATTTTTCTCTCTTTTTAGGATAAGACTTGGGGGAAATCAAGCAGCTAAACCCAAAACCAAGTGACTGAATCCAAAGCTGCTTGTAAGGCCCCTTCTCACAGTTGGGAGTAGGGATGCTGCCCCCTTTTCAACCATATCAGTGGGTTAAACACCACGGAGACAATGATTGGGGGGCTAGTATGAGATTTGCAGTCTCAAAATACTTGCCTACATGCTCAGAAACCTGCAACTAATAAGCGATTTAATGGGCTAGGGTTTTACAGCTCCTCCCACCTACCCAGATTTGAAGGAGTCTGGTGGCCAGTTGAAGGGGGAGAGGTTACATTTAATGGAAAAGCTGCACGTTTCCATTTCTGGCTGCAAGCCCCCTGGAAGCTGGGCTCCACAAAGCAAGGCTTTGTCTTTGTGTTCCGTAGAAACCAGCACCCATGGGGGAGAGGCTGTGAGTGACACTGCCTCAGCTTTAAGTTGTAGGGTCCTGGCCACCCCACCTTAACCTCCTAGGGATCCTGTGGCTGCCTTTGCCCAAAGGGGTAGGGGCATGCGTTTCAGCTTTGCATCAAGGACAACCCCCGAACAGGTACCAGAAGGTATTCCATTACCAGCTTCAAACAATCTGTGGTCCTACTGTCAGCAGCCAAATGGTGTGACTGGAGGGCAACATCTGGTGCTCCCTCATTTCCAAGCAGGAGCACTCCTCAGCCCACCTGTGCTCAGCTAATTTCTACTAGTGAAAAACCTATGTACTTCTGCTTCTCACTGGATTTACCCTCTGCCAGAAGGCGAGTGGAATTACGTGGAACAAAAGGCGGTGGTGTGGAAGACCCACTTGAGAACAAGGGTGTAGAATTTGGGTCTGAGGAAGTCTGCAGGGTACTTAGCCACGCAGTTCCCCCAGAGGATCTACTCTGTTCCACAGATTCCTCCCCAGAGGTGACCGGAGTGTCTTTGAGAAAGGGTGTGTTCACAAGCTTTCCCAGGGCTGAGCTGAGCAGAGCTGGGCATGGGTGGGGGCAGGGAGGACCCAGTGCTCTGCATGTGAGAGAATGTGAGGGAGGAGTGCTCACGTGTCCGGCTTGACCACACTGGGCAAGTGCAGCAGAGCCACGCCAGGGCTGTGTTCTTGGCTCTGGCTTCTGCATTGCTACACCATTAGCTTCACTGATTTTCCACTCTGGCTTTGCCAGCCAGCTCCCCGAAGTCAGGGAGGAGGAATTTCTCAGGGAAGAACAAATGGCTGTCAGAGATCTCTACCATGTGTGGGGGAGGGGAGGGTGCCCAAACAAAGAATCAGGCTGCAGCCTGTCACCTGGCTTCTGAGACTCCCTGGAGTCTGGGGTAGGCAGGAGCTGGAGGGAGTGTGGCAGGGATTCTTCCCAAGCCAGTGGCCCCAGCACCAGGGTGGGTCCACCAGGCTGGGTGTACTGCTTGTTTGGCTCCGGCAGAGCAGTGAGTGATGGTGTCTTGGTGGTGATAGATATTAGCCTTAGGAGAAGTGAGTTCTAGGGAGTCATCTGGAACAGTAAGGTCCGGGGGCATAGAGCCTGACTCTTAGCTCCGCTCTGTTTTTACAGTGCTTCACTCCTCTGGGGTCGCTGGGGTCTCTGGCTTACCGGGTGGACACCATCTTTGCCTCTCTTTTCTTTTCTTCCCTGAAACCTGGAAGCCTGGAAATTGCACTATTCCCTGCTGATTGGGGGAAGTCCAGTCGCTCGGGTGCTCTGGTCGCCAAGTTCAACTGCTTAGACCTCCCTGTTCTCTCTGAAGAGACTGCCCAGTCACAGATTTAGTGTCAGCGCTCTCTTTCTGCCCACCTGCCCCAGTCTCTGTGATGGCCTCAGCAAGGGACTTGAACAATGACTGCCCCACCTGGACTCTGAAGGGCTTGGAGTGAATCCCAAACTGTTTCCTGTTTGGGAGAAGCCTTCTGAAGTTGGGGCTGCCTCTAAACTTGTAGGATTGCTCTGACTTTCAACTGGTGATGCCAGGTAGGGGTGCAGTTACCTGTTGCCTCTTAGCGGTACTGTTACAGGGTAACTTTAATATAAAATGGGTTTTTTACATTGGGTTTTTTACTTGCGCGCTTAGAAGACTTAAAAATCCCAACTCCAGGTACACGTGGCAAAAGTTATTAGCACGTTTTATTTTATGAAAGAAAGGGGAATAAAATAGTAATAACATTAAAGGAAAAAGAGAAGGATATAAATTTACAAATACTCTACCAGATCTAAGCAATGGCGCGTTGAGAGCTAGCTTCGAGTTGAATGAATGGCTCCGAAGGAAGGGGGTCTGGCTCCTCCGTAAGAGAGAGTGTGTCTAAGGCTCACCTCGGTTTTACAGCTCGCCTGGCTGCTTAACTTTACTTTTAGGTTTCAGTAATTTACTTTTTGATAATTATTTTATTGGATTTGTGGTTCTGGAACACTGATGGTCTGGAGTGGGGGTTGGAGTCCACACACCCATAATCCATTTAGGACCACCTTTTCCCCTAGCAGTACCATAGTTTGGCAATACAACCTGAGCTCCTACACTCAGAGCTCCCCTTTCCTAATCCTGGGTTCATGCAGACTCACTCTTTCAGTGCCCACCACCTTCATTTAAAGGCTTTGCCCCGGTCCTCCCTGGTAGCACAGGGGTTAAAATCTCAGCACTGAGAAGCTATCACCAGCCACTGCAGCCAGAGTTAGATCCCAGCCACCGAGCTGACCCACATGGTGCAGCAGATCTCTCTGTTCTGGGACCTCACTGCTCCCTTCAACAGTGTATGCAGTAAATCCTGTTCTGCTCCCCACTCTGTCCCTGGTGAATCCCCCCCCAACCTCTGGCCTGCACCCCAACTCTTATATACAATATAAATTTTTTTTTTTAAGGCTTTGCCTCCTCCTGAACTAGGGAATGCTGGGGATGAGGGGTGTGTCCAGTTAGTTCCAGCATTGAGAAAGATGCATTCAGGTGGAGCTTGAAACCCAACGCCCAGTCCTTATCCCATGTGTGTGTTCATGGCCGAGACTCCTGTGGTGGTTTGTGTAAAAGGAGGTGAATGTTAGGGCAGCGGGCCCTGCCATTCTAGTGAATGTGGCAGTGTTTCCCAGGCCCTGGATGTGTGGGCATATTGAGCCTCAAGTGGGTGAGAGGGTCGAGGAGTTCGGCAAAGAGTGGACCTTAGTGGTTTGGAACCCTGGCAGGAAAAAGAGGTTAAAAATCATCAACGCTGAAGTTTCAAATACTTATCAGCAAAATAAATAAATAAATAAATGAATAAATAAATAAATAAATAAATAAATAAATAAATAAATAAATAAATAAATAAATAAATAAAAGTTGAATTTAGAGTTAGCCTTTCCTCAGATTTTTCCAGGGTTGAAAACTAGCCTCTGGCTAATGACCCATTCATCATTCATTCACTGATTTAATTTGCTTCCTCCCTTTGCTTCCTCCCACCCTCCCTCCCTTCCTTCTCCCATCCTTCCTTATTTCTTAATTTCTGTCTCTCTCATTCCTTCATCCATCTATCCACTTACATATCCATCTGGCCAAGTATTACTTCTTTTTCCTTGTAATTGAACACTTTATAACCATTGTTTTTCCTGCTCTTTTAGACTGGATCTAGCCATCCCTCCCTAGAATTTTCTCCTTTCGCTTTGTAGTTCCTACAAAATTCTTCGTTTAAAGTTTATCTTGGGTGTAGCTAATGGCTTAGTTTAAGGGTCACCGCCCTCTTGGTGATGGTCTTACTCTGTCTAAAGTTAATCACTATTTCCCGCCCCTTTCTGTTTAACTTTCAATCCGACATTTATACTGCCTTACGTTATATGGTGTTTTTAATATATAACTATGCCCTCCAGTAGAGCAGAGTTCCATGCAACTAGAGAATAATTGCATTGCTCTTTTAAAACATTTTCTCTGTAATTTAGGCTCATTGTAAAATTTAGAAATTCTAGACTTGTAAAGAGAAAAAGAAGGTGTCTTATAGTACCATCCAAAATTTACCACCATTAACTGTGCCATAGACTTTTTTTCTTCCATTTATATAAATGTGAATTTTTACAAACAGAGTTTATATGTACTGGTTTGTAGCATAAACATGCATTTATTGCCAAGCAGGGAATTTTTTTCTTCACCTTTAAATAATTACATAGTACTCCATTGTGTGATTGTGCAAATTTTTTATATTTAGGTTATTTTTAATAATTGGCACTTACGTGAACATACTTTCACAAATAAAATTTTCCCTAGTATAAGTCGCTTGCCTAAAGTCATGCTGTTGGTGAGATGTGAAAATAGGATTCATGTCCAGATAGGTAAGACTCCTGTTTTTTTTTTTTTCCAGTGTGTTATACTATGTCCCCATATTAAATTGGATTTCCTCACAAAATCTGACAGACCAACTTTTTATTTTAAACATTGCTGAGTCGGTTCCCTTTATTCTCACAGGAAGCAGGCTTTCCCTCCTTTTCTGGGGTGGTGTGGAAATGGGTGTGACTGAGGTATGGGTGGCTGGAGACACCTGCTCAGTGATACTCTGCTCTTGACTGGAGGTTACACATCAGTTATAGCCTGTAAGTGGCCCTAATGAGAGTGGTTCCTAACCTAGAGTAATCAGAGAACAAAAACCCCCGTAGAGATTGCTTTTTGCACTGTAGCTGAGCGCTCCTACTTGGAGGTCGAGGGTCAGGGGTATGGAAAGTGGCAGGTGCCGCACCCACATAATCCTGGTAGGCCACATCTGTTCTTGAATGCAGTGGTATCTCAGGGTGACATAAATAAAGCACCTAGATTGCTTCTAAAATGATTGTGGTCCAGCACTGTCAGTTGGATAGAAATAAACATGTCAGAAGAGTCTGAGAGGCTTGAACACTAGCATTGAAGCTACAGAGTATTATTATTTAAATATGGAAAAAGATCCCCCCAAGGATCCTTCCCAAAACTTGGGGAGATACTCAAGTTTTCTTTTGTTAGTGTTTACATTGAACAAATTGTTTTAAGCAAACATATATTAGGTGAGTCTGAATAATTACAGAATTTAAACATACATTATTTGTGGTATGCTCTCTGAAGTGTAATTTAGGAATGGAACACAGATTTATTGAAAATTGTACATCTTTACTGCCAGTTCTGTCATTAAGTATCTGTATATCCTTTAGGGGAAAACATCATATGTTGCAGAGACCCTTGAAAGGGTCACCAAGGAGCCTGCCTTCCTGGTGGCCTGGGGGTTAAGTCTCAGCACTATCACCTCTGAGGCCTGAGTTCCATCCCCACTGCCAGGGAGCTGACCCACATGGAGCAGCAGATCTCTCCTGCCTCACCCACTCTTCCCCACTCTGTTTCTGGTGAATTGTCTCACCACCTGCACCTTTGACCTACACCCCAGTTCCTCTACACTAAATAAATGGCAACAATCCTGTTTAAAAAAAAAAAAGAAGAGGGGCCTCCCTGGTGGCGCAGCAGGTTGAGCGCCACACCGTGAAGCATACATGTCACAGCACCACGAGTTCAATCCCCAACCAGGGAGGGAACCCACATGGCGTGGCGGACCTCTCCTGCTTCGCCCACTGCTCCCCTCAGCAGTGTATTTCAGTTAATCTGCCTGTTCTGTTACCCATTCTGTCTCTGGTGAATCCTCTCACCTCCCACACCTCTGGCCTGTACCCCAGCATTTAAATGCATAAATAAATCTTTAAAAAAAAAAGAGAGAGAGAGAGAAAGAAAGAGCGACCAAGAACAATGTCAGTTCTATCCCTGGTCTAGCCCTGGCCAGTGTTATCTCTCATCTGACACAGGTTAATACAGTAAGAGACTCATTGAAGAAGTGTCATCCACTATATCAAATAAGAACAGAAACCCAGGTTATGAGGATATTTGAAACCACACAGGAGATGAGCTTTTTCCAGAGTGCCGGGACTAACTGACCCTTATTTATGGGAAAAGGGGTGGGGGGATTATCCTTAGAGCTCTTACATCATCTAACTCAATCTAACCAGCACTACTCATGGCATCCTGTCACCTGACAGTCTTGTTCAAAGCTAATGCCATGCTCCATTCCTGGACATCGTGATTCTAACAAGAAAGAGGATGTTGCTACTGCTGTTCCAGGAACCATATTTTGAGAATTTCTGGTGTTAATTAATTTCTTATCCAAAAACTATAGGCGTAGGTGTTATTTCCATTTTCTAGGTTGGGAAATTGGCAGAGAGGTAAAACATAGAAACACTTGCCAAGGTTAAACCACTAATCAGTGGTGAAGCTGGAGCTCAGCCTTGGATCTGTTAATGCTGACAGCTCTACGCCCTGTGCTGGAGGGTGGGAAGTCAGGGGGTCTCGGAAGAGAAAGACAAAACTGCCGGGGAGAGAGGTGGGGAAGATAGAAGAGGATCCTGTTGGAGGGGAGCAGAGGTGCTTAGGGAGGGAGAGAGGAGGAAAGACAGAGTAGGAAAAAGTGGTCTAAAAGCTTTGCTCCCTGGGAAGGAGACCCTCTTCCTGGACTTCCCTCCTGTTTCCCCTGAAGCTTCCGGGGCTTTAAGTCAATTATCACTGCCTTTGGAATGTTGATCAGCTTTCCAGCAGACTGCAGGCATCCCTTTGCATTCAGAAACCTTTGCCCCTTTATTGTCAAACTTCAGAATTGACTTTGGAATTAAGATTTATTTTCTTTAGGTTTTAGGAATTAGCTTTTGAACCTTAGGAGAGTCAGGTTCCCCTACTAACTGCTGAATGAAGTCCTGTGGCATTCCAACTTGCCCTGTCATTTGAGCAGTCTGGAGAGTATGTTTGGAAGCAGCATTTATTTTAGAATTGTAACCCTTCTCCACTACCTTCTCCACACACAAAATGGACCTTTTACATTTATTTGCCTAGCTAGTTCTCATGGGATAATACAGTATGAGTCTGTAGAATCTGGACTCACAACTTTCTGCCAGTTTCTCAGCTAGCTACTCCTTATTCACCATTCTGAGGCTGCTGCTACTGAGAATACCAGAGAGAGGAGATGAAGAACAGAAGCCTGTCTGGAAGATGCTGGTAGCCTGAGCTCTGAACCAAAACAGAATCCCCTCTTAAGGAAAGTTAACCCCAAGTGTCTTGTCTCTCTTCACACCAGAGGGGGCTTGTGAGGGATGGTTTCCAGTGATGCTCCATGGGGAAGGTCCAGTTGTAACAGAATATTGGTCAGGTCCTCTGAGAACGGGCATGACTTACCCAGAGTCACACAGTAATAGGGTAACCAGACCAGTGGCCTGGAGCCACTTAGAACTACTTGTGGCTCAAGTAGTTTGGTAGTAAATGTTTTCTATCAGGATTTCAAACCTGGCTTCCTCCTCACTCTTGGGACATCTAGAATATTAACATTGCCCATTGTTCAGTATGCCCTGGGTTGTTTGAGCAGTGGGTTCCCATTGTAGATATTGGCCCTCACCTTCCCCTGATTCTTAGAAGTGCTTTCTACCCGAGAACCATATCATCTCCAATAGAAAGGTCCCTAAACCATGTTCTTTTAATTTCTTCAGAGTACTAAATCCTCAACTTACGGTGCTTGTGAAGGAAAGAGAGAGAATGAATACATGGTTACACCGAGGCTGGGTTATAAATGAAGCAACAACCTGCAAACCCATGGAACAGACACTGGTGCTGTTGTTAAATTTCATGGATCAGTAGAATTTTACCCCAACTTCTGGAAACCTGCATAGGGTTGACAACTTATTTTATCAAGAACATTTTTCTTAAAAGCATGCTCTACCATGTGGTTTCCTTTTCTGTTTTCTTCTGGATGGTTTAAAAAACATATATATATAACAAAGTGTATCATTTTAACCATTTTGAAGTGTACAATTCTGAGACATTTTCACATGACTGTGCAAACCATCACCACCATCCACATCCTGAACTTTACCTTCCCCAAGCGAAACCCTGCCCATTAAACACTAAATGCCTCTTCTCCCCACCCCAGTCCCTGACAGCTATCGTTCTACACTATTTTATTTAAATGTTGGTAAATTTTTAAAAAAGATTTATGTATTTATTTATGCATACAAGAGCTGGGGTACAGGCCAGAGTCCAGGGAGGTGAGAGGATTCACCAGAGACAGAGCGGGGAGCAGACCAGGCAGACTGACTGAAACACACTGCTGAGGGGAGCAGCGGGCGAGGCAGGAGAGGTCTGCTGCGCCATGTTGGTCCCCTCTCTGGCCGGAGGCAGAGAGGCAGGGATCGAACTCATGAACTCGTGCTGCAGTGGCTGCAGTTTGCTTCACAGTGCGTTGCTTAATCCGCTGTGCCACCAGGGAGGCCCTACACTATTTTATTTTAAAAGGGTTTTTGTTGCCCATTCCTTTCTGGACTAGGAGGAGAGATCATGGGCAGTTTGGGTGTTGAGCACCCCAGTGAATTGTGCTCTCAAGTACCCATTGTCCTTTTGGAGGGCCAAAAAGGCAAATTCTGAAACAGCTGAGGTTTCTACTAATTCATCAGCAAGTTTAGGGAGCAGCAACTTTTCCTACCCAGCTGCTGGCGTTTCCTTTCCTTAAATAAGCTCAGCTTGATTGTGGGGGAGGGGAGGCTGCCCAGAGGCTCTGCTAGGGGGTGAGATGGAGGGGGGAATAGTAGGAGGGTGGGTGGGAAGGCTATACATTCTTTTCTTTTAGGAACCTGACCGGACTGTAAGGTCAGTACAGCGGAGTGGAAGCTACAGGGTTACCTCTTCTCTGTTGATTCATCTCACGCTTACCCCCTCCCCTCCCCCACCCTTAATGATCTTAACATTACTGAGCGCAGACCAGGAAGTGCATGACAGGTCGCAGCTGCAGACACATGGCTGGGAGGCCTGGGCTCCAGGCCAGTGGTGGGAGGGTCTGAACTTCCCTTGTAGCAGGGGTTCCCCCCCCATATGCGCACGCATGCACGCGCGCGCGCACACACACACACACACACACACACACACACAGGACACACACCAGCTAATTGTCCGGCTTTGCCCTCAGCTTAGTGGAAGGTGTTCTATAACAGTTGGTGATCAGTACTTTTGCTTTGATTTTAGGATGTGATTTTAAATAAAGGCTAGAAAAGACCCCCATCTATGTGTTCAGGTACTTACAGCCTATGACTAACTCACATAAATGGTCCTTATTGAATTTGGGTTCTTTGGGGGAAGTATTCTGTCATTTAGCAAAGGCTCTCTAGATGTTTTTCCTAAAATAGGACCCATCTAATATGACCTTCGAAACTTCCCAGGTGTCTAGAGGAGTCATGGGACAGTCTTAATGCCACTGGAAATGATCGCTGTACCTTTATTAAAGAGTCTATCCAAATGCCACTTTCAAAACATGTTTTGGAAAAAAGGTCTAGATGCAAGAGCATGGTCTTTGCAAACACATTTTTGTGATTTGGGTCCAACTCCTGATTGAACGAGTTGAGATCACGTTCAATTTTCCATCTTCTTAGGGGTTGACTCTTCCACATACAAGATTGCTCAGGAAGTGTTAGTTTACCCTAAACTGTGTCCTAGAGGGGGCAGTTGTCACACAGAAGTTTCTGTCTCCACCGCCAGCTGTGTTGTTGGCTTTCTTCCCTGAATCTGCCAAGGCCGGATTCCTCTGGTGCCAAATGTGAGCCAGTGACACAAACTTCTAGGAACTGTGAGTTTAGCCTGGCGGCCCTTAACTGCAGGGCAATCTCCCTGGCTCCTCTTGGGTGAGTGGGCCCTTGGCTTCCTGCACGTTGCCAGGGAATGTTCCTCTTCCCTGAGCAACTTTTTCCTGGTAAGGTAGGAAGGAGATGAGCAAAGTGTACTCAAGAATCGCTTTGGAAAATGGATGTAATGAGTTTTCTGCTCAGTCCAAGGTGTGTCAGCAAACAGTTGAGGTGAGAGCTTCTGCTGGGGAGAAGGGAAGAAAGGAAATTTCTTTTAAAACAACTCCTAGGCACATTCTTTTGTTAATCACTTAATTATAGCCCCGGAGTGCTCTTCCCTCGGTGGGTGGTGGGGTGGGTGGGAGATGCTGGTGCTGATTAGAGAGAGACAAGGAGGGAAAGAAGGTACCAAGGAGGCAGCACATAGAGCCCACACTGGAGGTAGGGGTGGTGGGTTGAACCCCAGACTCCATTCTGATGCCTTGTTACCCCTCAAAACATCTTGTCAAAAGGTTTATACAAAGTCGGTGCCCAGGGTGCTTTCAGCCTGGGTCTCCTAAGTTGGCTTCTATGTGACAGGGCCTCCAACTTCTCGGCTCTGGGGAGCTGTCTTTAGGGGGTCATAGGGCAGACACAGGGACCTGGTTGCGGCTTCGGCCAGTGCAGGCGGCTCGGCACTAAATTACAGTGACGAGGTAGGGCACACAAAAGACCAAAATCTTTTTTTAATAAAAACAAAACAAAACTCCAGCTCCAAGCCCCTGGGCTGCTGAATGGCGATGGCTTCCTGTCAGGATTAGCCGTGCTGCCTGGGCATGTGTGCACTGCCTTTCTCCTCAGGAAATACCTTTAGTAAGCCCCAGTGGGGTCCCCATGGCAACGCGAGAGGGGACCTGCTGACAGAGGCCATTCAGCCCGCCATTGTTCCTTGGGCCCTTTGTCGGGAGCTGTATTGCTGCCCCTCTGGCAAACACAGCAGTTTGCACCGTTTTGTCAGGCTGAATGTGGAGTTTTTACATTTTAATGGGCTCTTCTGGCAGTGGTCCACTTGCATGCAAAATGTTCCTTACTTCTTTCCCTTTTTCTATTTAAAAAAAAAAAGAAAAACCCTACACTCCAAATCCCCTGGATCAGGGAATTGGTGAATGCTATGGAATCAGGGTGTCAGGCCCCACTAATTGATTTGGTATTCCTGTCTCCCCTACCACACATGCCTGTACCCCCCACTTCCACCAGGTTCCCCTGGTTCTTGGGGACCTTGTGAATTTAGGGAATCCTCTATTTTTAGGGTTCCTCTCTACATCAACCCTTGTAGGAGGATAGTTGTTCCCTGAGATTTTGGTGAGATTATTCCCCCCTTCTGGTCTGGCCTTGCCAGACTAAAGTAAGTTTTCAGTTCCATTTCAAAGCCAAAATAACGTAATAAAAACCCTCTGCAGAAGGCTCCCGGAGCCCTGCTGTGCTGCTCTGTGTTCCTTTTAAGTTGCTTTCAAAGCCACCCTGAGTTCCTCCCCCACCCACAATTGCCCCCTCATTTATCTCTGGGGAGTTTGTGCCAAGACTGTAAACATTCCTGGACCACCAGTTCCCCGTGTTACTGAAGAGGATGACCATTCTCCCCTAATATTCTTAACCCAGGAGTCCAAAATCGAAAGGATTTCAAAGGGACAACAGAAATTGCTGCCCAGAGATACCGTGCCTGAGTTTTGTTTGGGCCATAAACCCTTTGCTGTATAGAATATAGATGATATTAGACTGACCTCAGAGGGTAGATAAAACATATGCTTGTGGACCATCCCACAGCCAAACAACATGAATAAGCACAAGATAAAGTCCTGAAAATGTAAGTTTTCTCAGAAGGCACTTTGAGAGAAAGAGTGTAGTTGGGGAAGTCTTGGAAGAGTGAGCTTTAGGGAAATGAGATAAGAGGATAAAGGAGTCTTGGGAGAAAGGAAGTCCATTGGGTGGAAGAAAGCAAAATAAAAGGGGCAAAGGGCATGGACTGGAGAGGCTGAAGGGATTGGACTTCTGAGGTGGGGGAGGTCACTGAGAGGCTTTGGGTTCTCGAGGGGGAATAAATAAATGAGAGCTCCCCCAGAGTGTGAGGGGGTGAGGAGCCTAATGCCCAGGTGGAGAGGTCAGGACTTTTGAGCTGGAACAGTTTGCGGATGTGTGATCTGGGAGCCCTGCCCGAAGGGAGGGCGAGATCCCATTGCCTGATGTTCTTAATCTTCTCCGTGGAGTCAGTCAGGGGTCATCAGAGGTCATCAGCTGTAAGCAGTAATCGAGGGTGAGGGAGTGGGGTCAGGAGAAGCTATCGGGTGACTGATGGAGAATTGAGCCAAGGACACAGAGGGAGGGCAGAAGGGCAGGGCTGTCTACCGGGGGCCAAAGCAGAACTCTAAGTATCTTGTTGGGCCACCTCTGCCTCTCTTGTGCGAGTAGAAGCAGAGTCTGGAGGAGCCCAGGACTTGGCAACCTGAGCATCGGGAGCCTTTTGGTTGACCCTTTTCGTGAATTTGGGAGTAGTCCTCCCTCCCCCGGTTTCCATGTCTAAATGGAAGAGAGCATCAGTAGCATGAACATGAGTATAAACACACCTTGTAAAGTCTCCAGTGCCATAGAATACAAGTTGTTACTATTAGTTCTGGGTCTGCCATTATCACAGTGCCTGCCCCCAATTTCTCCAGTTGCCAGACGTGCAGTCGGTGTTAAGTAGATGCATTGTGGTCATTTTTCAATTTATACAAATATCAGATCATTTGATGAGTCATGATAGGTTAATATTGATGAATCGTGACATTTGACATACCTGACGTTAGTGCTATAAGTCAATTATATCTAAAAAAAATTTTTTTTAAGCACTAAATTATAAGGGGGGCTTGTGGGGCTTGAGGATACTGAGGGAAGGAGGAAGAGTAAGGCCAAAGAACCAACTTCAGAATCCAACTCGAAGTGGAGATGTGGGTGATGTTAGACAGCACCGATGAAAAACACTAAGGTTTCGGTCACTTCTGGAGATCAAGGGCTGTAAAAACACAGGGAAGGTAGAGACTGCCTTTCAAAGCCAGAGGACGTGTGTGGATTCTGGAGAGCCAGGCTATCTGAGTTTGAATCCTGGCTCCGTTACTTACTATGTGGATCATCTTGGACAAATGCTGAAGCTTTCTCTGTATCAGTGTCCCCTCCCTAAAGTAAAGGTAAATAGTATCAACCTGACAGGGTTTGTGAGGATTAGATGATTGTCTGCGTTGAGCATCTCACAGTTTGTGGGAGATAGTGAGCACACAGTAAACTGACTGACCAGTGTTAGTACTACCATTTTCAGAGTTGTTCAGGGATCTGTAGATAATATATGGGAAAGCACATGGGGAACTGTTGAGTGCTGTCAAATATGTTGTTATTCTTCAACTTGTAGGCTTGGTGATGGAGAATTTCTAGACCCATTTGGCTGTTTTGGCACTAAGATTGGAAAAGTGGTATTGCAAGTTTATTTGTTCCTGTGGCACAGCGCTCATCATCTCTACAGAGAAATATGTTCCCTGGGACTTCTCCTTAGTTCTATTCCCTACATTACAAATTAAGATCATCGGGTTTTTTTGTTAACTATTTTCCTACTATAAACCTTCTATCCAAGTAGTATACAACCTGGTCTCATCTTCTGCTATCCCTCAGCCTAAGGCACAACCTTGTTCATAAGCACCTCTTTCTTTACTGCTCCCCCCAAATTTCCACTTTCAATCAAATTCCTTGTTTGCTTCCCCCTGCTTTCCCACCATTATATTCAACTTCTGCGGCAAACACCACTGTCTGCTCTCACCACTGATAGTTTTCTGTAACCTGAGAGCCAGTGTTGGCTTACCTGTGCTGGGTTCTTATATTCTTTTCTAGTTGTCTCATGTTGCAATACAAAGTGTTTCGTACATGTCAAGGTGTAGTGTAAATCTTATCACCCTGGTTAAGGCAAGGCATAGGTCTTCTGTTCCTTTGTGTAATCCCATTTCTCCTCCTTGTATAGAAGCACCTCATGACAGCTATTTTAAAGAAGATTCCCTGTCTTCTTGGACTTGCGGAAATAGCAGCGGAGAGGGGGTGGGGAGGTGGATGGGGGTTTCTTGAGACTCCATTCCCCTGCCCTGCACAATGCCTGAAACTGGCGGAAGACACAGATTTAGAATCAAGAACCTGGGTCTGGTCTGATGTTCCCAGAGCAGACATGCCTGCTAGATGATTGGCAAGTTTTGTGACAGACCTGCCATAAGCAAAATCTGCATCCTTTTGACCTGGTGGGAATTATATATAAAGCCTTGGTATTTGGGAGGAAAGTAGGAAAGGAAAGGCATGCCATAGGACTCCATTAACATTAATTGCACTTCTAGATACCAAGGCAAACACAGCCCCTCACCATTCTATTCTTTTTCTAGCTGCTTTCTTGAGCAAGAAAGCATTACTGAAAAGCATCACAGATCTCCTTGTGTTCCCTGAGAGGATAGAGATGCTACTTTAGAGAGGCAGGATTGGGTTGGTGAATGGCATGAGGATCCTTTTCACTTCCACTAAAGGGGATATGGGATCCAACCTCGTAGGCCTTCCACAGTGTTCCTGTTACCTGTTCCAGGAACTTGCCTTAGAGCCACCACCTCCTCAGCCTCAGATTCAGGCAGCTGAGGAAGAACCTTTGTTCCTGGATTTTTGTTCAAGCTGTGGAGACCTTAATCCTCTAAGGATGTTCAAGACAATCCTAACCTTAACCCCAATTTTCATGTTTCTGGTGATGATAATAGTGATTCTGTCCTGGGGGCATTGAAGCACAGTACACCTTTTTTTTACACAAAGCACTTTGAGCACATTGCACCTAGAGCAGCTAACAGAAAAACCTTGTAATTTGACTAGCAGCCAAACATTTTCAGCCTCAGGCCAGGTCTCCATGGAACCCAGATACCAAATATCCTTCAACCTCCTCACCTCATCTCTTAGGAAACAAGATGCAAAAAGCAAGTGTTTTGGTCTGCTACTTCCCTCACAGCATCCTACTCCAATTAAATCGGGTTCTCCAAGAATTCCACTGTTGGTTTCAAGTGACTGAGCCATAAACTGGTTTTCTTTTTTCATCTTTCGTGGCCAATCCTAAAAAAAGGTCTTAGCTCCTTTCTTATTAACTAACACCAAACAGATATAACTCCAGTCTCTTGGTCGTGGCCAGAGAAAGACCAGCTCAAAGGAGATGGACCCACAGGTGCAAGAGTATTTCCATTGTCCTCATTGGAATGAAGAGAAGTGACTTGATAGTTATAGGCTAGTAATAAGTAGTAATGTTCTTGGATCTGCTGCCTTACATAGGATTTCCCAAGGTTAGGACTGCTATTCACAATTGATGGAGGAGGGCAGGGTACAGTAAACCAGGTTGGTTTCCTTTCATCACTCCCAGAAGAGAGTGGCATTATCCTTGTTTTGTAAATGGAGATCTTGATGCATCCAAGGGTACTGCTGGCCATGAGAAGATCTACTATAACCCAAGATTGGAAGGTTGATTTTTTTTTTTTTTTGGTTCCCCTAAAAATCGCCTTTTCCAGATGATAAACTCATGGAGTGTTTTCTGTTTCTGACATTGTTATGTGCAGTGGGGAAATTACAATAGGTTATTTCTGCACTGAGTTGCTTGCTATTTTTTAGGAGAGGCAAGACATGAATACTTTTGACAAAGACAAAAATACTTTTGCAAACCAACTGATAAAATGCTATATATTCATACAATGAAAGATTATCTGAGAGTTAAAAGAAATGAAGTACTGATAGGGTCTCCCTGGTGGCGCAGTGGGTTAGGCAAAGCACTATGAAGCAAATGAAGCAAACCGACTGCAGCATGAGTTTGATTCCTGCCTCTGGCCAGGGAGGGAACCCACATGGCATGGCAGACCTCTCCTGCCTCACCAGCTGCTCCCCTCAGCAGTGTGTTTCAGTTAATCTGCCTGTTCTTTTCCTGGCTCTGTCTCTGGTGAATCCTCTCACCTCCCTGGACTCTGGCCTGTACCCCAGCTCTTGTATGCATAAATAAATAAAATCTTTAAAAAAAAAAAAAGAAATGAAGTACTGATAGGTGCTACAGCATGGAAGGACCCTTTGAAAACAGTAAGTGAAAGAAGCCAGGTATGGAAGGTTGTAATCATTGAATTCCATTGATCCGAAATGTTCATGTAGGCAAGACTGTAGAGACAGAAAGTGGTTTTCCTAGCCTGAAGATGGAGGGTGGAGAGCACAGGGTTTCTTTTTGCGGTGAAAAAAAGTTCTGACATGAGATTGTGGTCCTTATATTTTGACTATACTAAAATTCATTGAATTGTACACTCAAATGAGTGGATTTATGGTATGTGAATTGTAGCTTAATAAAGATGTTGAAGTGATCCAAGAAGGTATGTAAATGAGTGTGAATTTGTGTGGCTCAAACACAGCTTTACAGAAAATTAGGATAGCATAGAGACACTAGTGCAAACAGAGGCTTCCTGGACGTTTTCCATGGTATACTTTGAGTAGTCCTGGGTTATAAGGACCTCTGGTAAGGTCGCAACAGTCTTGGGCAGAAGTAAGCATTGCTTTGGGGGGAGGATGCACTTGATGCAGAGGACAGCCAGACTTGGAGGGAAGATAGTGAGCAAAAGGCAGCATAGAGAGGTAGGCAGAGATTATGAGAAGCCTAAAGAGCCAAGCAGGACTGTAGATTTTTTTTCTACACACAGTGCCGGATCTTGGTCCAGAGAATAATGGGACAAAGTGCACCAAACCTGAAGCATCAAGGACAGGGGGGAAATAAGCTTGATTCGTGAACCTTCTTACCACTCATGTAGAAGAGTTGCGTTTGAGTGTCCTGATTGGAATGAGTGAAAAGTTTTGGATCCAAGCTAGAAGTAGCAGGAGCTGGACTTAGCTGTTTTCTCTTGGAGAAATGCCCAGGTTCTCCTTGCTGCCACCTTTTTGTCTCTAAGACCTGTTGAAATGGGCTGTGTGATGCCAGAGGCTAAGAATTTGAATTTACTTTTTGATCAACGGCTGGTACAGATCACGAGCTGCAAAATATTTAATCGGTGAGGTCATTGGAGGGAAATGAGATTTGATCAATAGGAGTGTCTGCTATTTTCCTTAAGGCTCAAATCTGAACTGCTTTTGTTCTGCCTTCTTTGGGCAAAACCACAAGCATTAAAAATGGAAAGAATAACTTTCTTTTAAGAGCCACAAAAACTTATTTTTGATGACTTGTGTGGTCGACTCACCTTTGCGGTGTTTCTCTTGACCCGATTCACAAAAATAAATGAGTGTTAGCCTGCTGGTTTCTGAACCCTTTTAAAGCAGCACCCCCTTTTTGATGACTCAGTATTTACCCAGGATTGACAACAGAACCCTCGGGTTGCAGGGCTAAGGCCTGTAGCCTTTGTCAAGACCCCTCTGAAGAAAACTGTTGGAACCTGGTGCCTTCCTCTGCCCAGGACACCATTTCTAGTAGACACCCATTGAATGCTTCAAAAGAATTTGTGGAAATGTGGGTGGTGAAGGAGAACAGGAGGTTCACAAAAAAAAAAAAAAAAAAAAACCAAAAAACCAACAGTGAGGAGGCACTGTGATAGTGCATATGAGTATCACATCACTCAGCAAGCTTTTATTGGGCAATCTAGTGTGCCATGTACTGTTCTAGGTGCTGGAGAGCTGAAGGTAAATATGTCTTGTTCCCACCCTCAGGACCCATTTAAGAAGGAGACTTTTCCTGCAGTGTGACAAGTATGAGTGGGTGGCAGAAGGGTGCCTGACCCAGAGGCTCCAAGTGGGAGATTCCCAGCCAGGCAGGGCATACGTGTGGACACTGCAAGATGAGGGGACTGCTACCTTCCAGAACATACATTTCAGAACCTCATATCAGGGACCGACAGCGAGTCCCAGGTGAGCCTCTGGTGAACAGGTGGGGAGAAATCAGGCTCCAGAGGTCAAGAGGTGGTTGTGAGCTACAACAAGCTCATTGTTTTGTTGGGGGGAAGACAGTGGCTGAAGATGCCCAGAGCACTTTAGAATGTACTGAAAAGACAGAAACTGCAGTCCCCTCGTGAGTGAAGAGGGAGACAGCCTCTTCAGGGTGTCCAGCTTTGGGCCTTCTTGTGAGCTCCAGAGCAGAGCTGGCGAGGAGCACGTGGGTGTGGGGATGGGACGCATCAGATCTTGGGAGCCATGGACCCACCGAGTCTGGGGACAGAGGTGAAGGGGAAGGACTGTGTGTGCCAGGGCTTCAGGAGAGAAGGTAGGGAACTTGAGAGGGGTACCCTGCCGAGTGATGAGGAGAAAGGAGCTTTGTGTGCAACAGCTCCTGCTGCCAGAGCAAGTGTGGGTTTGTGGCAGCTGCAGCCTCCGTTCCTAATATAGTCAAAGGCTCCCAGGCCGCTGGTCCACACCTGTTCGCTAGAGGTTCCCCTGAGCTGACCTCTCCTTGGGTTGCCTCCCTCTATACATCTTACGGATCTGGCTCATGCGGGGGCCAGACACCCCCCAAAACACTTGAACCAAGAGCCTTCATTGACAAATTACCTTCTCTCATATGGCTGGAGACTGCTAGATCTTTGAGGGGTGGAGTTTGTTCAGCTGTTTTTAGGAGAAGGGGTAAGGCTGACCTAACCAGAAGGAAATGGGATGTTCTACTGGAAAGCGGCCATTTTTGGCAACAAGCTGAGTGCGTAGGGTGGGGACACTCTGGACACAGAGAAGTTACTGGGGAGGGCCTGCCTTCCCCCCATGATGGAGGGAAGTGAAACTCGAACCGCTTAATGCTGCTGCAGCTGCTTCCTAACTTTGCCTCTTTCTTCCTTTTGACCTTTGGAGGAGTGGAGTAGAGAAGAAGAGTTGGGGGCTCCCAGATAGCAGTCACTTCCAACTGACCCATATTTCAGTTCCTACCTCCCCACCTCTGGCAGCCTCCTGGGATGTAGTAGCTCAGGGTGGCTAGCATAAATCCCTTTATCTCTCCCGTCCTTCCCTCTCTTTCTTCTTCTCCCATCCCTTGGTTCCTCTTCCTGGCCCCTGTGGGTGGCAGCAGTTCAGCCCTGGGGAGCCCCTGTGGAAGTGGAGTCCTTCCTGGTCCACCCTGGTGACCTGCTGCAGCTTCGCTGTCGGCTGCGGGAAGATGTCCAGAGCATCAACTGGCTGCGGGACGGGGTACAGCTGGTGGAAAGCAACCGTACCCGCATCACAGGGGAGGAGGTGGAGGTGCGGGATTCCGTGCCTGCCGACTCGGGCCTCTACGCTTGCGTGACCAGCAGCCCCTCGGGCAGCGACACCACCTACTTCTCCGTCAATGTTTCAGGTTGGTAGCAAAGCCCTGCCCTCACCACATCCTGAACCTACCCCTCCAACCCTCTCTACTAGTTTCAGGGGGAGGTGAACCTCCTCCCCCTCCATGATCTGCCCCCACTCTGCTTCAGAAACTGCTGCCCACTAACATTGCTCCCTGCCAGCCGCGTGGCTTAGCTCTCAGAGGGGGAACCGGTGGTGTGGGCCCCAGGCCATCTGGGACTTCCCAGGTGTGCCTCAGAGGTGGTTGCTGATACTCTGGGGGGCAATAAAGCACTGTGATTTCTCCACCACAGCCTGCCCAGATCTCTGGGGTGCTATCTAGGGCTCCATCCTGTCATTCCCTTTCCTTTGGACTTGGCACTTGACTTAGTGATCAGAGCCCAAAAATACATGGTGAGGGCCCTCCTGCAATAGGTAAGGGTCCAGGGGCACCGCAGTAGCTCAGGCTTTATGGAAAACATCTGCCCTTTAGCTTCCAGAGCTAGAGGAATCTACCACTTCTAAAACGCCACTCACAAAACTAAGACTAAATGAAGTAGAGCTGAAAATTTTTTTTGCCATGTGTGCATCCCAGGTTTCGGACTTGGCACCTCCTCCCTATCAGGCATTGCTTAACGCCTGCCACAAACAGAGGGCACTGCCTCTTTCATTTCCCTCCTAGACCCTAAAAGCACTAGGAAGGACTGGGGAAAGATCTGGTGTGAACCCTGATTGGTGACCACGTGTGTGTCAAGCCTCTTACAAGGGGTGGATACTTGTTGGGCAGAGTGTTGGCAGCTGTGGGTTGTATGGTGGGCTGCCTATTTGTTCAAGTGAAGGGCAGCCCCCAAACCTTAGCAGATGGGTGCTAGAAAAATTCTAAACGTAGGTTGTTCAGCCCATGGCTTTGGAAATTGCATCTGGCTAGATTTCCTGGTGGTTAGCATTCCAAAGGAGGATACAGTTCCCTGGGTGCTAGTTCCAAAACCCAGCCTATCCAGAGGCTACCATGAGTTGAGGAAGCCTTTGGAGAGAGCCACTGGGGGAGAGTCAGTATGGAGAGCAGTGTCTGTTCTGTAACTGTATTGGCCCTCCTGGGGTGGCTATTGAGCAATAAAATTAAGAGAGCCCTCTCCCTTAGAGGGACCTCATTGCCCTTTTGTCCTTTCCGTAGATGCCCTCCCTTCCTCAGAGGACGACGATGATGACGATGACTCCTCTTCAGAGGAGAAAGAGACAGATAACACCAAACCAAACCGTATGCGTGAGACACTGTTTCCTACCTTACTGCCCTTTGGGCTTTGGGTTTGGGTGGGACAAGGGAAGCTTGCTTAATTGGTTGGAGAGCAGGAGGAAAGGGTGTGTGGGTCATGATGGTTGGTCCCCTAGGCAGGCAACTGGGGCCCTCCAGGTGCTGGCCTTGTCCCCTTGCTCCTAAAGCCTAACCAGCCTCCCTGCCCTTCTTGGCTTTCCCTGGGCAGCCGTGGCTCCATACTGGACGTCGCCAGAAAAGATGGAAAAGAAATTGCATGCAGTGCCAGCTGCCAAGACGGTGAAATTCAAATGCCCTTCCAGCGGAACTCCTAATCCTACCCTTCGCTGGTTGAAAAATGGCAAGGAATTCAAGCCTGACCACAGGATTGGAGGCTACAAGGTAGGTGTGTGTGTACAAAAGTTAAAATAAGAACTGGAGGACCTGGCTTAAAAAATTCTTACTGCAGGCCTTTAATTGTTTAAAATAATGCCTACTAATTATATAAGTAATACATTTTAGAAAAAGTTCAAATATAAAATATAAAGTAAAAAACCCTTTTCAGTATTTTTTCTATGTATATGATTCTTACATGGTTGATCACATTATGTTGATATAATTCCTTGTTCTTTGCTATCATTATAGCCTGAGCTCTTTGTGTTTGAATAATTTTTCATGACTGCATAATATTCCACAATTAAAAATGTCCCAAAATTTATTGAACTATTACATAGTACTAGTTATTTTCTGGTTTTGTTTTGTTTTGTTTTGCTATTTAAATAATGTTACAGAGTATATCTTTGTGCTTAAGTCTTTATTGGCATCTTTAAATGTTTTTCCTTAGGACAGATTGCTAGAAGTGACGTTAGTCCATTCCAAGTATAAACATTTTAAGGCCTTGATGCAAATTACTGAATTACTTATTTTCCTAGTGGTGTTGTTATAACAATTACTTTCTTAAAAGGGAAAATTAATTTACACTCCCATAACAAGGTCTGAGAATGACAAGATCACTATATGCTGCTAACAGATTTCATAGATGCAACTATCTTATTGTTCTCTTATGTGTCCTTTTGCTTATTAATGAACTTAGAATTTTCATATAGTAATGCATGATTTCCATTTCCTGTTGTATAAATTATTTGTGTTCTTTGCCAACTTTTATTTCTAGGAAGACCATCTTCATTGTAATTTTCTCTTTAGAGAATTTGATCATCCATAGCTTCCTGTTTTCTCTCACATCTTACCTACCCATTCATTTCTCTTTAATCTTGTTAAGAAAAGCAGAAGTCCTTAATAAATGAGGAAGCATTTTAAATTCTCTCCAGATACTTCAGTATACAAGGCACTGTGCTATGGGTGATACTGACAGCACTCCTACCCATAAAGAATTACCGGTCTGCTGGGAGAGCAGACATCGATGAGCACCGACATAAAAAGTAGAGGTGCAAACAATTCTAACTGGAGATTTGGCTGGAGGAGCTGACTTGGGGGATGAGCTGTCAAGGGCAGAGAAGGCCCCACTCAGCAGGATGCTGTTGTGGCACAGGAATGGCATGTACAGAGGCACGGTTAGGAAAGTTCCCTAACCGTTTGGGAGAGTACATAAGGCACTTTTGTCCCCATCATGAACACCTTGGCTATTTTGGCTAAATTTCAAGAGTTCCTCACCTACGTCATCAGTTAGCCTGGTGTGCTCTTTCAGGGTGTAAATAGGCAGGGATGAATAGCCCATGCCTTACCCTGGTTCACTGCAGGCATGAGCTGTGTGCCCTGTGCTCTGATTGAAGGGTAAGTGCCACGTGGCACCAATGCTGCCGAGTGGCTCTGCCTCCCTTTTCCTTCAGACCCTCAGTGGAGCCCTTTGGAATGTTCCCCTCAGGTCCGTTATGCCACCTGGAGCATCATAATGGACTCCGTGGTGCCCTCAGATAAGGGCAACTATACCTGTATCGTGGAGAATGCGTATGGCAGCATTAACCATACCTACCAGCTGGATGTTGTCGGTAAGGAGGAGAATGGTCATGGGAGTGTGTTGCTGAGAGGGGAGGAGAAAGGGGGCTTGAGAAATGGTTATGGGGTGCAGGGCTACATCGGGATAGAGTCCACATGGTGTTGGCACTTGTCAGGTATGTCACCTTAAACAGATTGCTTTCCTTTTTTGACTCTCAGTTTTCTTAATTGTAAAACTTAGCATAAAAGTCATTATTGTAGGCCTCCCTGGTGGTGCAAGGGTTAAAGTTTCAGTGCTATCTAGCTGTCACCAGCCACTGCCACATGAGTTCGATCCCGACCAGGGAGGCGACCCACATGGTGAAGTAGACCTTTCCTGAAAGTAGACTTTTCTCGCCTGCTGCTCCCCTCAGCAGTGTATTTCTGTAGATCTGCCTGTTCTGCTCTCCACTATATCTCAAGTCACTGTTGGGTCCAGAGAACTAGCAATATGCTAGGTATTTTAAATACATCGCATGTCATTCTCTGCAAAGTGGGCACTGTTCCCATTACACAGAAGAGCCAACTGAGGTTCAAAGAGGTCAGACATCTAGTTAATGCAGAACCCTGGCCCGTGCTGACTCCAGGGCATCCTATAAGATACCTGGGGAACATCCTGCCCTGGGTGCTGTCACTGTGACCTGTTTCTTCCAAAGGTTCTGAATCTCATTCTCTGGTGATCCTAAGGTAATGAGTTTCACAGCCATCATTCTGTCTTGGTTTTGAGAATATGGTCCCAAAAAGAAGCTTGTGCTCCAGGAGGTCTGGGAGGATTGGAGCACAGCATTCCCAACAAGCTCCTCGGTGGTGCTGGTGTGCCAGGCCTCACTTTGAACAGCAGGCATCTAAATGACTATGATTTTAGTCAAGAAAAAGTAAGAATATGCAGTGCTGAGGTCCAGGGGGTGTTACAGGCTTCCCGTTAAGGCAAAAGGGACTTCTTAGGCCTGTGAATATGGATGCATTACTTCGGGGAGAAGGTTCCCAGTACCCTTGGACTTAAAAAAAAGTCCCCCAGCTCAAGGTTATGGGGTCAGGGCTTAGTAGAGGCTCTGAGTTGAGTCTCACTGGTTGAGTCTCTGGGGAGTGCACTTCTCTTTGGTGGTCTTTGGATACCCTCTGTCAGCACACCAGCCAGGAACAGGCCATGACAGGGTCTGATGAGACTCTCCTCTTCCTTCTTTCGCAGAGCGGTCCCCTCACCGACCCATCCTGCAAGCAGGGCTGCCTGCCAACAAGACAGTGGCCCTGGGCAGCAATGTGGAGTTCATGTGTAAGGTGTACAGTGACCCACAGCCCCACATCCAGTGGCTAAAGCACATCGAGGTGAATGGGAGTAAGATTGGTCCGGACAACCTGCCTTACGTTCAGATCCTAAAGGTAATCTTGACCCTAGTCTCCCTGGGCTGAGTGCTGGGACACAGACCAGCATGTCCCAGGGCCCGAGCTGCTGTGGTCGGGGTCACTGCCCACAATGGGACACTTCCCTTGCCCAGGGGCACATGTGCCACCTTAACTAGGGAGCCTAGCCAGTTCCCAGGACTGGTAGACTGGTTACAGAGTAAAGCTGTGATGGGAACAGAGGACTGGGGGGTGATTGGCAGTGCTGGTTTCTAGAAAGCTTTGAGAGCCACTTTGCTGGGGTCTTTGGGTTACCTATTCAAGGAAAACCTTCGAAATACTTTTTTACTGCCCAGGACCAAAAGCTTTGCAGCGAGTATTTCCCAGTCTCTGCTTTGTTTCCCAAGTCACATTCTTCCTGGCAAGTGGGCAGATGAGAAGAACATAGCTTAGGTAGAGTTGGAAAAGCAAATGCCACAGGTAAATTCTAAGTCATATCAGGAGTAATGGCATTTTCTTCCTTTTTCCTCTCACTCCCAGACTTTCATTGTCCCTGAATGCTCCATTAATCCAGGGAAGGTAATTGCCTAATTTTCCAGTGGATCTTGCAGCAGGAAGTAACCAGAGCTGGGAAAGTGGTTTATCTCCTGGTCCCAGAGTTAGACCTCATCCTCCCCTGGCTTGCCTGCCCCAAAGACTCGCTGGCCATCCCTTCTCTTCGCTCCTGCTGTTGAAACTGCTGTGTAGGAAATGGCCCGTGTCTTGGGCTTTGGCCACTGTCTCCATTCACAATCTGCCTTCATCCCAAAGGAGAGGGTCTAACACAAACTCCATTTGATTGGGGGGGGGGTGGGGGGGGAGCACTGATTTCTTTTTTTCCTTTTAGTTTTTTTACTCACATGCTTTGGACTTTTGAAATCAACTTGTTTTTAACAAGGAAAGAATAAGTCTCACTGAATATCTCCCTTGCCTTAGCTCCCTGGGCCTGCCTTAAAGTTACATGGGAGCAAAGTACAACCAGATCTCAGTGTTTGCCCAACTGACTGGCGTGTCGTTGGTTTGTTCCAGCATTCGGGGATTAATAACTCGGATGCGGAGGTGCTGACCCTGTTCAATGTGACAGAGGCCCAGAGCGGGGAGTATGTGTGTAAGGTTTCCAATTATATTGGTGAAGCTAACCAGTCTGCGTGGCTCACTGTCACCAGACCTGTGGCAAAAGGTAATGGGGAGATGGATGGGGCCCTGTGCTGGGAGTTTGATTTAGGCCCCAAGCTGCTGGGGCAGGTGGGGAGCCAGCACTGAACTCTCCCTGTTATCCTGCTGTTTTCCTAGTGCCCAGAGCCATGGAAAAATACCTGGCCTGGGAGGCTGGTTTGGTTTGGTACTGTGTTGGTGTCTGCTCCCTCTGTGCCTTCTGTGTGGTCCCTGGCTGTGTGTGCACTCGTGGGGAGTCTTGCTGCCTTGTGAGTGATTCTGCAGACTGAAGATTTACGTGGTGGAGGAGAGAAGGGTCAAGCGTGCCCTTGCCAACCAGCATCCACAGGCTATGTGTGCGTGTGGCTGTAGCACCCTCCCATCCCTCTTGTGTGTGCCCTCCCACTTTCTTTACCTGAAACCAAACAGCCCCCCTCCCGCCGGGCCCCATTTCTCCATGCTGCCCGCTGCCCACTGCCCGCATGCTTGGATGGGCCAGGGGCTGCAGCATCTGGTGAAGGGTCGTAACCAGCGTCGTCATCTCAGGCCTGCCAGAGTGCCTCCCTGAGGGTCTCACTCTCTTCCTCTAACAGGTCTCGCTGCCTGGTGGTTTTTGTTTGTTTGTTGTTGTTGTTGCAAAGGAAACGCTGGGGAGCATTCCTTCCTCTGGTTTTTCCCCCCTTCTCTTTCTCCCTCCCTCCCTCTGTGTCTCTTGGAGGTCTCATGCCCTGTGCTTGTCCATTTTGCTTCCGTTGTCTCTTCTAGACTGCCGGAGTTAATACCACCGACAAAGAGATGGAGGTGCTTCACTTAAGGAATGTCTCCTTTGAGGACGCGGGGGAGTATACGTGCTTGGCGGGTAACTCTATCGGACTCTCCCATCACTCTGCATGGTTGACCGTTCTGGAAGGTATACACTGTACTTCTCCTCTCGATGTCCTGCCCTTGCACTGGGCACGGGGGGAGCATGCATTGCTGGGCTGGGGGAGACTCAGCCAGGACAGGTAGCTGCAGCAATTTGATCAACCTTGAGGGTGAAATCCACACACGGGAGCTGTCCTCCCTTTGCAGGACTATGGGAACCTCCCGCCTGTACACCTGCGTCTGGCTCTCCCCTTGGCCAGTGCAATGCATGCATGGGATCTGGATTTAACCTGTAGCTGGGCTCTTCTCCAGGGCAGCCTCCTTCCATCCTTGGGCACAGCAGCCTTCGCCAGTCCACTCTTTGCTAAGTGTCAGTCAGCCCCCAAAATTTCAGAAAAGCCCCCTCCTCCTCTAATTGAATGCAGCCACTCTGTAAATGGGAACTCACAGCTTACCAGGAACAAAGCTGACCCACTCTCCCAATTTTGAAGGAGGAGAGGTTCTACCAGGATGAGTGGACATGAGATCTTTTAAGTAAGGCCTGTGTTGAACAGCCTTCAGGGGCCTCATGATGCCCATTTATCCTCTTTTGCTACTGACTTTGTGGGGACAGGAAGGAAGGAGCCTGCAGCCTGCTTGGGTGGTGGGCTGGTGACTGCAGGGCTGGAGCGTGGTGTTGCTGCTCTCTGAGCGTGCTGCACGCGGGACTGGGTGTGGTGCTGTTCCTGTGACTGCTGACACTGCCCTTTCCTCTTCTCCCCTCCCTCCCTTCTGCCTTGCCTGCCCCACAGGGTCTGATAACGCCCCTGTTGGAGGCAGAGAAGTGTTCTGTTTTTAGCACTGTCACTGTCTGTCTTGCGTGTGCTCCCATTAGATGTCTTCTCAACACTGGGGGAAGAGAAAAACAGAAACACTTCTTGTTATCAGCTTTGCTGTCCCCTGTTGGGCCTCGGAAAGTTCTCTTCAGGCTCAATCTGGGGGCATACCTCCTGGCTCCCTGGGAAGGTCCCCAGGTGCCTGCCCCTGTGGCTGGCTGGTGTCCTTAGGGGGTTGGGGGAGGAGCACTGTGGAAGGAAGAAGGACAATCCCCAGGAAGGAGTGTCTGTGAGGGCATGCTGCAGTTTTGGGGGGGCAGGGGAAGTAGGGGAACTAATGGACTTCTGTGGGAACTAGGTGAATTCTAAACAAAAGCATTGCCCTCCCTCCACTTTCTTTCTAAGTTCATTCAAAGAGTTAGGACCTATGAGTAGAATTCTTAAGAACTGCAGAAAAGTTTTAAGTTTTTATCTAGAGCTATTCAGGCCTGTTTGGAAATTCAGTCAGTTTTACTTGTGGTTTGACTAGTATTTACATGTCTGACCTGACACAGGTGACAGACATAAGGTGGGACATGTTGTCAGGGTACAAACTGGTTCTGCCCTCCGTACGTTTGTCCTCATTCAGTGCCACTATTCAGGTGCTGTGACGGAAATGAGCCAGGTACCTTCCTGGCCCTCTAGCTACTCATGGGCTCATTGACAAAAAGACTCAGGCAGTCTGTCTGTCCCCATGTGCCAGGTGTGTGCGTGCCACACTCAGGGGCTGCAGAGAAGGGCATCTGGAACAAGAGGCCTCTTCTCAACTGTCTTTTCAGGGTACTTGGTACCCGTCTAGCCAAGCAATCCAGCTGAGCAAGGGGGAATCCCTGAATTGATGGAGATGGGCCTCCTTGGAATGGTCTAGTCTCGTCTCTCTTGAGGCATTTGACTCCAGGTCATGAAGCCTCAACAATGTCCAGATGTCTGGTCTCTTAATGCCAGAACCTCAGTTCTAGCTCAGACCTTGTTTGGTTCTTCTTGCCCTAGGACTTTCAGAGGAAAGGAAATGGGTGGTATTTTTCTTATGAAACTGGGACCCTAGTGAACTGGGCCCCACAACCTGCTAACTTTCTGTTCACACTGACTCAGCCCTGGAAGAGAGACCTGCGGTGATGACCTCGCCCTTGTACCTGGAGATCATCATCTATTGTACAGGGGCCTTCCTCATCTCCTGCATGGCGGGGTCTGTCATCATCTACAAGATGAAGAGCGGCAGCAAAAAAAGCGACTTCCACAGCCAGATGGCTGTGCACAAGCTGGCCAAGAGCATCCCTCTGCGCAGACAGGTAACAGAAAGTAGATAGGGGATTTGCACGCTTCACATCACCTTCTTTCTTGGTGTCTGGGGCTTTTCCAGGGCCTTCTCACACCTTACCCTCTCCTCTGTCCATAAACTGCACTCAGGCTTTGCTTTCTGGCTTTTGGGCCAAGGTCGATGGAATGTTCTGACCTAAATGCTACAGATTTGGGTTTTCAGCTGTTCTGTCTAGCCTCTGAGTGCCCTCTCCCTGCCAGACCCTCGCTCAAGTCTGCGGAGAGTCCTAAGTAGGCTGAGTGTGCCACTGGTGTTGCAAATTTGAACTGACCCCGAGGGCCAGGTAGGGGTACAGAGACAGAGAATACAGAAGAGACCTGAGTGGGTCCTTGGGTGCCTTCTCCCTACAAATGTGCCCACGCCTGCTCATCAAAGGAAATAAGTAGAGGTGACTGTGTATGAAGGAAGGATGTGCTAATCCCAGAAGGTACTTTGGGAGTTAGGAATCCATAATCTGAGGTAAGGTTTTCACAAAGAATCTGGACAATAGAATTGCAATGAGAAGTAATAAAATGTCAGTCTGGAAGAGGTACATCTGGTCTGCCTATGTTATAAGTGAATAAATTGAAGTCCAGCAAGGCTAGTTAGTAGTGGGTAGAAGTCAGTGTTAGACCTTCGGTCTTCTAACCTGCTGCTGTGTTGGGGGAAGGCCATCAGATACCATACAAACACCTCTGTGACTTGTGAAAAGCCCTGACCAGTAATTGGAGGAATCTGCTGCCAACCACCCCCTCTGCTTGCTAGAAGGGTGACCCCACTCTTCCTGTAGGTGTCAGCTGACTCCAGTGCATCCATGAACTCTGGAGTTCTGCTGGTTCGGCCCTCACGTCTCTCCTCCAGTGGAACCCCCATGCTGGCTGGGGTTTCTGAATATGAACTTCCGGAAGACCCTCGCTGGGAACTACCTCGAGACAGGTTAGTACTGACTCAACTTTTTAAGGAAGCCCCCTGCTTGTTAGTCTAATGGTGGAAGTTGTGTGTACTAAGATCTTCTAGGGTGTAAAAACACATGAGGCACTTCCAGAAATAATTTCTACTTTCTGTTTTCAATTAGTTGGAATACGGGCAGGTAGAGAAGGGGTACCCTGCCCTATGGTTGAACTTCAGTGCCAACTTTACCACTCTGTTTCCCCAAAAGGCTGGTTTTAGGTAAACCCTTGGGAGAAGGCTGCTTTGGGCAGGTGGTATTGGCAGAGGCCATTGGGCTGGACAAGGACAAACCCAACCGTGTGACCAAAGTGGCTGTGAAGATGTTGAAGTGTAAGTGGTATTTCTGTCCTTGCAGAAATGATTCCTTCCCTTTCCAAGCCAACTGTGAACTCTGAGCCACACAGTACACTCCCTTTCATGCGCACAGCTGCTGCACTGCCTACCTGGGGTTGCCTGGGTACAGAGGGAACATTCTAGACTCTGAGATTGACATAAACTCACTTTGTTTCTTGACATCAGCCTGGGTTATGGTCAGGTGTTTGTTTATATTAGATCCCACTGGGAGCTGACTTTCTGTCCTAGAGCCTCTACCCTCTGGGTTCTATTTATTACCATTACAACAAAAGTCATTTTAAGAGGGAAAGGGAAATAAATTTGGGTGGGGGGGGTGGGGTTGGGAAGCAAGGTCTAGGGAGAAGGGGCTCCTTGGGCATACCCTCTCTTGAGCTGTCCTCCTGTCAGCCTCTCTTCCAAAGTGAACGAGTCTCATCTCCATCTCTGGTTTGTATGCAAAGCGGATGCCACGGAGAAAGACCTCTCTGACCTGATATCAGAAATGGAGATGATGAAGATGATCGGGAAGCACAAGAACATCATCAACCTCTTGGGGGCTTGCACGCAGGATGGTAGGTGCTAAGTAGGCTGACTCTGCAACCCCATCTAGGGAAAGGTCTCAGATACAAAGCTGTCCTCCCACTCAAATAACAGTGTCTGTCGGGGAGAAGGTAACACACTGGGGTTTTGGTGCCAAGGCATTTCTCAGCTCTCCTTAGGGAAGGGGGCTGAGAAGAGGCTTGTTAAGCAGAGTTGGAATGTATTTCTTAGGATCTGAGCCAGTACCCATTGGAGTTCATAAATACAGGTACCTAGAGTGACACACAGTGAGTAGATAGGAACAGGTGAGTAATTATGGTCTAGATTAAAGCTCTTACTTGCCTCTTTGCTTGGGAACTCTTTGGACTATGCCAGGAAGAATTATTTCTCTGACTTTTAAGTAGTGGGCTGTTTCCTGGCTTCCCTAAAGGGGAGTTAGGATTAGGAAACAGCTGCGTGGTATGCCATTGAGGGTGGGGTTCCCTGGAAGTAAGCTAATCTTGCTTACCTGCCTGCCTTCCCTGATGGCCCCTTCCATCTTGTGCTCTCAGGTCCTTTATATGTCATCGTGGAATATGCCTCCAAGGGCAACTTAAGAGAGTACCTGCAGGCCCGGAGGCCTCCTGGGTTAGAATACTGTTACAACCCCAGCCACAACCCTGAGGAGCAGCTCTCCTCCAAGGACCTGGTATCCTGCGCCTATCAAGTGGCCCGGGGCATGGAATATCTTGCCTCCAAGAAGGTATGGCACCTGCCAGCTCCCCTGAATGGATTCAGGGTGGGAACACAGCCCTCAATCACACTCCAGATGGTGATCGACTCCTTTGGTGGAATTGTGGATGTGTTGGGCATGGCCTGCCTATGCTGAAGTAGGTGCTCTGGGGACCTCAGAGTTAGGAGGCCAGTGTAACCTTGTGGACAGCTGGTTACTATACTCAGATATAAAGTAAGAACGCTAAGACTTCTGTTTTAGAATGGCTCTGGGAATAAAATGAAGTCACGTGAGAGTTAGGTATGGATGGTTTTGCTGGAACCCCAGCCCGATCTGTCTGCTACACCTGGGAGACAGGATTTGACAGCACACACCACCTCTCTGTTAGCATAAGGGGTCAATCTTTCTGGCTATGAATCTGGGACACTGGGAAAACCAGGACAGGAAGCAGATACAAAAGGTTTGCTATGTGATTGTGAGGCCTGGAGCCAGAGTTGAGTAGCCAGGTTTGAAGTGGAAAGGGATACTCTAGCAGGAAACTAGAATGTTCTGGAGGTAGAATGGTGCAGCTGGATGAGGCCTGTGGTGTCAGTGCCAGGGGAAGAGGGTGGCTTAGAAATCTAGCTGGGTGCCAGTGCTTATCACAGCTCTCGACCCCTCCCCTGCCTCCCACCCTGCTCTCTCCCATCGTTTGCCCACCTCTCCATAGTGCATACACCGAGACCTGGCTGCCAGGAATGTCCTAGTGACAGAGGACAACGTGATGAA
This sequence comes from Galemys pyrenaicus, assembly GCA_019455555.1. Taxonomy (NCBI): domain Eukaryota; kingdom Metazoa; phylum Chordata; class Mammalia; order Eulipotyphla; family Talpidae; genus Galemys; species Galemys pyrenaicus. The sequence goes on along the minus strand of JAGFMF010011796.1, from coordinate 3,431,922 downwards.
GATCGCAGACTTCGGCCTAGCTCGGGACATTCACCACATTGACTACTATAAAAAGACGACCAATGTAAGTGCTGGCAATGCCACTGGGCATGTGTCCTATGCCTGAGACTCTGCCGCACCAGCCTTTCACCAACTTGGGTTTCTCTGCTGTGTTAACCCAGCACAGGTTGTCTTACCTAAGGAGCAGTGTGGTAGGATAAGCTGAAAATGTGCATCCCCAAGTCCGGTCCCCCTTGTACCCCTGCTTGTCCCCTCGTTGCTTTTTACTGGGCCACCCCCAATCTCCCCTGTGCTCCTTTCAGGGCCGACTGCCTGTGAAGTGGATGGCACCTGAGGCCTTATTTGACCGGATCTATACCCACCAGAGTGATGTGTGAGTGCAAAAAGCAATTACCAGGGATACTTGGGATACAGGTAGAGAACTGCAGTAAAATAGAATCCTGCGTGCCTCTCCACACTGATGAGGGCCTCCTCATCGATGGAAGAGAAAAAAACCAAAACATTGTATGTGTGCATTAACTTCGTTCCCAGAGCTTGAGAGGCCGTTGAATTTTCAAGCACTGGAATTAAGGGTTTGTGTTAGAGGGGGTGGGCAGGTTCAGGATAAGTACCTGACCTGTGGGTGAAGGAGACCTAGAAGGACTAAGTTGACCTGTCTCTATACTCATCCACAGGTGGTCTTTTGGGGTGCTTCTATGGGAAATCTTCACTCTGGGTGGCTCCCCATATCCTGGTGTGCCTGTGGAGGAGCTTTTCAAGCTGCTGAAGGAAGGTCATCGAATGGATAAACCCAGTAACTGCACCAATGAGCTGTAAGCATGAGAAGATATTTGAGGTCTGGAACTAGCAGGGGATTAGCGGAAACTAGCGGGGGTTTAGAGGAGCTGTAAGCATGGGATATTTGAGGTCTGGAACTAGCAGGGGATTAGAGGGAAAAGGGAACGGATTTGACGGGTAAAGGGAGAAAAAGGTGTATGGCTAGGTGAAGCAGCCCTTTCTGGTTCTTCCTCCTCTCACTTGACAATCTTGCTACAGGTACATGATGATGCGAGATTGTTGGCATGCGGTACCCTCTCAAAGACCTACCTTCAAGCAGCTGGTAGAAGATCTAGACCGCATTGTGGCCTTGACCTCCAACCAGGTGAGGCTGTCCCATCCTAGACTGTCAGCTGTCATCAGCAGCTACATCTCTGTGAATTAAAACTGCTGTGAAGAGTCGCACACTGGACCCATTTGTTCTTTTGTCTCTCCTCTCAAAGGAGTATCTGGACCTGTCAATGCCCCTGGATCAGTACTCTCCCAGCTTTCCCGATACCCGGAGCTCAACCTGCTCCTCAGGGGAGGATTCTGTCTTCTCTCATGAGCCGTTGCCTGAGGAGCCCTGTCTGCCCCGACACCCAGCCCAGCTTGCCAATGGTGGACTTAAACGACGCTGACTAGTACCCCAGCATTCCCCCTCCCTGAACGCCATCATCAGCTGTAACCCTCATCTACCACTCCCTGGTGGACTCACTGTCTTCCCTTTGGTCCCCTTCCTGCTGGCAGGAGCCAGCCAGCGGCCTACTTGAGGCCCCCTGTGTGACCTACCTTCACCCCACTGAGCTCACCTCTCTTCCTCCTCCTCTCCACCCGTGGGCGAGAGGGAGGAGCAGAGAGGCAGGTACTTGCTGTGGCCACTTTGTTCCCTCCACATATTGGACCAAGACCCTGCCCTGCACCTGGTACTGTCTGCAGGGTTGGGAGTGGGAGGTGAGCAGGCACACAAGCGAGAGCCCACCAAGCTTTCTTGTGTTGGTTTTGTCTGCTTTGCCGTAAAACCCCTGTGTTCTGGTGGCAGGTGGGAACCTCATCCTCAGGGCTACAGCAGTAGTGAGGAGAGGTCAGTGCTTCGGGCCTCAGTGGAAGGTGACCTCTGCTCCAGATAGATGGTGCCAGTGGCTTATTAATTCCAATACTAATTTGCTTTGCTGACCAAACACCTGGTGCCAGAGAATGGGGAGGCAAAGGCTGGGAGCAGTGTTGTGGCCCTGGGGCTCAGCCCCAAACCTGGGGGCTTCTGTACATAGCTATGAAGAAAACACAAAGTGTATAAATCTGAGTATATATTTACATGTCTTTTTAAAAGGGTCGTTACCAGAGATTTACCCATTGGGTAAGATGCTCCTGGTGGCTGGGAGGCATCAGTTGCTATATATTAAAAACAAAGAAAAAAGAAAAAAAAGGAAAATGTTTTTAAAAAGGTCATATATTTTTTGCTACTTTTGCTGTTTTATTTTTTTAAATTATGTTCTAAACCTATTTTCAGTTTAGGTCCCTCAATAAAAATTGCTGCTGCTTCATTTTTATATGGGCTGTGTGACAAGGGAGAGAATGTCAACAAAAAGAGAGATGAATGGGGTCCTGCAGTTGTCTGTCCAGGGAGGGTCACATGCTCCCTGACATTTCCTCCTGACCTGTTAGAGCTGTACCAAGACCTTCCAATGCTTTCGGAAAGGCGGGAAAAGAAGTTGTCTGTCTCATGGACAGGAGCCTCCTGCCGATGCACCCAAGGCACTGGGCCCAGAGCCCAGTGCCCCTCCCCTAGCCCTAAACCATCCTCAGGAATCTGGGGGGTCGGGAGTCAGAAAGTTGGGGGCCTACCTCAGAACATCCAGGGGATTGAGCTAAAGCGATTAAGAGAAACGCTAAAGATTATCCAACAAGGGCCTGCAGAAACTCAAACCCAGATATGTGTCTGCCCACTCTGGGTGGGTGTGGTTTTGCCTGTGCTGCCATGTGAGGGGAAACTTGTCACCTGAGACTATATTTGTGCTCAGTTCAGGTTCCTTGCTTCTTGTTTCCCAGCCTGCTCTGTTCATGATCCTCCCCGACACCATTCTTCTGGTACCCATGTGACCATGCTGCATTTGTTGGGAGTATCACAGATCTTGGCATCCTATAGTCCTTCCTGTACAGACTCCACCCCATCCCTCAGGATAGGGAAAAAATTCTCTGAATGTTGGTTTTTTGGCTGCTTGGAAATTTACTTCCTCTGCCACCTGCTGGTTACTGCTGTACTCACTGAAAGGGTCCTGGATCCACAAAACCTTAAGTTTGCATGTTGATGAATATAGGCGCCTAGGATCTGAATACAGACCTTCAGTGGGTGGGTCTGCTTCTGTATCTAAGATTTAATTTTTGCTGGATTATTGCTGAATGAATGCAAAAGAAAGTTCAGTACACTTTCATTCTCAAGGGAGCATGGGGTTGCTTTCCTTTCTGAGCTAGCTACTTTCTGGCAGCTGTAGTGACCACCATTGTAAAATTGTCTCTTGTCCTTGTGTCTCTCTGTAAATATGCAACTATCAACACATTACAGCTTGTGTTTATGTTGAACGAAGGTATAATTTGGTGAACAGAGCCAGGAAATGAATTTTAGCTCTTAAAACCATTTGCTTCGAGATGTTATAATAATGTATTATGTTGTAAAATAGTGATCCCTTGGCCCTTCCTTGAAACAGTGTTGTGTGAATGAATGGAAGACCTGTAATGGGCTTTACAGGCCATCAGGAGAGGTTCTATCTAGAGAAATAGAAGGCACAATTAACGATGACAGTGGTGTCCTTGCTGTTACTACGCAAATCATGCATGGATTTCCCCAGAGACTGAGCTAGCTGTCAAATAAAAGATAGTGAAATTGACCTGAGAGAAAATGAAATGGCCATTTTACTTAGATGACCAGATTGAGTCTCCGGAGGAAAGGAAAATCCAGTTTATCTAATGAAGACATCAGGCTGTCAAGGCACTAAATCTGGTTTCCTGCGGGTTAAGAGATTAGGGCCTGGGATCACCACAGCATTAATCAATACTGCCTTTCCGCCTTTTCTAATTGCCATAGGCTGGGGATCATCAGTCCCTTGGCACTGCTAACGTAATATATCGATCTCAGGTAAGTAAGATTGAGCCTCTGATGAAGCAATGACAATGAAGTCGCTTTGTATATCTGCTACCACTGGGAGGAGCCAGCACTCCAAAATTTCAGTCAATATCAAGTAAAGTGTCAGTCTGCTTTGAAGTCTTACTAGTCTGACTTTCCTTAGAGGGGTGCATTACAGCATTTATCACTAATGTGACTGAAGTACAGAATTAGACATGGCAGACATGCAGATCCATGAATGTCAAGTGCCACCAATACTTACTGTAGCAGAATTCGCAACGTGTAAGACACAGGCCAAGTCTGACATCACTCACTGAGGTTGGGTTTTAGAAAACGCTTTAAATTATACTCAATGAGAGTATTAACATCAGGTGTAGCTAAGATATCTATATGTAGGGAAAGAAGGAAAATTTGAAGCAACCTGGCACTACCTTCCTTTCCCTCATGATAAGAACTAAGGAGAGGGAAGGCCAGAAAGGTACGTTTTGGCACTTAACAGGGTGCTTGTATTAGAACATAGAAATGATATATTAACATGCCACCTGCTAGAAGTTGTATTGTCTCGCTTCTCAAAGAGACCTGGGGTCAGCTGGTTGCTAGAGCCAACTCTTGAACTAATTGTGCACATCTCTTCCCAACTCTGCTGTTCAGTGACCTTCCTTCTGTGGCCTAAAATCAGCCGTTGGCATGGACTTACATCATTGCAACCAGCAAATGCTACAAATCAGCACCCTCCATCACCAGAGTTGGTTGGTAATCTTTTACCAGACCACCACTGGCTCAGTTTCAGTGTGGGGCTAGGTCCAACAGTTACTAAAACCAACAGCCAAGTGCTTTAACCGAGGAGAGCAAAAAAACAACATGGGCTCCAATGAGCTACTATAAGAATAGGAAGAGAGGAGTACCAAGTGTCTTAGATGCCTAGATGTAGCAAAAACGGATGGAGGCCAGGTGGGGCCCCTAAGCATTCTTATTCTGCTCATAGGGAAAGAACTCTAGAACAGCCACATAGTACATGAGTCACTCAGCTGTATCAGGATTGAGCAAGTAGGTAATCCCTTTCCTACATTCAACACTTTGAAATGTGAACTAATTAAAATAAACACCCATCATTTTTAAAATGGGGAAATTTATTGTGAATCACCTTGCTAGGCCAATGGCAGGATCCGTGCTACATGGTAGGGACTCATCCTCAAGGAAGTGGAGTTCATTAGCAGACGTGATGGGACTTGTCCTCTGGTAGAGAGGAGGTTTAGGAAGCTTTGTAAAGTGCATATCCTTGCTGCAGAGTGCTAATGACATTCCTCATTTAGGTGATCACAGATAGGGAGATTTGAGTTTTACTTGGTTTAACTGATTCCCACCTACTGCTTTTAATTTCTTAGCATCTGACTGGAAGCAAAGAAATCTAACTTCATCACCCCCAAGTCAAAATCTATTTTCCCTTCAAGGTGCACCCCCAAGGAAGAAAACTATTGACCATTTGCCTGGCAATCTATTTGTTATCTTAAGTTTTTTTCAGTACTGACAATACCTGAACATAATACTTGTTACTGAGTAGCTTAGGGATTATATCAAACTTCAACAACCCCATGACTAACAAATAGTCTTGTTTGTGAAAGACAAACAGACCAGAAAAACACACACCCAGCACAGACAAATGGTTAAGTCTTAAGCCCTTAATTATGTCTCCTAGCAAAATGGTGGCTAATGAAAACCATATGTGCTAGAATAGTGGCAGCCTCCCAGATTCCTGCAGCTTCTGCAGGCCCAAGAGGGAGATGTCTCAGAACAGCCAAGCAGCAGCCAACTCTCTGTGACTGCCAGTCTGCTTAACTCCCCATTTTCTCCTCCAAAAAGTGTTTTCTTCTTTACATCCAGGAAAACCTTTTTGGGGAGTATATCCATGCTGTCTCACAGGGCATTTGTTTCCAGGACACTTCCTAATGCTGGATCACTCTGAAAAAGCTGAAGAGGTGCTCTTGCAATGGTGTTTGGAGTTTCCAAGTTCTGCTTGGGTTACATGTTTACAAGCCAGAGGTATCTAAGGTGCCCGGCTGACTCCATCATGCAAAAAGTTCCCTCCCTTAAAGGACATGCACACAAACAAGCTGTTCAAAAATAACATGGAAGTGAGGGTGAGGGGCTTTACACAAAGTTTAGTGAGATGGCATAATGATACAGAAGAAGTGGACCTTGCAAATACATTTTTCTAAATGGTCTGACCTTGTTCTCACTGCTCACATCATCTGAAATGGTTGGAAGGCCTCAAAGAATGGCTCCAAGAACTAAATGGCTGATCCTCCCATCTCAAACCAGACACAGACGGCCTTCGTTGGGAGGTCCTTTATGGATACTACTGCTGAGGGCAGGACGCTGGAAAGAGTGAGCTTCAGCCTCCAGTAGTCCTTAGGCACCTTTTGAACTAGCCTTGCTGTTCTGCGTTGTCTTTTGTGATTTGGCTTGGTGTGTCTAGGTACAAAACGTAAGGGCTTATTAAGTGCTGGTCATCATTTAGATAATGTAGCTTCTTTAATAGTCCCTGCTTTATTCTCAATCAAAATAATGACAGACCACAAAGTGAAATATGTTTAAAGTTTATCTTGGCAATAAATATAAAGAAGACAGGCAAACAAGGCCCCTAGATGTTTACCACATCTGAGTGTCAACAAGTCTCTTTGGTCTTCAGGAGACAGTAGGGCCACAGGTCAGCTCTCTCATGATCCTCCCTACTGTTTATATGTATCATGTATGTTTTGTGATCTCTCCCCAAATTCCTCACCCAAATGGAAAAGGTGGATAGATAAGTAATTTCTTATTTACATGCATTTCCCCTAAGATTTAAATGGCTTTCTTGCTAGTATTTCCTGACATCAGAAGCCTGTGTGAAATATACAACATATGGGAACCATTTCCATCTGGCGCAAAAGAAAATACGAATCTGCCTATATTGTAATTAGTTTCCAGACTTAACATGTTTAGGTCTAATCCATGATTGCATTGGTTGATTTCTTTGCTTGTGAGTTTAAAAAATGCAGTGGTTATAAGATGACTAAAGTTCAGCCTACAACTTCCTGTTTGGACGACAGGAAGAACTATGCAGTGTTTTGCAATAACTATAATTCTAGCTTCTCGCTGCCCTTAAAAATAACTAGAGGAAAAGTGTTTTCTTTTTTTACATACTTACAGCTTCTTTAGCAGAAGTAATGGATTCTTTAGGTAATAAAATAGGTACTGATGGTGTTATGGATGATGAGGTAACTGGTGGCAGTTGTAGAAATTCTTCACCCTTAAACATCAAAAACTAAGAGTTGGGTTATTTATTTCAAACAAAATGTGTGTTAGATCTACAGTAACAGACCCACAACTACCAGGAACTTGTACCAACTAGTTAACATTCTGGCACAGGATGCAAGAGAGAAAATGTGGAACCCAATTTCATATAATCATATGTTGAACTTTCTTAGAAGCAGATCAAACAGTTCAATAAATATTCTTTGTTAAAGAACACCATTATATTGAAATTCAATTAAGGAGGTTAAAAAATAGAGAAATTAACATTTTCATTTATAACCTAATTAATCAAATGAAAAGTAATTATCTAACCTTAGTTCCCTTCAGTTGAGGGGCAATATCCACCATGTTCTCTTCAGATACAGGGGAAGTAGTTGATTCCACAGGAATATTAGTCTTTGGTGGCTAGGAAGAGAAATACTTTCTAGAAGCATAAGCTTTCTGTTCCTCCTTAAACACCGAAGCACTTCTATAATAGTCAGTACTTGTCAGCACAATTTGCTTCCCACTAAATCCCTACCTTCCTCCAGTTATACCTCTTAATGAGTAATATATGAAGTATGTCCCTGAATTTATCTTTGAGTTTTGAGCACTTTATAGTTGCACTCTAGTCAGATTCTAGTATTTAAGATCCTCAATAACAAGCAATTATTTTTAAATGTTTGGTCCTATTCTCAGTTTCAAAAAAAAAAAGTTACTATTTCTCAATTACTCTTCTGTTTGTAACAAGTCAAAATTGACAGCTTTATCACTTTTGGTACCTATTAATAAATACACCTGATTTATTAAAATGGTAGGTGTTGCTTAACAGAAGCTCCTGCAATATGAGGAGATGGAGTGGCCTAGCTAATCTGTCTCCAAGAATTATATTAGATTTGAAAAATAAATATATCACTCTCTTTGGTAATAAGTATTTTATTTGTGTGGCTGGAAAACTAGTATATTCAATTTGATGTCTAGATTCTGTACAGAACCTAGAATATTATTTACTCTCACATTATATGGAAGACAGAAGTTTAGAAACATGCATTTTAAAGAAACAATAACCAGGATTGTTATAAATAAATTTCCAGGAGCTTGTCATTTGTCCTAATGTTTAGGTCTTTCTCAACCATTCCGGAGAGCAACATTTGACTGAGAGTTTATGCCCATCTAGAATAATTCTGAGAAACCAAATTTAACTATGAGCCATTGTGGTGCTCCAAAATTTCCTTGCTCCTGAGAGCAATCTAAGAATGACAAATAACTTTGGTCTGTGTTAAAGACCAAAGAGTAAGAACCCACTAACCTGCCTTTTTAGAATATAGTCTGTACTCCAGAATTGCTCCTAGTCTCCTAGAGTCCTTCCTGGACAAAACCCAAATTCAGATTATCTCTGGATTATGGAAAAGGGAGAAAGCAAAATGGTATTATCTGAAGTACAACCTTCATGTGGGAGTTCATGTATTTTTCCTTGGTTTGTCCAAAAAGTCAACAGTATATGACTAAAAATGCTGCTTTTTTTCTCACTCTTGAGTACTTAATCTAATCTCCTAAACCATACAAACAGCATCTATAATGCATAATGATCTTTCCTTTCTCATGCAAATTCTGAGTTAGCCGTGAAACCACAAATAGAGAAATGAGAGACCCTTTCTGATGACCAGTCATCTGCTCTGGTAACTGCCAATCCTGGGTCAGTAAAATGCCAGAAGAACAAAAGATGCCAAATTAAAGTTAACAAAAATGACTAAGGATGCGAAGTGAAGGAAGACATTAAGTTTACGCACAAGATTTACCCATCCACTGCTTAGAAATTAATAGGAACCTGGATAAATGAAACAGACATAAGAGCAAGCACTAGTTTCAAAGGAAGATAAATGTTTAAAAAAAAAAGTCTACCAGTGATGCCTAGATATTAAGGAAAAAGAATAAACCAGAATCCTGTTAGTAAAACTTCTAAAAAAAGATGGAATTAAAGACAATAGCAGGGCCTCCCTGCTGGGGCAAACAGTTGAGTACCACACTGTGGGACTTCATAGCCACTGCAGGGCAGGTTCAATCCCCAGCCAGGGAGGGGACCCACATGACACAGCAGACCTCTCCTACTTCCTCAGCTGCTCCCTTCAGCAGTATACTTCAGTTGATATGCCTGTTCAGAGGCAGAGGACTCTGTCTCTTGTGAGTCTTCTCACACCCCATGCCTCTGGCCTGTACCCCAGCTCTTGTATGCATAAATAAAATCTTTTTTTTTTTTTTAAAAAAGGACAGTAACAGTGCCTTTAACTCAGCCCATTTTGTTCTGGTAGTTTGAGAAGTTTTAATTTCTTTAGGAACTTTTTAAAGGTTTTAAAGCCATTATGAGCCAAATTCTAAAAGAAAATGACAAAGCGAATGTTCATTCTGACTGAAAGAGGAAATAGGCACTTGTGGAGAGATCCCGATTTTATTTTATTTTATTTTTTTTAAAGATTTATTTATTTATGCATACAAGCACTGGGGTACAGGCCAGAGGTGTGGGAGGTGAGAGGATTCACCACAGAGTGGGGAGCAGAACAGGCAGATCAACAGAAGTACACTGCTGAGGGGAGCAGCAGGCAAGGCAGGAGAGGTCTGCTGCACCATGTGGGGCCCCTCCCTGGTCGGCAGCAGGGATCGAACTCGTGCTGCAGTGGCTGCGGTTTGCTTCACAGTGCGCTGCTCAACCCACTGCGCCACCAGGGAGGCCCGAGATCCCGATTTTAAAAGTTCAGATTCTCAAAGAACAAGTTACTCACCTCTTCACTTAGTGGTATCTCGATTGGCTTTGGCTTCACATCTATTAGGTAGAAGGTTCGTGACAAAAGCAAAAGAGAAGGAGGGACATTCTCCTTCAGGTGGAGGTCTTGCCACTGGAGAAGGGGAGAGGAATAAAATGTGACAGAATCACAGAATGTGAAAGCTAAACATGACCCACAGTCATCTGCTGTTTCTTTGGTTTTAACCGCTTCCCCAGGTGTATGCTGACAACTAATGGAAGGACAAGGGTTAAGGATTGGTTGTAGGGAACTCCCTGATGGCGCAGTGGGTTAAGCAATGCATTATGTATGAAGCAAATCGCAGCAACCACAGCAGAGTTCGATCCCTGCCGCTGGCCAGGGAGGGAACCCACATGGCCTAGCAGACCTCTCCTGCCTCGCTGCTGTCCTCAGCAGTGTGTTTCGGTCAGTCTGCCTGTTCTGATCCCCACTCTGTCTGGTGAATCCCCTCACTTCCTGTGACTCTGGCCTGTACCCCAGCTCTTGTGTGCATAAATAAATAAATCTTAAAATAATAAATAAATAAAAATGGACAAAGGACTTAAAAGTCATTAAGAAAAAAAAAAAGAACTGGTTGTACCTGCAATCTCACTACAGTGAGATCACTCAGGGTTGGAGAGGGAGTGTTCAATTAAACAACTGTGGGGGCCTCCCTGGTGGCGCAGTGGGTTAAGCAACACACTATGAAGCAAACCGCAGTCACTGCAGCACGAGTTCAATCCCTGCTGCTGGCCGGGGAG